>CM062807.1:1007589452-1007988591 GCA_031772625.1 Pinus tabuliformis | reverse complement strand
TTATTAATTTCATCATCTCAGCCTTTTGCTCTCTGTTTCCTGTATCTCCTTGTCAAGGGATCATGTGTTGCAGGCATCTTGAGATGCTTCTTCTAAGCTGCTATATCCATTTCTTTTTTCTTAATTATATCTTCTACTGCTTTGACATCTGATGGATCATACCCAATTCTTACTACTAAGTCTTCCAAATACTTAATTCTGTTGTCATTTGATTGAGATGAAACCTTTTCCATCTTCAGCTGAGATTGAGCATTTGACAAGACCACCTGCATTTTGAATAAACTCATGGAAGTACTGGTTAGATTAGATGAGAGCATTTCACCTATTTTCTTGTGCATTTCCTGTTGATCAATAGGATGAACACTTTTGGCATCAAACTCAAAAGAAATTTGTTTGTAATCTACTGGAGTTTTAGGCTCTGATGTATGTGCTTCCAAGAATGCCATATGAATTTTTTCCTTTGTCATAATCAAAAAGCTGAGAGGATTCTGCCTTGGGTAGTTGCACTATGTTTCCAAAATTGAGCATAAGTGCTATTTTTCAATATCTCATTCATGATTTTAATCTACCTAAAAGTGTCAAATACGGTCTCCTCCTTTTCTCCAATTACATTTGTAGATGTGGAAACTTGAAGAGATTATTGTCTTTCTTATATTGGAGTGGCAAGAAGAGATTGACTTCCAGTGGGAATGAATCCGGAATGTCACTAAGATTGATGACTGTTTGATGCGGTGATTCTTTGCCTATGTCCATGTGCATCCTAGCCCTTTTTCTAAATTTTAGTTTGAATTCATTTATAGAAGTATAGGGAAAATTTTAAGAACCCCCCTTAAATTTATAAATATAATAAATGGGCGAATCTCCATGGTATATAGGAAAAATGGAAGGCGATTTTAATCAATAATAAAATATGTATATATAATTTTTTGGCGAATCTCTCACCAGGCATGGCGAATATTTTACTCAATTATAAAATCTTGTAAGATCTTGGCGAGTCTTTCACTAACTTTGTAAAGTCCTAGTGAATCTTAGCATAGGCTACATGCTGGTTTAATTCCCCCATTTAAATAGGCTACATTCCAGGTGAAATACCATGGGTCAATACCATTTGCCATTTTTATTTTTATTAATTCTAATATTAGGGTTAATAATGGTTTTTTGCATGGTATTAATAACAATCTAGTCCATGGTATTTGTCCCATAGTATTTTGGCCATAGGTTTCACCTAAATATAACCCATTTTTTGAGGTTTCGTAAATATAAGGTGACTTATGGAGTAAATATAAAAAATGTTTTATTTGTTTACCATACCTCTCGTTATTTATATTTTTATTAATTTACCATACCTCTTTTACAAATATGGTATTTGGCCCATAGGATTCACTTAAATAAAACCTCTTTCTTGAGCCTTCATAAATAGAATGAGGCTTATGGACTACATATAAAAAGAGGTTTTATTTATTTACGATACGTCTAGTTTATTTATATTTTTATTTATTTACCATACATTTTGAGTAAGTATAAAAAACGTTTTATTTATTTACCATACCTCCACTTTACTTATATTTTTATTTGTTTACACCCTTACATGTATAAGAAGGTGACTTATGGAGTAAATATAAAAAATGTTTTATTTATTTACCATACCTCTCATTTATTTATATTTTTATTAATTTACCATACCTCTTTTATAAATATGGTATTTGGCCCATAGGATTCACTTAAATAAAACCTATTCTTGAAAATGGGCGAATGGATTCACTTAAATAAAACCTATTCTTGAAAATGGGCAAATGGAAAGTTGTAAGTCCTAATTTCAAGGGCTAAATTTACCTTTTTTACCCTCTCCTTTAAAATAAGGTGGGTTATTTGAGGTGATTTGTAAATGTACTATGATACAAAATATTCGCCCACTAAAAATTTAAAACCCCTTAATTTCGCCAAAGGGCGAACATTCGCCCCTAAAATTATCCTTGTAGAAGTATCAGTCCCTGATGATTGATCTTCCCTTTGCGTTTTCCCTGTTGTTCCCTTTTCTTGTTCTTTACCCTTGTTTGATATGTCTTATGTTCTCTACCTTTCCTTTTTCCTTGGAGTCTGTGCACTTGAAGAATAAATTATCGCTCCTTAGCCTCTTGCAGTGTATTAGGCATCCACTCAATCTGGCTCATATATTTTTCTATTTCAGGCCTTTGAGTATGAATGTAGGGTGTTGACTTCTTCTCCGCCCTTTCTTGGAGATGATGCCCCATGGGTCATAGGACCATGTAAAACAGTGATTGAATTTCATTTCCTTCAATATCTTGTCTGCCTCCTCACCTGCTGCTCTGTTGTTGCAAATGAAAGGACCAATTTGGGATTTGATCCTAAATTGTGACTTTTTCTTAGTTGCTACAAAATGCACTTCATATGTGTTAATCATTTTCCTGATATATTCAAGTGCGAAGATCCTCATGGGGAAGAACTTGGCGGCTTGTAAGGGGCCAACTCACATCCATATACTCTTAATTTAGTATAGTTTTTGGTACAAGTACCAATCTCATGTTCTTGCTTGATCTGTCAACTGCACGATCCTTTTAATTTCTTCACTGATTCTTGGTTCTGTAGTTCCACTGAGGAGGCTCATTGATGGGTGATCAAACATTTCTACAATTTTTTTATAGTTGAAATCCTTTTGATCCTTCATTACTAAAGTTGTCCAGAAAATAAGAGATTGGGGTTCACCTTCTTCATTCAGCTTGTTCATTATAAATGGGAACTTGTCTGCCTGAAAATAAACAAACATATATACCAGAACTGAAGAGTACTGAAACACTTCCTTTGTGATGAAATTTGAAAATTGCTCATGGATGGAATCTGCTAGGAATTGACTGAAATTGAATAGGACGGAGAGATTTTATTCTATTGATAATATGGATACGAAACCTACAATAGCTTCATCAAGCCATTGATTTGAATAATAGCCTAGTAAATAAGAAAGAACAATGATTACATGTCTGATTCTATCAGGAAAAGTAGAAGAGGAATAAGGAGGATTATTGTTTGGTAGTGGGGTTTTCTCAGTTATAAAGAGTTCTAAGGTTTTGGCTCTCTTGGTGAAGTCTGGCCTCTGATACATCTCACTGAGAATCTCATGGGAAAAGGGAGTGGTTCCTTTAATGATAGGATCCTGCATCATCTACATAATAGACTTGGCATCAATGGTAAACAATATTATCATCCCATAAATCATAAATCAATTTGTTATGCCATGAATTTTTATTGTCCTCAAGAATCTTCTTAATGATTTTTACCAAACTTTTATTGGAGGATTCGGCCAACCCATTACCTTGAGGGTATTAAGGTGTTGAATCACCAAATAAATATAGTACTTATGACAGAAATCCATCATATTTTTTTCTTTGAAAGTTGCAGCATTATCAGTGATCAATTTCCTAGGACAACCAAATCTGGAAAGGATATTGGTTTCAAGGAATTGTATAATAACATAATCAGTAACAGCTCTGGAAGGGATGGCTTCTATCCATTTGGTGAAGTAGTATGTGGTTGTTAGGATCCATTTGTGTTGGGCAGAGGATGGAGGATGAATTTCACCAATGAAATCCAATCCCCACTATTGGAAAGGACTTTCAACAGAGATGGGTTTTAGGGGAAAACATAGTAATTTTCTCTTCCCTTCAAAGATTTGGCATTTATGACAAGCATTTACCATCTTATGGATGTCTGGGGAAAGTGTAGGCCAATAGAAACCAGCCATGAGGATTTTATTAGCAGTTGTTTTCCAATAAAGATGGCCTCCATAGTCACATTCATGGAATTCCTACATAACTTTTTCAACATCATCTTTTAACAAACATCTGAGTAAGACACCTCCAGCATCTTTCCAATATAATGTACTATCAACAATGCAAAATTTGACTGCTTTTAATTTAAGAAATCTAGCCTTTGTTTTGTATAATCCAAGAGGAGCATTTAAATTGAACATAACATATAAAAGGTTTGCATACCAGGGGAATGTATATATGCCTCATCTATTATTGGAGTCGCTAGTTCCTCAAGATCGTCCAGAGCAAATACCATGTTAATATCTAATGCATTGAAATTTGATTCAGCGATCAATTTGGGTAATCCATATCCTTTGATCACCTTGGTGGGCTTGATTTCTATATCATATTCCAAAATCACAGCTATCCATTTGCCTCTCTTCCCATCGGGTCCATTTTGTGTGAGAATATATTTGACAACTACATTAGGCACATAAGCAATGATATGAGAATGTAAAATGTACAGCCTGAAATATTTTATCGAATTGACTAGAAAAAATGCTTGTTTTTCCATGATATGTGCAAGTTTAGATGTGAGGGAAGAATCTGCTAGGTTTAAAGTAGTTAATTCTACTGAATGTTTAATGTAAGCATCATCGATTTCAGAGGTGAGATATGTCATTAGATCTTCTAGAGTATCAAAATGTTGTAAGAGCTGAAGATCTGATTCGGTTTGTGAAGAAAGTTCTCTCACTGGGCTCTTTGGCAAGATTGATGGATCAAAGATAATATGATCTTTCCAATTCTTTGATTTAGTCCTGAATAAGCCTTGTTCAAAGTGTAAATCAAACTGGATATCTTGAAAAGTAACAAATTTTTTAGGGAGTGAGTTGGCTCTGTGAAGAAATTTGTTGCTTGTCTGACTCTTAGTTTTAGGGGTTTTTCTTAAGATCTTTTCAGGATTGTCCACTATGGTAGGAGGATTTGGATCTGGGTGGGATCTAGTAGAGATTATTTTAGGAGCCAGTGTTCAGATCTAACACATGTACAAACTGAATATACACAAGAGTAGAAAGGAGACCAATCATAGGAATAATATTATCATACAAGGCGTTTGACTGGGTACTCTAAATTCGAATGAAATGATAAATTTTCAATAGGTCCCCAATATGGTCGCCACTATGTTATTGTTCTATGATTCTAAATATTGGAAATACAAAATAACAAAAGATACTTCAAACCACTTAAGAGTCTAGGATCTATCCCTCCTAGACTCGAAGAGGGCTCTCTATGTATATATTTGAGATTTGACTCTATTTTCATTGTTTTAATATGTTAGGCTAGATATAATAGTGAAAGAGGTTTATTACTTGATTTATTGGTTGTTTGTTTGTTTGGTTGGGGTAGGTCATATTTGAATCCTTTCCATTGGGCTATGGAGTCAAAGGTTGGCTGGTAATATCAATTTTCGAGAGCATTTGCAAGGAAAGCAAACTATATTTACTGGATCTCGAAGCAAAATGAAAAATAAGATGACAAAATAATGATATCAGTAATGATAGAAATTAAGTATTTCTTAATTATACATCAGAGGAAAACATTTAGATTGTAAACATGGATAGAAATAAGGTGCTCCAACATCATATCTTAATTTAGAATTTCTTCTTTACAATAATACTTAATGATGCACAATAAATAAACAACAATATATTCAATCACAAAAAGGAAGACATCACCAGATTAACACAATTAAAGTATCTTGCAAACGGTCATTTTTATTGACGCTCTAGCTCAAAATTACAATGCTCCAAAAAGAAAAGATAGTTCAAAGACTTGGGCCCAAACCCTAATACTTCCAATGCATGAAGTATTTAACAAAAACCTACAATGATTGCCTTATACACTTGGCAATTTGTTATTAACTACACTGAAATAAAATTGACTAGTGTAACCACGAAGTGGCCACAATGAGAAAATTGGGACATTTGGTCCTCTTTTTAGGGATGTTGTTGCTGAGAAATTAATTTCGTTGTAGTGGCTCTGCTGACATGGCTGGTGCTAACTCATATCTACGTTGTCACTTCAATCATCCTTGTCTTTCTCCTCTTGATAATCACACAGGTCACTCCATGCTTCTTCATCTGGAATCTTGATCTTCATTAACCTCCTGTATATTTAATCAGCTTCAGTGTATCTCGCAAAAGTACGTTTGACTGTGAACATGTGCTTAAGTTCATGTTGGATGTAGATTTGATTGCTCATAGCTTCCAGCAATGCTTTTCCTGTGATGTTTCCTTTAATGTCAAAGATATTTGCAGCATCTTTGCCTATGCCTTGGAGCTTATTGACATAATCTTCTCTAGCCATGATTTTTTCATTAATAACAAACAGAGAAGGGAGACCTTTCTGTGTTAAAGGCTCAATTTTGTTAAAAAACATCTTTACTATCAACTCCAAATTCTGACATTTTTCTTCTAGTTGTACATTCAAGTTCTTCTTAGTTAACACCTTTTTCACCTCAAGAATAGTTTATGTTCTATCTGCTACTGCCAACTCATACCTATTCCTTGAATTGAGAAATTTGATTATCCTGTTGGTTGTTTTTGGCATGCCGCCCAACTCTAGATTAGAAGTTGAAATAGCTTCTTTAGCTTTTTCAACTAACTCCTTTTGTTCAAAGATAATTTCGATGTTGGCCCAAATTTCATTCATAGCATTGATGATGTTATTCCAAATGATCTCCTTCTCTCTTCATAGAGTGTTTCCAATAGATGATTCTTTTTCAGATTTTTGCATTTTTTTCAATCAAGCTCTTCGTCCTCTGCATCTCCATCGAATGTGCACTTTTGTCCCTTTTTATTTGATCCTGTAGCACATTAACTTGAGTTTCTAGTCTCTTGATCTCCTTAGTCTGAAGATTCATGCCCTCCATGGATCTAGCTAGTTGTTATGTACTGCTTCCTATCACTGTAGCAGCAGCTGCTGGAGTGGTTGTAGGAAGAGTTGTGAGAGGAAGAGCCTCCATAATGGTGCTGGCCAATTTTGTTGCCTTTTCTTTTTGTTGTACTTTTTTCTCCATCTTTGCTTCCATTTGTTTAATTTGAAGAGACTACTCCAACTTCATCATGTTAGCCTTTTGGCTCTATGTTTCCTCTATCTCCTTGGTCAAGGGATCATGTATTACAGGCATCTTGAGCTGCTTCTTCAGAGTTGCTATATCCATTTATTTTTTCTTAATTATCTCTTCTAATGCTTTTACATCTGAGGGATCATACCCAATTGTTACTTCTAAGTCTTCCAAAGACTTAATTCTATTGTCCTTTGATTGAGATGAAATATTTTCCATCTTTATCTAAGATTGAGCATTTGACAAGGCCACCTGCATTTTGAATAAACTCATGGAAGTACTCGTTAGAGTAGATAAGATTATTTCACCTGTTTGCTTGTGCATTTCCAATTGATCAATAGGATGAACACTTCTAGCATCAAACTTAAAAGAATTTTGTTTGTAATCTATTGGAGTTTTAGGCTTTGTTGTCTGTGCTTCCAAGAATGTCATATGCATTTTGCCTTTTTCAGAATCAAAAAGCTGAGAGGATTCTGCCTTGGGTAGTTGCACTATGTTTCCAAAATTGAGCATAAGTGCTCTTTTTCAATATCTCATTCCTGATTTTAATCTCTCTGAAAGTGTCAAAGACGGTCTCCTCATTTTCTCCAGTTACATTTGTAGATGTGGAAACTTGAAGAGACTAATGTCTTTCTGAAATTGGAGTAGTGGGAAGAAATTGACCTCCAGTTGGGGATGAATCTAGAATGTCACTAGGATTGATGACTGTTTGTTGCGGTGATTCTTTTCCTATGTCCTTGTGCATCCTGGCCCTTTTCTAAATTTTATTTTGAATTCCTTCATAGAAGTATCAATCCCTGATGATTGATCTTCCCTTGGCCTTTTCCCTGTTATTCCCTTTTCTTGTTATTTACCCTTGTCTGATATGTCTTATGTTCTCTGCCTTTCTTGTGGCCTTGAAGTCTATGAACTTGAAGAAGAAATTACTAGTTCCTCAGCCTCTTGCATTGTATCAGGCATCCACTCAATCTGGTTCATATATTTTTCTATTTCAGGCCTTTGAGTGTGAATGTAGGGTGTTGACTTCTTCTCTGCCATTTTCTTGGAGATGATGCCCCATGGGTCATAGGACCATGTAAACCTGTGATTGAATATCATTTCCTTCAATCTCTTGTCTGCCTCCTCACCTACTGCTCTGTTGTGGCAAATGAAAGGACCAATCTTGGATATGATCCTAAATTGTGACTTTTTCTTAGCTGCTACAAAATGCACTTCATCTGTGTTAATAATTTGTCTGATATATTCAAGTGCGAAGATCCTCATGGGGAGGAACTTTGGCAATTTGTAAGGGGCCAACTCACATCCATATACTCTTAATTTAGTATAATTTTGGTACAAGTACCAATCTAATGTTCTTGCTTGATCTGTCAACTGCATGATCCTTTTAATTTCTTCACTGATTCTAGGTTCTATAGCCCCACTGAGGAGGCTCATTGCTGGGTGAAGAAACATTTCTACAAATGTTTTGTAGCTGAAATCCTTTTCATCCTTCATTACTAAAGTTGTCTAGAAAATAACAGATTGGGGTTCACCTTCTTCATTCAGCTTGCTCATTGTAAACGGGAACATGTCTGCCTGAAAATAAACAAACATATATACCAGAACTGAAGAGTGTTAAAACACTTCCTTTGTGATGAAATTTTCAATTGCTCATGGATGGCATATGCTAGGAATTGACTGAAATTGAATAGGACAGAGGGCTTTGACTTTGTTGATAATATGGATAGGAAACCTATAATAGCTTCATCAAGCCACTGATCTGAATAATAGCCTAGTAAATAAGAAAGAAAAGCAACTATATGTTTGGTTCTATCAGGAAAAGCAAAGGAGGAATAAGGAGGATTCTTGCTTGGCAGTGGGGTTTTCTCAGTCATAAAGAGTTCTAAGTTTTTGGCTCTCTTGGTGAAGTCTAGCCTCTGATACATCTCACTAGAATCTCATGGGAAAAGGGAGTGGTTCCTTCAATGATAGGAGCCTGCATTATCTACATAATAGGCTTGGCATCAATGGTAAACAATATGTGTCCTGTTGGGGCCGTCACTGCCCTTTTTTGTGGGTTATAGCATAGGTTGTTTTGGGAAGCTATGGGTTTTAGGAAAGATATAGAAGGGAAAATTAGTGTCCCAGAGCCCTATGTCATCCACTTCATCCACAAATTTATCCTCCCACCAGCTGTAGATGTCAAATAAATCAAACTCTGAGAGTGTCTCATGTATTTTGAAGTCGTTGTCTACAAGGGGTATGTGATCCAAATCCACTGGTGGGTGCACCATTGGATTAAACACCTCTAGTTCTTTCTTCTTTGGTAGCATGGTTTTTTTCTGCAAAAAATCTTTAAACCTGAACTGTGTTGGATTTGCAGTTGAATTGCAACAGAAAGGGATGAGAAGAAATGGGAATTCAGAGAGGGAGAGAGAAAGGGAATGAAAAAGAAGTGGGATTCGAGAAGGGGAATTCTTGACAATTGCAGAAAAATTGAGTTTTCTGCTACTTTGTGGTTGTTTTAGTGTGCTCACTACTTTCTCTGTGTATAACTGGATGATTTGTGAATTACACCTGTAAGTAGATAGGGCACGTTAAAATTTGTAAATTGCGTGAAATGGTGTAATTTTTATTTTTGCGATGTTCCCGTTGGATTGGCCTGAAGTGGCACGGGTCCATTGGCTAATGGTCCAGCCAATTGAATGTGCAATGGTAGAGCGTGAGAATTTAGGTGATAGGCTGATGGGACATAATGGCTTCGTGAGGTGGCGGGAGTCGTAAACGGTTAGAATGGGGGAAGTGGTTTAGAGAAGGCAGAAACCACTTTTCGGGGGGACCTGGGAGCAGTAAGCAGAATGAGCGAGGGGGGTGTTAAATCCCTAGAGTGTGACATGTCAGTGGTTTGAAACCACTGATTTCAGACCCCCCTCCCCTCAGCATTAACTTTCAGAGGGTGAGGGGGGGCTGGAAAGTGATATGGGTCGTCAGATTAGATGGTGGGTGCGGAGATTTGATGAGAGGTGAGGGTTGGGTTATGTTTGATGCGATGGGTACATGAGTGGTGGGGTAGGAGAATTAATAAGGTGCGGAATATTGAATATAGGGGTATGGAATAAGGTTAGGGAAAATAACATAAGACCCATTCCCCTTTTTAATTTCTTTTCTCGACATTAGGAAAAAACATTGAGATATGTCATCAAACCTTAAAAGAATTTTTCATGTCTTTTTCCCTTTGCAACTCTGCTTAGCCTACCTATCTTTATTTTTCTAATCTAACCTTTTTTATTTCTTTTTGCATTTGCAGGGTGCATTTGGACCTATAGACCCTTTCACTTTTTCTTTTTATTCCTAACCTAATCTATCACCTATTTCTCCCATTGGTCTAGATTGAATAGTTGAATCAATTCCCTTTCTACCTAACTCCTAATTTTCCAAGCTTAAATTGTTTGGTAGATCTTTATTTTCTACCCTATCAACAAAAATTGAAATGTGTTCAATCATGCTAAGACTGTATGATTTGAACAGCATTTTGGGTTTTCTTTTTCTTCTCATTTTTTTCTCTTTTGTTCTTTTTCTCCTTTTTTTACATACCCTCTTTTTACTTCTTTTCTTTTCTCTTTTTTTGTGAAATAAATTGAATATTGAAATCTATGAAGAATTTGAAATCTGAAAACTGTGAAATACTCAATCACCTTGAGATCCTATAAATTATAGGACCCTAACACAACCAAATGACAAAATGTTGGAGATATCTTGGTAAGTAAAATATAAATATAGCCTTTGATATTGAATTCAAATCTCCTCTTCAAACCATCTGCCATATTAATGGGCATCCCATGACAGAGTCATGTCGTAATATACAAAACAATATATTTCTTTTTTGGACAGGAAAATACAAGGAGAGAATTAATATGTCACAAACCTTGCCACCTTCATTATTGTATTGAAATGTAATTTGAAAAACAAAGGTAGATGAAATTATTTTTCTTTGCTTAAAACCAAAACATATTTTATCAAGAAATCAACCAAAGTGTGTGAAAATGCATATGATGAAAGAGTAAATTAGTGTTTAATGCTCCTCATCTGGCATAGTCTAGTCTGACTATTCATATCGGGGATGTATCAGAGCTAGGGTCGAATATCCACTGTGCAAGCCACTTAGTGCCATCACCTTACTCTAGCAGCGTTCATTAAAATGAAGCTGTTGAAGGATCTGTCCAGGAAATCGGAAATCGCTGCAAAGAAGAGAGTCTAGGAAAAGGATCTGTTTAGGAAATAGCTGAGGAACTAGCTGAGGAACGTTAAGACAGTTGTTACAAGAAATAAAAAGGTCGTGGGCATATGGTGAAACGTGCCATGAAGCCTAAAATGTGGAGTGCGTAAGTGATTTACGTGGAGTTCGTAAATTTTTTTTTATCAAGCTTTCACGTATACAAACCAACATACATATGTGTGAAATGTGAAAAGGTTAAAACATTATATATATTTTTTATATTTATATAATTATATGTTGGAATTTTGAAAAGTATATTTTAAAAAGGAGCAGGAATTTTGAAAAGGGTATTTTAAAAGGAGGAAGGTCATTATTACTAAATTTTAAAGAGTAATAATTAAAGTTTTATTTTTAAGTGGAGTTTTTGTTTTTGGGCATCAATATATTGAAAATGGAGACAACAGTTACAGATATGGAGAAGTTGAGCGGGGCTAATTTTGCCCTATGGAAATCACAGATGGAGGATATACTAATTTTGAAGGATCAGTATTTGCCGATTGAGGGCACAACAAAGAAACCCTCATCGATGACAAATGAAGAATGGAATAAGCTAGATAGAAAGGCGATTGCAATAATCCGCCAATATCTAGCAAAGAATGTGTATTTCAATGTGTCCGAAGAAAAGACAGCTGAAGGATTATGGAAGAAGCTCCATGATCTATATGAGAAGAACACGGCATCAAACAAAGTGTTCTTGATGAAGAAGCTTTATAATCTCAAAATGAAGGAGGGTGCTTCAGTTGTTGAACAATTGAATGCATTCAATATTATTACTAATCAACTTGCCTCTGTTAAAATCATTTTAGATGATGAAATTAGAGCTATTTTTCTAATGTGTTCTATGCCAGACAGCTGGGAAAATTTAATTGTAGCTATGAGCACTTCAACAACTGCAGGGACCTTGAAGTTTGATGATGTCAACAGCAGTTTAATGAATGAGGAACTGCGATGCAAGTCAATTGCGGAAAACTAGGGAGGAGAAGCTCTAGCTCTAACTGATCGTCATAGGAGAATGGATCGAGGCCGGTGTTATCACTTAAGAATTCTAATTCCAAAACTGCTCACATTAGTTTCATGGTAAAGATTCGGTGCTAGTATAGGTTTGAGTTTTTGTTTGCCTTAGAGTCTGAGTCTTAGGAGTCCACTATGCATTCTCATTCACCACTGGTCTCATAATTCACACTATTTCCATGTGTCAGCTTTGTTCAAAGGTTATTATGTGCTACAAAGCTCTTTAGGTGTTTTCGTAGCGCATAAGTCATTTTTAGGTGTTTTCATAGCGCATAAGTCAGTTTTTCAGGTGATTTCATAGAGAAAAAACCCGATCTAGGTGATTTGGTGCTGATCCATAGCAAATATCACCCACCTGTCATACTTATCAAAATCCGTTGTGTTTTAGATCGTTAGGTGTCTTGGTACTGGCACATGTTTGCACTTGTTACTTAGAAGGAGACAAAGGGTTCTGTTTACAATCTGCATGTATTTAATGGAAAGTTGCTCACTGGCACCAATTAAAAGATTCAGTTATACAAATGGGAGAACCGTTCTTTTGATGAAGCATGGAAAACAAAATACAACGTCTCAAGAGAATCAACTGTGCCACCTGGTTTATCTTATTGAGAATGCCATTATGAATTTGCCACCTGGTCACAGAGATGTTTTCCCTGCTCTTTTGAATAGTGAGAAGCTTGATGAATTACTCTCACAGGATGTAAAAGGTGGTACGCTTATCTCTTATGAAGGCCGAGTTCAGCTTCTAGAGATTGCACAGGTTCCAGAGGAGCATACTGGTGAGTTCAAGGTCATTTTCACCTGCATCTATGGTGGATTGGGCAGGCGATAGTTGGAGATGGGAAAAATCCTCGTAGAGAAAGGCAACAGATTGCTAAAATTGAAAAGCAGGCAAAGGAAGCAAGCCAACTCACTGCAGTTACCATGAGGACTACAAATGTGCATGGTGATAAGTTGATTGTCACCACAACTAGTCTATTTGAGCAGGCTGCTTTTGGTTCTAAAACGGATTGGCGTGTAAGGGCAATAGCTGCCACAAGTCTCTATCTCCGAGTCAATCATATATATGTTAACTCTGATGATATCAAGGAAACTGGCTATACATACATTATGCCAAAGAACATATTGAAAAAATTCATTTGCATAGCTGACCTTAGGACTCAGATTTCGGGGTATATTTATGGTATAAGCCCTCCCGACAATCCACAGGTGAAGAAAATTCGCTGTATAGCTATGCCTCCACAATGGGGAACGCATCAGCAAGTTCATTTGCCTTTGGCTTTGCCGGAGCACGAATTTTTGAATGATTTAGAGCCTTTGGGATGGATGCACACACAACCCAACGAGCTTCCTCAATTATCACCTCAGGACTTAACATGCCATGCTCGAATCTTGGAGAATAATAAGCAGTGGGATGGAGAGAAATGTATCATTCCTACATGCAGTTTCACTCCCAGCTCCTACTCCTTAACTGCATATAAGCTTACTCCAACAGGTTATGAATGGGGGCGGCTCAACAAAGACACTGGAAGCAATCCACATGGTTATCTGCCTACTCATTATGAGAAAGTACAGATAAAGGTCATTGGAATTACAACTTCATGGGTGTTAAGCATATAGTCAGTATGAAGTATGGAATTAAGCTTGGAGCTCCTCGTGACTTTTTTCACGAGGATCACCATCCTACTCAGGGATAGAAGAGGTTCAAGAATTTATTGACATGTGTGATTATGCGGTTGGCTTAAGTCGACAGTTGAATGGCTCCATCATACCTTCAGAATGGCCCAATCATATGATGATGGAGGTTTAGAATCCTCTTGGAATAGTCGGAGTAATTACTGCATTCAACTTTCCATGTGTTGTACTTGGGTGGACTGCATGCATCGCTTTCGTTTGTGGCAATTGTGTTGTTTGGAAAGGTGCTCCTACTACACCATTGATCTCTATAGCGACAACAAAACTCATAGCCGAGGTGTTAGAGAGAAATTGTTTGCCTGGTTCGATTGAAAAGTTCAAAATCTTCAATACCAATAATTTATGGGTGAAATTGAAGGCGATTAAGAGGCTTGTGGAGGTTAATGCTCTTAAAATGGAGATAATTCCAAATCCAAAGGAAGTAGATGAGGACCAGGGACCATTAAAGATACAGCAGAATATATTAGGCATATTACAAGACTGTGTTATGGACAACGGTAATGTTTTGTTCGCTGATCTCTCAGCGCTCCTATGCACCTTGAAAATGTAACTTTGATTCAATACCTTGGAACATAGAACAATTTCAACCTTTTTACAGGGAGAAAAAATAGTGAGGTTGCAACTGCTGAAGATGGTGACTAACGCTCAGCAGTTTCGTAGCGCGCTACAAAACTGCTGAAGCTACACAATCTAATCTCAATCAACCGGTTTTGAATATGAGCGGGAATTTTGAAAGGGGAATATCTACAAGGTATACAAGGCATCATCTGAAGCTATCAAGATTCAATCAGGTCAAGACAAGTGGAGAAAATATGTATTCGAATCCAACTTTAGATTTTTTGTCATAAAGTGAGCAAATTTACCACAGTTCAGGATATGTCAAACAGTTTGCAAGAACTTTTACCTTTACACATGAAAACGGTGGATAGCACATCAAGGACGTGGCAACCTGCTCTATTTTGGATAATTAAAGGATAAAGGACATCCTTCTTTGGATTCGAACATTTTGAGGCAAACCAAAGACCGGTAAACAGGGGTAGTTTCCTATGTTTCATGGAAATGGAAAACATGTGACATTGAAGACCAACATGGAGCCTTGAACATCCATCACAGCCAAACTAGAAGGGGACCAGATGTCAAGGAACGAGAATGATCATAAATCAAAGCATAATATGGAATTAGAGTCCTACTTGATTTACATCTCTAGAAAGTCTAGTTGAAGTTTGTTACATTTAATAGGCAGTTATAAGTTAAATAGGTGTCATTAGAAGTAGTTTTCGAGTTCCCTTAATGTTTAAGGAGGAATCTCAGCCAGGTAGGATGAACTCTATATATAGGAGAAAGGGAAATGTAATAAGGGTTGGAATTTTATGTAAAAAAGCCCTGTTGTGAAGCTTATGTAAAGACTATGTTCTTTTGGTAATACAGTAATGGTTTTTGCTGCTCAAGAATCATAGTGACTTCAATGTATGAATTCCTCTTGTTGTCTTCCATGTTGTTTACAGTTTGATGAGTACTTGATCACTTGGAAATCACATGTTGTTTTCTAATTTCTTTCATGTACTCATATATTGTCCCTTTTGTGTATGTTGTACTTTATATATATTGAAGTCTGAATGCCTTGATTTCATTGCAAAGCCAATTCACTGTTGATGCTAAATGACATATGACTCCATGAGCCCAATGGATGCTTGTTAATTTAGATTTTACCAGCCTCATTCCTATTTGTTTCATAAAAGAGTTATCCATCTCAATCATAATCACAAATCTTAAACCCTTTGAGAGAGCCCTCTCGAGCTAAGGAGGCTAAGCCTTAGCTAAAAGATTGGTCTGAAACAGTTACTTGAAGTCTTCCTAGTCTACAGCCTTCCAGGGTCTGATTTTGAGATAACATTTTGGTGCGTCTGCCGGGAGTCTGAAGATTAATCATTCCCGAAATCAAGAGGCTGAACTTCTGAAGGTAGCAGAAGCTCAGAAGACTTTTCAAGGCTGCAAATCTACCTTGGCGACTCCATTGTTGAAGAATTCGAAATTCATAGATTCATGGTGATTCCACTGGAGTTATGAAGGACCCAGATGTTGCCATTCTTATTTCAAGGTATGCATGCATAAATTTTTCAGGAATTCATGGTTTCCCAAATCATTTTCCCAAGGATGCATATTTTCTAAGGAATGGTCCAAAATTCAACGGAGAAGATTTGAGTTTAACTTTGAAGCATATATCAGATTTCTATGATTTTATCAAGCTTCTTAGAGTTAAACATGAGGATGTTTGCATTATGTTGTTCTATGATTCATTTCAAGGGAAATGTAAACGGTGGATTGAAAGTTTTCCTGCCAAATCCATTAAGTCATTTGAAGACTTTTGGTTTATGTTTTTGGAGGAATGGATAGATAGATCAGAGGTGGTGGCAAACTCTCCTTCAATTCAAGGTTTCAAACAATGGAATGATCATCATATAAATGAAGAAATAGATGAAAATTTTTCTTTGTCCTTGTCTTATTATGTAAAATCATTTAACTGCAAGACAGAGGATAAGATGAAATTTTTGGATGAAGTTGCTGAGGACATTGAGAAAGACATTGAAGGTATACAAGATCAAATTCAATCATATAGTCTTCATGGTTATGATCATTCTTTTCAAAAGGTTTCTATGTCAGAACACAAGGAGAGGGTGTTGCTTCCTTTCTCTTTCATGATTGAGGAAGAGTACAATGCTATTGAAGATCAGTTTGCACAACCAGAAAGTTACGAGAACCATCAAGCTGATCATGCATTCTGGGATCCTATAGCTAAATACATGGAAGAGTTTTACTCTCCAGTGTTTCATTTTTTCTATGAAGATCAGAGGCAATTTCAGTGGCAGTGGTCATCACAATATCATAGTGGCTCTGAGCTCCGATGCAGTTAAAAAACTCAAATATCAGATAAGACAAATGATTGGCTACATTGGAAATTTCACATTGATTGAGCTAAAAGAAGTTTGAATTAATAGGGTAGGTAGGTAGGAAAATGCAAATAAGCTCAAGGTTGACTGAGCATTTTTTTTAGTAGATATAGACGTCTCTCTCCTACAGTAATCATCAAGCTCAAGCCCGAGGTGAAGGCCCCAGAAGCTTGAATGGGATGCTTGTCAAGAAAATTTCCGTTTATCATAAAAGGATAAAGCACTAGACCTGCGAGTTCTTAGTGTACTACAGGAGCACACTATCCCAAGTGGAGCCATTGTTATCACTTAAGAATTCTATTTCCAAAACTGCTCACATTAGTTTCATGGTAAAGATTCGGTGCTAGTCTAGGTTTGAGTTTTTGTTTGCCTTAGAGTCTGAGTCTTAGGAGTCCACTATGCATTCTCATTCACCACTGGTCTCATAATTCACACTATTTCCATGTGTCAGCTTTGTTCAAAGGTTATTATGTGCTACAAAGTTCTTTAGGTGTTTTCGTAGCGCATAAGTCAGTTTTAGGTGTTTTCGTAGCGCATAAGTCAGTTTTTCAGGTGATTTCGTAGCGCAGAAACCTGGTCTAGGTGATTTTGTGCTGATCCATAGCAAATCTCACCCAGCTGTCATACTTATTAGAATCCGTTGTGTTTTAGGTCGTTAGGTGTCTTGGTACTGGCACATGTTGCAGTTGTTGCTGAGAAGGAGACAAAGGGTTCTGTTTACAATCTGCATGTATTTAATGGAAAGTTGCTCGCTGGCATCAATTAAAAGATTCAGTTATACAAATGGGAGAACTGTTCTTTTGATGAAGCCTGGAAAACAGAATACAACGTCTCAAGAGAATCAACTGTGCCACCTGGTTTATCTTATTGAGAATGCCATTATGAATTTTCCACCTGGTCACGGAGTTGTTTTCCCTGCTCTTTTGAACAGTGAGAAGCTTGATGAACTACTCTCACAGCATGTAAAAGGTGGTATGCTTATCTCTTATGAAGGCCGAGTTCAGCTTCTAGAGATTGCACAGGTTCCAGAGGAGCATACTGGCGAGTTCAAGGTCATTTTCACCTGCATCTGTGGTGGATTGGGCAGGCGATAGTTGGAGATGGGAAAAATCCTCGCAGAGAAAGGCAACAGATTGCTGAAATTGAAAAGCAGGCAAAGGAAGCAAGCCAGCTCACTGCAGTTACCACGAGGACTACAAATGTGCACGGTGATAAGTTGATTGTCACCACAACTAGTCCATTTGAGCAGGCTGCTTTTGGTTCTAAAACGGATTGGCGTGTAAGGGCAATATCTGCCACAAATCTCTATCTCCGAGTCAATCATATATATGTTAACTCTGATGATATCAAGGAAACTGGCTATACATACATTATGCCAAAGAACATATTGAAAAAATTCATTTGCATAGCTGACCCTAGGACTCAGATTTCGGGGTATATTTATGGTATAAGCCTTCTCGACAATCCACAGGTGAATAAAATTCGATGTATAGCTATGCCTCCACAATGGGGAACACATTAGCAAGTTCATTTGCCTTTGGCTTTGCTGGAGCACGAATTTTTGAATGATTTAGAGCCTTTGGGATGGATGCATACACAACCCAACGAGCTTCCTCAATTATCACCTCAGGACTTAACATGCCATGCTCGAATCTTGGAGAATAATAAGCAGTGGGATGGAGAGAAATGTATCATTCCTACATGTAGTTTCACTCCCGGCTCCTACTCCTTAACTGCATATAAGCTTACTCCAACAGGTTATGAATGGGGGCGGCTCAACAAAGACACTAGAAGCAATCCACATGGTTATCTGCCTACTCATTATGAGAAAGTACAAATGCTTCTCAGTGACCGTTACCTGGGATTTTACATGGTACTAGATAAAGGTCATTGGAATTACAACTTCATGGGTGTTAAGCATACAGTCAGTATGAAGTATGGAATTAAGCTTGGAGCTCCTCGTGACTTTTGTCACGAGGATCACCGTCCTACTCAGGGATAGAAGAGGTTCAAGAATTTATTGACATGTGTGATTATGCAGTTGGCTTAAGTCGACAGTTGAATGGCTCCATCATATCTTCAGAATCGCCCAATCATATGATGATGGAGGTTTAGAATCCTCTTGGCATAGTCGGAGTAATTACTGCATTCAACTTTTCATGTGTTGTACTGGGGTGGACTGCATGCATCGCTTTGGTTTGTGGCAATTGTGTTGTTTGGAAAGGTGCTCCTACTACACCATTGATCACTATAGCGACAACAAAACTCATAGCCGAGGTGTTAGAGAGAAATCGTTTGCTTGGTTTGATTGAAAAGTTCAAAATCTTCAATACCAATAATTTATGGGTGAACTTGAAGGTGATTAAGAGGCTTGTGGAAACTAATGCTCTTAAAATGGAGATAATTCCAAATCCAAGGAAGTAGATGAGGACCAGGGACCATTGAAGATACAACATAATATATTAGACATATTACAAGACTGTGTTATGGACAATGGTAATGTTTTGTTCGATGATCTTTCAGCGTTCCTATGCACCTTCAAAATGTAACTTTGATTCAATACCTTGGAATAGAGAACAATTTCAACCTTTTTACAAGGAGAAAAAATAGTGAGGTTGCAACTGCTGAAGATGGTGACTAACGCTCAGCAATTTTGTAGCGCGCTACGAAACTGTTGAAGCTACACAATCTAATCTCATTCAACCGGTTTTGAATATGAGCGGGAATTTTGAAAGTGGAATATGTACAAGGTATACAAGGCATCATCTGAAGCTATCAAGATTCAACCAGGTCAAGACAAGTGGAGAAAATATGTATTCGAATCCAACTTTAGATTTTTTGTCATAAAGTGAGCACATTTACCATAGTTCAGGATATGTCAAACAGTTTGCAAGAACTTTTGCCTTTACACATGAAAACGGTGGATAGCACATCAAGGACATGGCAATCTGTTCTATTTTGGATAATTAAAGGATAAAGGACATGCTTCTTTGGATTCGAACATTTTGAGGCAAACCAAAGACCGGTAAATAGGGGTAGTTTCCTATGTTTCAGGGAAATGGAAAACATGTGACATTGAAGACCAACATGGAGCCTTGAACATCCATCACAGCCAAACTAGAAGGGGACCAGATGTCAAGGAGTGAGAATGATCATAAGTCAAAGCATAATATGGAATTAGAGTCCTACTTGATTTAGATCTCTAGAAAGTCTAGTTGAAGTTTGTTACATTTAATAGGCAGTTATATGTCAAACAGGTGTCATTAGAAGTAGTTTTCGAGTTCCCTTAATGTTTAAGGAGAAATCTCAGTCAGGTAGGAGGAACTCTATATATAGGAGAAAGGGAAATGTAATAAGGGTTGGAAGTTTATGTAAAAAAGCCCTGTTGTGAAGCTTATGTAAAGACTCTGTTCTTTTGGTAATACAGTAATGGTTTTTGCTGCTCAAGAATCATAGTGACTTCAATGTATGAATTCCTCTTGTTGTCTTTCATGTTGTTTACAGTTTGATGAGTACTTGATTACTTGGAAATCACATGTTGTGTTCTAATTTCTTTCATGTACTCATATACTGTCCCTTTTGTGTCTGTTGTACTTTATATATATTGAAGTCTGAATGCCTTGATTTCATTGCAAAGCCAATTCACTGTTGATGCTAAATGACATATGACTCCATGAGCCCAATGGATGCTTGTTAATTTAGATTTTACCAGCCTCATTCCTATTTGTTTCATAAAAGAGTTAGGCATCTCAATCACAATCACAAATCTTAAACCCTTTGAGAAAGCCCTCTCAAGCTAAGGAGGCTAAGCCTTAGCTAAAAGATTGGTCTGAAACAGTTACTTGAAGTCTTCCTGGTCTGCAGCCTTCCAGGGTCTGATTTTGAGATAACAGCCGGCAAGGGTGATCAAGATTGAGAGGTCGATCAAAAACAAGGAGAGGCAAGATCATCTACTTTCATTGTGGCAAACCCAGTCACATGAATAAAGAATGTCGATTCTGGAAGAAAGGACAAAAGGATCAAAGATCGTCTAGTACAAATCACAAGTCATCCAGCACAAATGAAGGCGAGACTACTGCTGTAGCCACAAATGGTGATGTGTTGTTTATTGTTTCAGTAGAGGAAGTATGTGTATATACATCTAGTAGTAACTTTGATTGGATCCTTGACTCTGGGGCATCTCACATGTAACCCCATGCAAAGATAGTTTTGTTTCATATAATCCTGGTGATTATGGTAGAGTGCATTTGGGGAATAATCATTTTTGCAGTATTGTTGGAGTGGGAGATGTGCAGATCAAGATGAAATATGGACAAGATATATTGTTGAAACAGGTCAGGCATGTACCAGAAATGCGCATGAGTTTAATCCCTATGGGACGATTGGATGATGAAGGCTATTCCGCAAGATTTGGAAAAGGAGGCTAGAAAATTAGCAAAGGAGCATCGATCATGGCCAAAGGACCCAAGACATGAAAATTATACACATTGAAGACACTGATAGAAAAATCAGATTTGGCTGCTATCACAAAAGAAGGAAATTCAACAGATCTGTGGCATAAGAGTTTGGGTCACATCAGCGAGAAGGGCTTAAAAATCCTTATTGGTAAAAATTTATTGCCAGGTTTGAAATCCTACAATCTTGATCTTTGTGAGCATTGTATATATGGTAGACAAAGAAGGGTTTCATTCCTTAGAGGTGGCCGTGACAGAAAGAAAAATGTGTTAGAATTGGTACACTCAGATGTGTTTGGGCATGTTAACATCAAATCATTAGGAGGAGCAACATATTTTGTAACATTTATAGATGATGCATCCAGGAAAGTTTGGGCATATCCTATGAAAAGTAAAAATGAAGTGTTTGGAATATTTCAAAAATTTCATGTTCTTGTTGAAAGAGAGACTAACAAATTGTTCAAGTGTTTAAGAATAGATAATGGTGTAGAATATTGCTCGAATGCATTTAAGGAATACTGTAACAGGTTGAGCATAAAGCATGAGAAGACTGTGCCTCGTACTCCTCAACAGAATGTTGTCGCAGAAAGTATGAATCGCACCATTATGGAAAAGGTGTGAAGTATGTTGTCCAATTCCGGTTTGGAGAAGAATTTTTGGGCTTAAGTAGTCAGGACTGCTTTCTACCTCATAAATAGATCTCCAAATACAGCCTTGGATGGCAGTATCCCTGAAGAATTTTGGACTGGTAAGAATTTGAATTATTCTCACTTGAAAATCTTTGGATGTGAAGCATTTGTACATATTCCCAAAGAAAATAGAACTAAGCTAGATGATAAATATATGAAATGCATTTTTTTGGGATATGCGGATGAAGATTTTGGTTATCGTCTATGGGATCTAGTCAAACGTAAAATTATTAGAAGCAGGGATGTTATATTTAATGAGTCAGAAATGTTCAAGAGGACTGTAGGTGAGTTGGAGGTCAAGAAGGTTATTGACAGGTTTGAAGAGCAATAGGAAAACATACCACCAATACAAGAAAATGAACCGCAAATTCAGGAGCATGAAGAACAACAAGTGGAAAATGATGAACAACAAGAAGAAGGAATCTTGCAGGGACCTTTACAAGAGATTCAACTTGATAATGCACTACCATAGTTGGTTCGCAAATCTTCTAGGCCCCATAAGCCTTCACAAAGGTATCCTCCTTCAAACTATATTTTTTTTACTAATGAAGGTGAGCCTAATTGTTTTCAAGAAGCCTGTAAAGTTGAGCATAGTGAAGAATGGAAGAAAGCAATGGAAGAAGAAATGAACTCTTTGCTGGAAAATAAAACTTGGGAGTTCGTAAACCTCCCAAAAGGTAGAAAGGCTCTACAAAACAAATGGGTTTACGAGATTAAGCATGAAGGTGACGAAAAGAAGAAGAAGTATAAAGCAAGGCTGGTAGTGAAAGGTTTTGCCCAAAAAGAAGGTATTGACTTCACTGAAATTTTCTCACCTATTGTTAAAATGCCATCTGTTATAGTCATTCTTGGTCTAGTTGCTACTTTAGACTTAGAATGTGAACAGTTAGATGTAAAAATTGCTTTCCTTCATGGTGAATTGGAGGAAGAAATTTATATGGAGCAGCCAGAAGTCTTCATAGAAAAAGGCAAAGAAGGCCTTGTTTGTAGGTTGAAGAAGAGTCTCTATGGGTTGAAACAGGCACCTCAACAATGGTACAAGAAATTTGATTCATTCATGTTGGAACATGGTTTTCAGAGGTTGGAAGCTGACCATTGTATTTATATCAAGAGGTATGATCAAGGAAAGTATATCATATTATTGTTATATGTGGATGACATGTTGATTGTTGGGTATGATAAGAATAAGATTAATAGGTTGAAGAAAGATTTGGGTAGCAAATTTGCAATGAAGGATTTGGGACCAGCACAATAGATATTGGGCATGCGGATTATGCGTGACCGAAAAACAAAAGGTTGTGGCTGTCACAAGAAAAATATATCAAAAAGGTGCTTGACAAGTTTAATATGAAGGATGCCAAGCCAGTTGGTACACCCCTTGCAGCCCACTTCAAGCTGAGTAATGAATTATGTCCTAGTGATGACAAGGAGAAAGAAGAGATGAGCAAGATTCCTTATGCTTCAGCAGTTGGTAGTTTGATGTATACCATGGTATGCACACAACCAGACATTGCATATTTAGTGGGAGTAGTGATTAGGTTCCTTGCCAATCTAGGCAAACAACATTGGCAAGCAGTAAAATGGATTTTAAGGTATATCAAGGGTACTAGTCATTATTGTTTATGTTTTGGTCATGATGAGATTTTGCTTGAAGGATTTACAGATGCAGATATGGCTGGAGATATGGACACTAGAAAGTCCACTACAGGTTATTTCTATACATTTGCAGGTGCAGCAGTATCTTGGGTGTCAAGGCTACAAAGAATAGTAGCCCTCTCTACAACAGAAGCAGAGTACATAGCTACAATAGAAGCTTGTAAAGAGATGTTGTGGATGCAACAATTCCTAGAAGAGATAGGAATAAAACAGGACAAGTATGTGTTATATTGTGATAGTCAGAGTGCCATTCACTTGACGAAAAACCCAGCATTTCATTCAAAAACCAAGCATGTTGACTTAAGGTACCATTGGATCCGGCATGTGTTGGAGGAAGAACAGTTATCCTTGGAAAAGATCCATACAAATAGGAACCCTATTGATATGCTCACTAAGATTCTACCACGAAATAAACATGAGTTATGTAGAGTCATGGTAGGACTCAGTGTGACTTGATTCATGACTCTTATTTGGCTTCAAGTCGGAGAATGTTAAGTGTGAAGCCAAATTCATGCAGGATTCTAGATCCTTCTACACCGCCATTAGTTTCTAGATCTCCATCTAAATCACATGCAGGATTCTAGATCCTTCTACACCGCCATTAGTTTCTAGATCTCCATCTAAATCACATGCAGGATTTTAGATCCTTCTTCGGCCTCTATAAATTTGTAATTTCTCTAGCCAAGGAAAGCAAGCCAAGGTCCAAGCCTATTGCGTAATGCAAAGTGATTTATGTTCTCCAGTGATTGTTTTATCTATTCTATTGTTTCTGATTGAGTAATCTTGTTGTTTCTCCATTTGTCTGTCTCTGAAATTATTCTTTGCTATTGTCGTTTAAGTCTCTGAGTATAAATCTGCTATATGTGATGTATGCTCTAAACTAACAGGATGGACAATCACTCGCATCTTGATATTGATGAAGAGATTAGGTCCCAAGTTTGGTAGGGAAACAAGATCTTTATCCACTGGTTTGAGATGAAATATAATAAAGGAGAGAAGAAAGATGGATCTATCAAAATAAAATCTATTGTTGAAGGGACTGATGGAGAAATGAGAATGAGTGCTGAGGAGGTTGCTATTAAGATGGAGAGAGTGAAAACAAATCACCCATAATTGATATACGAATCTAAAGTGTATGAACATCTTTATTGAGGAATTAGTATCAAACAAAGGATTAATACCAGAAATATGATGGCTGATTCACATTACCAACAATATGTGGTCTAAAGGAATTTCAACAATGAATAATGGAATAAGGATTGATTAAGGAAGAGCAAGTAGACCTAAAGTGGTATATGTTTCGTGTCATTTGTTACCTTCTGTCAAGTAAGAACAATGTTACAATGGCATGTTAGACTGATATGGCATTATTTGAAGTGAAGGACTATGAGGAATGGAATGTTACAAGTCTCAGCCTAGATCAAATATGTGTTACGAGGATGGAACATGAGGAATGGAACTGTCTACGAAAACAAAGGATTCCAAAATAGAGTAGTTATATAGAAAAGAATATTGGACCTAAGGATAGAGCCAAGTCAAGGATAGCCATAACAGTGTCATGGAATACAAGTCAAAACCGTCACAATGCCAAAACAGAGGAATTGCAATGAAACGTTTCATATACATTACAACTCAGAGACGTAGCAATGCCAGAGAATATCAGAGGATATAATTATGTGAAATCGGAAGAAAAGATTGGTACTGTTGAATACTTATAAGTAGAGATTTTTGCTTTCACAATGATTCGTGAAGGCCACAATAAGTAGAGATTTTTGCTTTCAGTTGTATTTTTGCTACTTGCGCTAACAGAGAAACTAAATTGTTGTGGGTTGATGGATGGTCCAAGAGTTTCAGGAGGCTTGAATTTCGCATTGCACTTGTACTCAATAAGAATTATCAATCTAAGAGAGAAGATACATTTTCATGTTGTCACAAGAAACAGAGAAGAGACATGGCTATGTTTTGTATCTCTTCTGCAACATATCTCATGTTCATTCTTTAAATCCACAACACAAACTTCCAATGGAACGTACCTAAATGTATTATATTGGATCGATTTTGTATCCATATGTATATGTATATTTGTACATTACAAATAATGAGTTTGTGCCCAAAACTATCCAACTCCAATTTTCATGTCCAAGTTGTTGATACAAAATTTTTGAATCGAAAACAAAGTTGTGAGAGGGAGATTCTCGGTGAAGATAGATAGAGGAAGAAAATATGGTTATTTTCATTTGATCTTATAAATGATAAAAATGGTGATACTATAGACCACCCACAAACTACGTGAATAAAGAGTAGACTACGTAAAAATAATTTTGGCAAAGAAAGAGCAAACTACGTGAAAAGAGAAGACTACACGGCTACAAGGAAAGTCTTATTGACATGGAAAGTTTCATTCTTTTCAAGACATGGCACTCCTTGGATTTCTAAAACTTTATGTAGAGTACGTTATTTACAAATTCAAATATCTCAGGATCCGTGAAGTCAATTTTTTTTAGTCTTTTATATTGTTTATGTTCCGGTTGTCCGTTGATTTCCTTAATGTTCCTGCAGAACGATAATGTGGCACACCAGTACTTATATTACATGGTGAATTGGAGTTTATGTTTGTGGATGGCGCTTGCCCCACACCTAGATGTGGCTATGAGGATTCATTACAGGATTTGAACTCAACAAATGACTTTCAATGCAACCCAGAATGTGAAGGAAATGAGTATAGAATCTAGATGCCACCGATTTTGGATAGTAATGAACAAGATGTATTTTATAATCTGAACCATGAATTTATACTTTGGTAGTATTGTGGTCTTTTCTAGATCATGGACTTGCGATGACCCTTTTTTTATGCCATAATATAAAGGAAAGTGTTATCCGAGTACAAACTGAAATGCCAGGTCACTGAACTAAAGCAATTTGAAGAAAAATTGTTTGATGACTATGCCATTTCTTTCTTATGTCATGGGGAGGATGAAATCAATGTTGTCATCAATGTCAAAGGGGGTATTGTTGGTAAATTTGTCATGATAGAAAAGGGTGTTGAAGGTTTATGTGTTAGTTTATGCATGCACCTCACAATTGATAGTATGTTTATGATTGATGTCAAAGATATGAGTATGTTGATATCATATACAGTTGTTAGAATGCTATAGTTGAGTTTGTTAAGGTATAAACCTAACCCCTTTATCTATGTAATAAGCCCAAGGGCCCTAGTCTGAGTCATAGTTAGTTAGTTGAGTCAATAAATCTCATAAGCGGTTATCCGCATTAATAATATTTGTAAGTAGTTGAACCGCATTACAGAAAAGTGACTACAATTAGTTATAAACGGGACATAGTTAATAAAAAAGTGGTTACCCCATATTATGCAAGGGACCACTGGTAGTTAGGGTTTTGGATGTCATAAATCTATAAATAGTCTTAGATAGCAAGGGAATAATCATGGAGTTTTATTGTAATTGAGTTATGCTCTGTTGGAGGTTGCCCCCTCGAAGAGGCAAGTGAACATTTTATTATGCTTCTGAATAATAAAATATCTTTGCAACTTGTCTCCATTCATGTGATATTTCTATATTTCTCGCAATATTGTTTCGTATTTCTTTCATTATATTATTCTTACAAGTCAAGTGCATAACAAGTGATATCATAGCACTTTCCAAATCTAGTTGTACCTCCAATTTTGGTAGAATATTTTTTTAGGCTAGAGATGTGTTTTGACGTCTTTAAACCATAGGATCTGTTGTTGAGGGCATAAACCTATAGATTTGGGGAGACATGCACATAGGAACTACAAGAGGTGGTCACGCTTCTTGGACTCCCTTATAACCCTTGTGGGTACCCCTTAGAGTAATAGCACATTAGACAGAACCATGCATGGACTGCACTTTCACATACACTTGGGTATATCAGAAGCCCCCCCTAGGGCAACTTGAAACCTAACCTTAGATAATTTTTTGGTCATCTTTTTTCTACAGTACACTGAGAACAGCACTCGGGGAGATTACTCGAATGTAAAATAGGGTAGTCACGTAGTACAGCTAAAGGTACAGTTGATCCTCCTTAGTTAGCACTTTGAAATATTGGGTCGAGTACCACTGTTGGACCCCTGTGTATATTGTGATCTATAGCACCTGACACTCCTTTGTGACCATAGTTCCCTCAGCTATCTGTAGATCTCCCCCTACCTTTTCATCCAAATCATATCTAGTAGTTGGGATTTGACCGTCGTTGTATATATCAGATACACCAGTTGGTGTTCTGTTGTCGTTGTACTGATCAAATTCAACAGTTGGTCTTTTCACAACGTAAATGAGACTATTTGTGCAGTGAGGGTTTTGGCCGCCATAGTCCATATCAGATTTTCACAACACATTTTACAGTGCCAAGATCTTGGGGTTTCTGTTACTACAATCCAGCTCTGATTTGCACAAAATATTTGGTAGTATCAAGCATTTTGGATTTTGGCCACTGCGGTATTGATCAGCTGGAAGTAAAACTCCATTCGAAGTAAACAAAAAAATTTTGGGCCATCATGGAACACTTGTAAGAGACCTATCCCATCAAATTCAAGATGACAAATTGATTGCAGTGGTACCATTCCCCTATAAGCCCACAATTTTCATGCGGTCCCAAATTTTTCCCAACTCGGATTCAAGTGACCCGCATCACTAGACTCCTAATCTTGCCCTCTTTCCACACATACTACTCTTAATTAAGCTCAAAATTTGACCAAGGCTAGTCTATGTACATTACCCAGTTTAGAGTTATGGCTTTGGAAAATTTTGACACCCTCGAGAAAAAATTCTATGAATTCCAAACATCCATCGAAGACAAAATCGACAAACTCTCACAAGTATCGCATGACCTAACCAAGTCATGTGAACCCATAGGGGAATAAAACAATGTGGATGCACATGTAGAAGGAGAATCTATCCATCACATTCATTTCCATGGAGGTCACCAATATTCGAGCCACTGGACACCCAAGCTGGACATGTACAAATTTGATGGCTCCAACCCAGTGGTATGGGTGGAACAAATGGAGCAATATTTCCACCTCAATATTATTTGCGATGATGAAACTAAACTACATGTTTGAGCTCTTTACTTGGATCAAGAGTAATGGCAGTAGTGGCAGTGGCATCAAAAATGCTATCCAGTGAGGCCAACTTTGACCATGTTCTCTAGAGCCATTTATGACCACTTTGATCGGGAATCTCACTTTTTGGGTCGTCTCACTAAGCTAAGGAAAATGGGTACGGTACAAGGCTACATTGCAGCCTTTGAACAATTGTTCATGTAGATTGAGGGACTAGGAGATGCCTTTTACATGGAATGTTTCATCAATGGCCTAAACAAAGCCATCCAATCCCATGTATGACTGCATCACCCAGCTCCTTGGTTGCAAGAATGTCGCAAGGCCTTAGATACAGAATTTTCCTTAAGTTTCCATTCTAATCATCCAAATTTCATCGCATGGGCACCTCCCACCCCGCCTATGGGCCCCACCCAAACACTTAAGGTTCAAAAGTTGTCGCTAACAGAAATGGTCGAAAGAAGGAAATAAGGACTCTACTACTACTGTAATGAAAAATACTCCCTGGGACATAAATGCAAGGAACCAAAATTATTTCAAATCAACGCTACTAAAAACAACTCTGCCAATGAAGCTCCATCCACTAAAGTTCCTGAGGAGGAAGAGGTTGAACCCATAACATCCCTGGACATTGATACTACAGCTACGCCAAATGAGTCGGTTATCTCACTCCATGCACTGGCTGTCATTTCTTCTCCCCAGACTCTCAAAATCTGATATTTTCTTAAACATCGGCCAGTAGTGGTGTTGATTGATAGTGGCAGCATGCATAAATTTTTCCATAAGAGAGTAGCAGAAGTCATTCATTGTTTTTTTAGGGCAGTATATAATTTCCAAGTCCTTATCACTAATGGGAAGACCATGAAATGTGAAGGACACTGTGAAAATATTAAGGTTCAAATGGGGGATTATCACCTCAAAACCCCCATGTTTTCCATTGAATTGGTGGTTGTCACATTGTCCTTGGTTCTGAATGGATCTCCATAGTAGGTCCTATCACAATGGACTTCCAAGACTTATATATGAGCTTTAAGAAAAAAGACCACACTCATACCCTACAGGGACTCCAGGAAGGTGCTCCTACTATCATCAGCTCTCATCAAATGCAGAAGATTTTAAAAAAGGGAAATCATGGGATAGTTACACAATTTAATGTCATCCATGTCATTGAATCCACTCCTCCTCATATTCGTCCTAATATGCAACAAGTATTAGATCACCACCAGCGGGTCTTTGAAAACTGATAAGGACCTCTCACCCTTTAGGGGTGAACATGTTCATAGCATCCCTTTTTTCCTAGGTACCCAGCTGCCAAATGTCCACCTGTATTGATATCCTTTTGCACAAAATAATGAAATTGAAAAAAACATCAAGGAAATCCTCAAAGTTGGTGTTATTTGTCCCAGCACTAGCCCTTATTCATCTCGAGTGGTCATGGTTCTAAAGAAAGATGGTAAATGGCACATTTTTCCAGACATTAGATCCCTTAACAAGCTTACTATCAAGGACAAATTTCCTATCCAAATAGTTGTTTATATGCTTGATGAACTACATGGTGCCAAATTTTTTACCAAGCTAGACCTCTGCTTGGGTTGTCACCAAATACAAATGAAGAAAGTTGACATTCCCAAGACAACTTTCTAAACTCATGAAGGCCATTATGAATTCTTGGTCATATCATTTCGTCTTTGTAATGACCCATCCACTTTTTAGAGCCTCATGAACCGCCCTCTGAAACCATATCTCAGAAAATTTGTCCTAGTCTTTTTTTATGATATTCTCATCTACAACATAACATGGGACACTCACCTTTAGCATGTTGACCATGTATTGCAACTGCTTCAAGATCATAAACTATTTTTCAAAATATCCAAGTGTTCCTTTGGCATGGAAGAAGTAGAGTATTTGGGACACATTGTAGGTTGTGGAGTGAGAATTGATCCGAAGAAGATTCAAGAAATGTAAGATTGGCCCCAACCATAAACCTTGAAGATTTTGAAGGGATTCTTGGGTCTCACAGACTACTATTGCAATTTTTTTTGCAATTATGGATGTATTTCCTGGCCCCTCACTAATATTCTCAAGAAAAAATCATTTCTCTGGATTGATGTCACTAAGCAAGCCTTCTTGGCTCTCAAATAGGCCATGTGCTCCACTCTAGTATTGGCCCTACCAGACTTTACAAAACCTTTTGTGATTGAATGTGATGCTTTAGGTATGGGTATTGGTGCACTATTAATGCAAGAGGGTATACCATTGACTTTCACGAGTCAAAAAATCAGTGGCAAGCATCTAAGTCAATCTACATATGAGAAAGAAATGATGGCCATCTTACATGCATAGAAATTTGGCGACCATATTTATTGGGGCGTCGCTTCCAAATATGCACTAGCCATCATAGCCTAAAATATTTCCTCGAGAAATTCCTATCATCACCACAATAAAATAAATGGCTCACAAAAATGTTGGGATATAATTATGAAATAATTTAAACTAAGGGGTATGAAAATGTAGTGGTCGATGCCTTATCGCACCAATTTGAGGATGAGGTCACCCTTTTATCCCTCTCTCTACACATACCATATTGGATTGAAGAAGCTCATCATGAATTTTTCTCCCATCCGTCTTTGTCCCAACTCATTAATAGATTACAATCAGATCTTGATTCCTCGGAGGACTACTCTTGGAAGGATGAGGTTTTCCGCTATAAGGGTCAAGTAGTGTTATCCTTGACCTCCACCCAAAACCATCATCTTGGAAGAGTTGAACTCCTCTCTTATTGCAAGACATTCAATATTTCATAATAATTTTGCATGAGAACACCACTCTTTCTTTTGGACCGACATGAAGAATGGAATTATTTATGTATTCCAGCACAACAAAGAGGAAATGATCAAGCTACTGGGAACCTTACGGCCCTTTCCACTCCCTAATTCCATTTTGGACAGATGTTTCCATCGATTTCATTACAAGTCTCCCAAAGTCACGCAACAAATCTGGCATCATGGTGGTTGTTGACTAAATTTCCAAATAAGCTCATTTTTGCGCTCTACCATGCCCATTTACCCCAACATTGGTGGCTCAAGTTTTCATGGACCAAATCTACATGGCATGTCGACTTCCATTATGTCTGATCGAGACCCCACTTTCACAAGCAAATTTTGGCAAGAAGTTTTCAAACTTCAGGGCACCCAACTCCAACTGAGTACAACTTATCATCCCCAAACTAATGATCAAATGAAAGAAGTCAACAAATGTTTGGAGACCTATCTGAGGTGCTTCACTTCAGAAAAGCATCATCAATGGGTACAGCAGCTTCCTTTAGCTGAAGGGTGGTATAATACTAACTATCATGAAGCCACCAAGATGACGCCAAATGAGGTAGTGTATGTCCAACTCCCACCTTCACCAACTTCTTATATCCTACAGAACTGTGTCACCATGATCGCTCATCTCAAAGATAATCTACATCAAGCTTTGAATAGAATGAAGCAATAATCTTACCAACACTGTTTAGAGAGGTTATTTCAATTAGGTGAACAGGTGTTCCTTTGACTCCAACCTTATAATAATACCTCTCTCAAATAAAAGGGATGTGAGAAACTAGCAACAAAATTCTATGGGCCTTATCAGGTACTTCAGTGTATAGGAGAAGTCACTTACAAACTGGTTGTACTGACTACTTTAAAAATCCACTCAATATTCCACGTATCCTACCTCAAGAAAGTTGTAGGGAACAATTATAGGGTTCAAACAAGTTTTCCATAATTGGATGAGGAAGGTTCACTTTGGCTCTGACCCGAACATATCCTTGATACTCGCAAAATACATCTCAATGACCACACAATCAAGGGATTCTTCATCAAGTGGAAGGACACCTCTCCAAAATATGCGACATGGGAACGAGCCACTATTCTTTAGCATCTTCTGCAACTTCGGCCTTGAGGACAAGGCTTCTTTTGATGGGTTAGGTCATGTTAGAGTCCAACCCTAACCCCTTTATCTATGCAATAAGCCCAAGGGGCATAGCCAGAGCCATATTTAGTTAGTTCAGTCAATAAAGCTCGTAATCATTTATCCACATTAATAATAAAGTGGGCCAAAATTAGTTATAAATGGGTCATATTTAATAATAAAGTGGTTAACCTGTATTATTGAAGGGAAAACTAGTAGTTAGCGCTTTGGATGTCATAAAGCTATAAATAGTCTTAGATAGCAAGGGAAGAATCATTGAGTTTTATTGTAATTGAGATCTACTCGGTTGGAGGTTTCCGCCTCGAAGGGGCAAGTGAACATTATATTATGCTTTTGAATAATAAAATATATTTGCAGCTTGTCTCCATTTATGTGATATTTCTATGTTTCTCGCAATATTGTTTCGTATTTCTGGAATTATGTTATTCTCATAGGTCAAGTGCATAACATAGTTTTATATTGTTTATCAGTGAGTGAATATGATGTGAAAATGAAAATAATATTTTGTGATGTAAATTCTTGCAGTTTTTTAGTTGATGATGTTGAAAGAGTATGTTGCCAAGCAGCGAGTTATATTGCAGAGGTCAGAGTTACAGAGGTGTCTTGTAGATGTTGTGATGTGAAGTGATGTTGAAATATGTGGTCAAGTGTAGAGGTGTATGAAAATTTTATGATGTAGGTGCATAGATATATTGTGATGTAAATTCTTGGCATTGGTTTGTCCTTGACTCATACAATCATTAAAGTGGTTGATATTAATCTTTTAATATTATTCGAGGATTATTAATTTTGTTTAAATATTCAAATTTTAAAAATGTGAAATGAATACATTGAACACAAAGAGTTAGACTTTCATTTCATATTCCTGCATGGAATACTAATAGTCAACAAGTTATGTACATAAAAATATGTGCTTTTGGATGGCATGATGGTTGGTTTTATTAGAGAGAAAACTAGTTGTTGTGATACCTAGTTTGTGAGTTACTTGGCACAAGGAGAAAGTGGAAGAGGATCATATGTGATGTAGAAATAAGGAGAAGGAGCAAAGAGTACATAACATATACAAAGAGATGGAGGTATTTAGTACTAAAGACTAGGTAAACTGACATATTAAAAATTTTATGTATCATGGGATTGATGTCTCCTTTCATGTAGTAGCCGGAAAAAGAGTAGGTTGGAGCCTATAGAAGAGGAAGTAGGATCTTCCCAGCAAGTTGTAGGTTGTAGAATAAAATCGTGGTAGAAACCTCTTATAGGTAGAAGCCTACATGAAATTGATGTAAGTGTTAGTGGGTGCTTTGAGCAAGTTGTATCTTGAAAAATAGCAGAGAGGTTGGAGCCTCCAAAATTTCATGTAATAAGGGAGTGGGTGCTTGATTTACATCACAACAACAACAAAAATGTGGTTTTTTATTTTATGAGTTTCCACTTATATCCAGTGTCCACATGCGTTTTTATTGTGTCTTGATCCTTATGTTGTAGTTTAATGTTGTTTACATGTTAAATATGTTTTCCATATGATCTAACGCTACTCATTTAATAGGTCAAATAACTATAAGAAAGAAAAGTAAAAATAGAAATTTGATGACCATGAATGCACTATATTGATTCACCCCCCCTCTTAGTATATTCAACTTTCCAATAGGGACCAACAAGTAGACCTGGTGAAGGTAGAAGAAACAATCATACCTAGTGAAGGCAGAAGCAACTAATAGACCTAATGAATATAAAATTAGTATGTAAACTTGGAGCGGATTTGTGTCTCCTATAGGTTGGTGACTACAAATCTTGCAGTAGAGGGGATTGGTTTCCCTTGTAGTTTGGTTCCTACAAATATTGCAATAGGTGGGATTGGTATCTTCTGTAGGTCGGTGCTTACAAAGTTTGCAATAGTAGGTTGGTACCTACAAAGTTTATATTAATAGGTTGGTTCCTACTGTTACAAGTCATTCTGCCACATCCAATAAAATGGCCTGGAAACCGGATAACCACTGACACTTTCCATTCATCCCCTGCAAAGCCTAGAACATTTTCTCTCTAAGAAGTCCAAGAATTCTAGGTTAAATAGCTCAAAATCCTAGTTTTTAGCCCCATCTCACTTTCCCTTTGAGAAACTTACACTGGTTGCAGGTTGTACACTGATAAAATGCACTGACCAGTGCATGTTTCCTTTGCTACAAGTTTGATGGGCTCTAGAATTTGGTAAAAATAAATATAAAAAATGAATCTTCTCTTTCCAGAAGCTTCCAAGGTGGTTTTAAACATTTACTATTAATTACAATATTGAACGCATACTCTTGAGGTATTATCTCTTACCCCCATATAATATCCTCCATTATATGTGGATATAAGTTCTAGATTGTTAAATCCCAAACCACCCCATTTACCCTATAAATTTACTGCCTCTTGTGGAGTTTGGGTTGGATTTTGGAGACTCTTAGTTATTCCCTCATGTTGTTGATTTGTGCCTAAGGATCCATTATCCATCCATGCACTTGAGTTTTGATTGAAGGCTTGCTTTGTGACAAGAGAAGGACATGATAGTTAGGAGACATCTACAAGGTCAAGATCTGTAAAGGGTTGTAATTTCTCCTATATTCAAAAATACAAAAAATTCTTTGTTTTCCTATACTTATGTCTCATTGATGCATATGTATTATAATGCCTTATTGACTCATTGTTTAAATATATTAGTACATTCTATTTGTATGTTGTAGTGATATTGTTTGTTCTATTTTTTTTCATGTCCTATTTATAGCATTTGGAGTTGGAGTTAAATCTTACAAGTAGGGAGAAGAGGAGAACTTGTGTTGGATTCCAGGTAGGTCTTTCCTCCATGTTCTAATTTCTCTAAGGAAAGCATAAGTATTTTTGTTTCTGTTGTTTCTAGATCAAGCCACTAGATCTAGGGAGTTCACTTCTATCTGCAAAAGAGAACTATCTGTCAAACAACTTGGTGACTCCTCTATGTAATGAGATGTTCCTTTAGTGGTCTCCTTTGTCTAATATTTTTAAAGCTTTGAAATCGACTCAATTTGACTTGTTTAAATAGTAATCAGCCTTAGGAATTTCTATTCGTGAGCTTGGTAGGGTTTGAGTTTCGTCTTTTGGACAAAATCAACCCCATTGCACTTTCTGGTCTAAGATAGAGCGACCCAACACACTAGTCTCTCTCTTTGAGTGCGATGAATCGTGTTGGTTGTCATATATAACCTGTGATCATCCCTGTAGGATGAAAAAAATACATTTTTTTTCCTTTCTTTGAGTTTTTTTTAGTTGTATTATTTGTTTTAATTGAGTCTCTAAACTAATCATTGTCTCTGTAAATCCATCAATGTGTTTACATTTAAGAGCGATAGCCTTTTGATGAGAGTTTGTTTATTTTTATTTCTTCTTATCAATTAGGGTTTGTGAGAAATTAGATTGATTATTGATTTAATAAAAGGAATTTTCATATTAAGGTTCTAGTCTGTGTGAGTTGTTTCGATCAATAGTCTAGTTACATTTCATTTTTCTTTGCATTTGAAAAATGAAAAGAAAAGAATTTTTTCATTTTTTTCATTGTATTGCATTTAGGGCTTTGAATTGAATTGGAATAGTGCAATTGAAAGATATCGTTAGGAATATTTTGTTTGCTTCATCATTGTGTGTTTCTTCCTTCTCGTAGATAGATCTTCATTGAAAGAAAAAGAGTTATTTTTATATGTTAGTTGCATCACAGGAAATTCAGGTGAATTTGTTTTGTGAGCCTTGAAATTGAAACTTAATTGAAGATCAACTTTAAAATTTATTCAATTTAACCTAAGGAGCATTTGGAATATTAATGACATACATCGAGGTCTAGTCTAGAAGATGTGTTTCGGTGTCTTTAAACGTAGGAGTTATCATTACTTATTTATGTTACATTCTGTGGGTAGTCGTTATTCCATGTATGTAAGTATATAGGATCATTCCCCATGTACCTTTGGGTATATCGGATGGTGCTCCGCGTATGAAAAGTATATCAAAATTATTCTTGTCGTACAAGACGTATTAGACAACACTACCATGGACTATGATTCCACATACCTCAAGTATATGGGAAGTCCCCACTAGGTTGCAAACTTGCCATAAGTAACCAATTCAGTCGCCTTGTTTGGATTACCTACACGTATTGGAAATGGTATTCTGCAGTATAGAAGGACTTGGTAATTCCTTTATATTGTTTTTGTTTTTGTTCTAAATTCAATTAATCAATCGTGAAACAACATATTCAGTGTTCATGAGACATTAAATTATCGCTTTACTCCTTAGTAGACCTTAGGTTGAACCTAATGGAAATTGTTCCGAAGTCCAACAGTCAAGGAAGCCCCTCTAACAAGAATCTTGGTACTCTCCCTTCTTTTGGAAATATTTATGCTCCTTATATGGGTATGTTATCCCTTCTTGGATTTACCATAGGTTTACTAATATGGTCTTTTCAACCTCCTTGCCTCCAAATGTCTTGGTTGCTTCGAAACCTGACTCTTTTCCTAAACAACATCAACCTCAAGTTGGCCCTTTTCCTTCTTCCCTTTCTTCTTCCTCGCCTAATGAAAGTATTGGTGTTAGTAACCAGGAGGCTAAGAAGACATAGAAGCCAAATAAGCAAAGGGGGGAAACAAGAAACCATTACAATTAATGTAGCTAGTCCTTCAAAGCCCCATAAAGTCAAATCCACTTGCATGCTTTGTAAGGGTAGCCACCTCCTTAGATATTTTCCTCGTATTGGTCAGGTATTAGAAGTGTTGTCTGCAGGCTCATATCAGCCCTTGTCGTCGGCCTCTGGAGATCATGTTGGTGATCAATTGTTGACTAGTTCTAATCAAGTCCATAAAAAGAAGGTTAAAGTTAAGTTTCCCTATAAGTTATGTTAATGGAATCATCCATTTCAACGTTTCCCTTGTTTGGATGAAGCCTCCAAACTATTAGAAACCCTTATTGCTTCTCAACAATAGCTTCCAGCTGGTTACCGAAAATTTTCCAAGAATTTGTTACGAATATAAATTATATAGAAGTAAATAAATATAAATACTAAATAATCAAGTAATGTTTATGTTAAGTAGTCATTAGTTAAGTGAAAAATCATGTCTAAAAGACATGCCTAGTCACGAAAGGACACCTACTTAGGAATATATGTGCGTCCTCATTGTAACATTCAAATCACTTATACATTTTTATATATAATAAATTATTACTACAAATACCTCTTGTGTATTTTTACATTAAATCCAACAAGCTATAAGTTTTGTTGCTTCAGTCGTATCAGAGTCATGTCACACTATATAACCATGCGATTCTTTGAACATTGCTCACCGCAAAATATGCCATTATGTTCACATCCTGAATTCTTGGAGAAGTTTAGTAAAATTGAAGAAGCATTTCAGCGTTTAGAAAAATCATATGTAGAATTTAAACCATGTCGAAAGGAAATCGATAATAAGGAAGATAATAGCAACAGTGAAGAAATGAAACAAGGTGAAGCAAGAAAAGAAGATGTTGATCATAACGTTGATAATGATAATGAAAATATAATATATAATGATGAATATGAGAATAATATTGATTAAGATGATGATCCAAATGAAGATAATGTGGATGAGGATTATCTTGAGAAACAAGGAGATGTACAATATCATAACAATGAGGAAGATGCAGAAGTTTCAGGAAACTACATGAGACTATAGGTACAAACTAGTCTTTTCTTCTTCATGAGGAAACTAATGGTTTGAGATTTGAAGGTGGTGAGAGTGATGTGATTATTTCTACTATGGTTGTCTCCATTTAAAACGTGGAACTGAAAGAACCTGAATCTGGTCCAATTGATGAGGTGCCAGTTGCTGACAACATATATGTGGTATCTAGTCCACTGCCTGATTCCACAACCACTACCATATCTGAGAATCTGGATAGCTTTGCAATTCTTCCTAATTCTCAGCCCAATTTGGTAGCCACATCTGGATCTGTAAATTCATCTTCTATGATTGCATTTCACACTAAAAAAAAATGTCTCTAATGTATCTGAAAGTGATGGGGCTGCTAGTATGTTATACTCAGAAACCGACCTGGACAGTCTGCTAAACTTTGGCAAGGCCATTATGGTCTCAGTTAGAATAATCATTCATCTACATACACTCCATGACAAAGAATATCCATATACTACTATAAATATTGATACCAAATCAAATTTTTATCACTGGGCATGGAAACCCATAACACAATTAACACTGAATCCCTTCACAGTTATTTCAATTGTAGTAAAATACACAAACAACAAATGCACGACAAAGCTTTATACAGTCATAGAAGTTTACACACAAAACCCTTCTCTGAATTCCAATTCCTCAAAAAGAAGAGTTTCTCAATCAAAAGACAGAGACCTAATTGCTTCTTTCAATGAAATGTTGAAGAAAGAGAACATAATTATCAAGAGTACGGAGAAATAAGCATTGAATATGGAAGAAACTGCCTCGAAAAAGAAGAAACGGACCCACATAATGGGTGAAGTGGATGAACTAGCTAAGCATGATAAGGTTTCAAGCCTTTTGGATGAATCCCAAGGGAGTTGGTTGTCACCCTTGGAACAAGTTGTGTTAATTAGAAATAATTGAGAGAAGGTCCCAATAACAGAACTTGTGGGCAAAACAATGGGTATATTTTTCCCAGATGTCTTGGATACAGGGTTCGATGCACAGTTTGGCGAGATTTACATTGAGCTTCTGAAGAAAGGAGAGGCCTTTGAGATGTTGTTAAGGATGAGCACCAGTATTGCAGAAAAAATGTTGCAACTCCTGGGGCTACCAACTTTACTTCATCAACCCAAGGTTCATACAAACTTGGAGGTGACAGTGTTGTATACACAAATAGATGCAATGGGTCCACTCTTTGTCACTGCTGAGCTGGCGATAAACCAATAGGGTTTCTCAAACCAGCCTTCTATTGATTTAGAAGAAGTTTGATTACCAATGGAGAAAGGTGAATTTTACCCTAATTGAGAGAATTGAAATATTATCTATTGCAGTAATGAAAGACTGAAATAAATGCTTAAAGCACACCAATAATCTAATTATTTGTTAAGATATCTTGCTTCAAAAGAATTCTAAGATAACACATGTGAAACCCTAACTAACGTAAGCATGCAATATGATCTAATCAAACACTTTATTGTTGTTCATATGAATGAACATAACAACCTTTTTCTTTTGTCCTTTTTGTGAAAACATGAATGCTAATTCTTCTTGATTGTATGGCAGGTGGGTTAGGTGTGGAGAGAGATGGTTGTGAAGGGTTAGATGGCTTGAGAGGCAAGCAGGGGTATTCTCCTATCTTTTGTGATGCATTTCTCACCAATCGGCTTCAAAATAGGCCACTACAGGTCGTCCGACAGGATGTACTAATTCACATACAGGATCCCCTATATTCCTATAGGAATAGGCCGAAAGCATAAGGAGTGATTTGGAAAATGGTACAGGGCTTAGGGAAGGTGAGTGATGGAAGTAATAAGACAAGGAAGTGGCTAGGACTTCCTCAGAACTCAAACCCAAGTTTTTATGATGGTTGGATTTGCATGGCAAGTTGTTCTTATGAAATGACAACTCGGTTTATGGACTTAGTGGCTTTTGGCGATCATGGATGGGTGAGATTAGGCTGGGGCTACTGATATGAGGTCTTCCTACACTATTGAAACTCCTGAAATACACACATCACTGGCATTTACCCATAAATCATGTCAAAACAAGAAAGATTTCCAACAACATAAGAAAACATAATTTCATCATTCATTTGCCTAGTTCATGCATGGAAATTCTTGCAGCCTATTGTGAAACACCATTAAATATAATACAAATCTGGAGATATCAGAAATAACAACTGCAACCTATCCTTGAAAAAAAAAGATGCTGGCCTAATTAGCAGAAAACCCTAAATTTCATAAGAAATCGGAATTCTGTCTTTTTGTGGCTAAATGGGAGTTTTCCCTCAAACCATGGTCCCTAAAAGGAGGAGTGAGGAAAGATCCAACTGTTATTATCATCCTTTTTTATATTCCTTTATCTCTCCAAAGCTATTGTTAAATCTATGCACAAATGGAAGCAAACTAATCAAATTCACCAATTCTCGCAATGAAACAATGCCAAAATCAATTCAACAATTAATTTATGAAATAACCTAAGCATACAAGTATAGTAAGAGGAACCTCTGCTGCTAGGGTTGGGTCCTAACCCAAGAGCTTCAACCCTCTGAGTCAACTCAGTGTTGGATCAAGGAAATGTTCATTTTTATTAGCATATCAAAAAATGCATAACAGTGTTTTTCCACAATCCTTCAACTCGAAAGTGCTCGGTTATCTTGCATAAAAAGAATATGAATCCTAATGAGGCTCTAGGCCTCTTTATTTATACAACTGAATTTGCCAACAACTTCCTTAAATCTAGGGAGGCTTGGCTCCCAATCTCAAGATAAACTAGTTCTTAACTATCACTGGCTCTACTGCCAATGATCCTCATGACTCGGTTGCCTGCAACTCCGAGCTAGTGTGATTTGATTAAGGGATCTTTGAATGAGTGAGGATTTAATGAGGAAGATCTATCTCCTACAATCTCTCCTTCTTGTCTCATTCAAGTTCCTACACCTTAATTAGCCATAATTTTCCATAATTTTCTCCCAAAAACCTGCAATCAATGCACATTAGACCACTAGACATAACATCTTACTTTTACTCATCTCATTAAGAAAAATATAATTAAAACATGTAAGGAATTATGAGAAGAGTTGATTTTAGTAAGCTTGGAGGTGTATTAAGGTCCATATATTTACCCAATGATGAGCCTCATCATCACCCCCTACTGAAAGTGTTGCTCATCCTCTGAGAAACTTAATGTATGTCCATGTCCTTCATTGCTCTAGTGGCTTCCTTAACATCCCATGCTTCTGATGTAGTCTCTTCTTCCTGTGAATAAAATCATGCCTTCCTCTCTATCTCTTCCCACTTCTTTCTTTTTTCTTCTTCTTTCCTTCCTTCCAACATTCCCAAAAGAAATGGTGGATTGAGCCTCAAGCCAATCCAATTGACTCTGAGTCTTTGTAGAGTTTGCTTATACATGGGGGTTCTATTTAGTGCCTCTCTCATTCTGTCAAGAGAATGGTATTCTCTGACTTTTAGGATGTAAGGCAAGGTGTTCCATCTCCTTTGGCATACTTGTTGGCTGTCATCACCTAGAAATCTGAACATGTCTTCAAAGTGTGTGACTACTTGTTCTTGTGCAACAAGGTACCTTGGTGCAAGCTTGGGATCATTTGCAATGAGGTTGTGGGTACTAATGACAGCCATTGGGTTAGATTGTTCAGCTCTGAGCATAAGGGTTTATGTCTCTTCTTTTGCCATTATCTTTTTCATCTCTGTAGCTCTTGCCTCCTCATGATTCATCCATGATGCTAAGGCCATCAATTGCAAGTCTCCTAGTTTTGAATTTTGGTCCCACACATTTAAATTTTCCAAGGCCAAGTTGTGTAGGTAAAACTCAGATATTTTTTCTCTATCTTCCAAGGTTCTTTGATCACAGAGATCAATGAATTGTCTATAGTCTTAGAAGGGCATAGTTCCTCTTTGTGCTAGGGTATTTATTTAGAATTGTATCCATTGTTCCTTGAGATACAAGGCATAAGACTTTACTGGCATCCTGCACTAGATTTCCTCCAAGGATAAACTCGCCATAGTTTCCAACTGGCTTTCCTTTTTTTGTAGTTGTCTCCTTAGCCATGTGTTCTCAGCTTCTAACTGAGATTTCATCATTTCTTATCTGTCCCTTATGCTGCTCGGTTCTCTCCCCATCTCCTGAAATTTCTCCTCCATGTGGCCTACATCCTCCACCCCTTTTGATTTGGCAATTTGCATCCACCTGTGTGTCCTTGCCCTCTCTTTTTCAAGTTCAAAGAATAGGGGAATGGAAAACTTTTGTGGGATTACCCTACCTCCTTCAATGAACCTGTAGTAGGAGCTAAGAATTGGTTGTGGACTAGGTTCTCTTAGTTCTTGGTCTTCTTTTTTTGTTTCTTGTTGAGTGATACCTTCCTAGTCCCTTTTCTGTGTTTCCTGTAGGTTTGACAAAGCTTCTTATAGGATGGCCTCTACTTCCTATAGGTATTTATGTGTCTCCTGTAGGAGACCTTTTCCCTTTGATGAGGCTGACCTTTTGATAGGCCTCCTAACATAAGTGATTGGATACTTGGGAGAGGCTTGTTCTAATGATCCTTCTCCTTGATTTTTCTCCAGATGGGTTTCCTTTTCTTGTTGATTTGGTGAATCCTCAATGACAATTGGAGTTTTGGTGGGGGTTTGAGGTCTCCCTTGTCTAATCCTAGTGCTCTTTCTTGTCCTAAAGTACAGTGGGGTTTGTCTTTGCCTCTTCCCCTTTGATTTGATAGGTGACTTAGGGCAGTAAGAGCAGCTGCTACCTCTTTCTCTGTGGGATCTGGAGATACCCGTGTTGATTCTTCTCCTTCTCTGCCTTGAGCTGCAGACTTTGGCTCATCCTTCTATCCTTTTTCCTCTTTTCAATTTTCCTTCTCATTATCTTCTTTGTATCCACCTTCCTCTTCTTATTCTTCCTCTATTTCTTCACTCTGCCCATCTGTCTCTTCTTTTGTTTCTTCCTCAGTCTCTTCTTCATTCTCCTCCTTTATTTCTTCTTCTTTTTCCTCCTTTGTTTCTTCTTCATTTTCCTCCTTTGTTCCTTCTCCATTTTCCTCCTTTGTTCCTTCTCCCTTCTCACTAGCAGCGGGGATTTTTTCATATTCTATAGCTTGAATTGTTCCTTCATCCTGCATGTCTTTAAAGGTTGTCCATGCAATAGGGAGTCTTAGGTTTTGTAGAGCATCTTAAAGGTTGATTTTGATCAACCCATGATGGGCTAGTTGTTGATGTTTTCCCTCCTGCACTTTGATGCTCATGTCTATCATTGATTGTAGAAGAAAATAGGGTATACTCAATCTGTTTTGAGGAGGTGTGTTCTCTCCAAATCTCAGTTCTTGGAGGAGTCTGAAGTGGTATCCATACACCACACTGTATCTCCCTTCACATGATATGTATTTAATGAGGTGGTAACTAACTTCATTCCAAGGGTATGGAATGCTTTCCCTTCTAACCCCATTTTTGTCCTCCATTGGCTCCTCTCCTTCCAAAAATAATATTTTCTTTGCAAGGGTGTTGTTACCCTTGTCTTCTTTTCTCCATGGTAACCCTAAAGGGAGTGTAGTGATTCTGCTTATAACTTTAGGGGTAATTACTACTGATAAGCCTTTCACCATAGCAGTGGCATTGGTCCTAGTGAGGGGTATGAGTGAGAGGGAAAATTCTCTGGCCACATCATCATCGTATCCTCTCATCCTCTCAAAGAACCCCATCCATTGGTGCCTTGTGAAAATTTCCACTACAAGAGGATGTTGGTCGATCCTTGCTATGTTTGTGGGTTCTCTTTTGTTGAAACCTCTTGTCATCTTTCCCTGGTAGTTGTGGAGGCTTGTGTGGATACAATTCAATAATTATGGTAGGTGAGGGAGGTTTGAATGTTAACTTTTAGCGCCATGCAATACAACTCTCCTATACTGCAATTTTCTTAACCAAATTGAGGATTTTTTTCTTCTCTCAAATGGAAAATATGGAAGGTATAGCTCCTACCTCACTTTGATACGTTCTGGTGAGGATAACCCTTGATTTCACCTCCCTTAGTGCCCACTGATAGTACTGTAGGTTGATTCCTCTGTATCCTGTAGGTTTCCTGCACTGTAGATGTTGATTGTTTCATGTAGGTTCTACTTCAGGAAGGCCGAGAGAAACTTCTTCATTCAATGAATCCTCGAAGTTGCTTATGATTTCTTTTTATGGGAATCAATGTTTTATTTCCATATATGGATGATCATGTGGGGTGGTGTGTTGGTTGTCTAAGTACGAGCACCTCCTTTTGGACCATTGGTCCCACTATCCGTCCATTATTCCATCTTACCTCGTAATCATCTCCCACTCCTTTCCTCCATAACTTAACCATTTTTGGATTTATTCCCTTTTTCTCTTGATTTGACTTTTGCCACGTGTGGAGTGTTTTAATTGTTTTCTTCTCGTTGACTGGCCGAAGGTGGCCAAGTTAACTAGCCACCTTTACTTATAAAATAAACTCTCACATAATCCTACAATTTTGATCATATCGTACTAAGGAGAGAGCATGAGTAAGATGACATACCTGTGGGTAAGGTGTTTTGATGATGATGCATGCTAGAGTGTGATGTCTCTTTGTTGTGTTTTTGCTGCCTATTTTTCTATGTATTTGCCTCTTTTGATGTGCAGGTGTTGGAGAGTGGTTTTGGTTATCTTTTTTTTTTTTGTTGAGCTCTAGAGAAGCTTCTTCATCCTTGTTCTGAAGATGGTTGCAAATTGTGTGGTTTCCTTTTTGGTATAGGCTGCTACATGATTTCCTACAGGATACCTACAAGATGTCCTATAGTTGCCTCTCCCCTAAACTTTCATACTTTTTCTCAACTTTGTAGCATTTGAAATGAGTGGAGAAGGGTGGTAGGGAATGGTAGGTGAGAGATGTTGTCTCTGGGTATTGTTCCTCTTTCCCTCTTCGCTCTCTCTTCTGTTTGTTTTCTTTTTTTTCTTTTTGTAATCTGTATTTTTTGAATTGATTTCTTTGATGGATGCAGGGTTGACATGGTGATGAAAGGAATGGCTATGATGTGGTGGAGTAAATGGTTTTTCATCAAAACACAGGCTTGTGTCATCCCCTTTCACTCGGACTACCTTTTTTTGGATTTTCAAGGTCACTGTAATTCCTACAAGAAACTTTTGTAGGTTTACAAGGAATCCTGTAGAAAACACAGAGTTTGTATAAGATGAGTTGGAGGGGTTTATGAGTGGAAGAATAGGTGAATAGTGGAATATATGAGATGGGTGGATTGAAACATGGCTCTTGTAGGTCCTGTTATCCTTCTTATGCTATGCTTATCCTCCTCTTACTTGACCTGCAAAATAGAGTTTCCATATTTTGTATCTTTTCTCTTCTTTTTTTTAATTTTTTGTTCTCTTTTATTTTTTATTTTTCTCCTTTTGTAAAACAAATAGTTTGCCTCCAAGGAGGTTTTAATCCTAGTTTCCTGCCCTAGGTGCCTCAAACTATTTTTTCAAGAAGAGATCTTTTTATTTTCCTCTTCTTTTTTTTAAAACACACTTGGGCCGCCTCAAGAGGTTTTCAACCCAACCATGGGACTCAGGTGCCTCATGGAGGTTTTCACCTGAGTCTCTTTATTTTTTCCTTTTTTTTCCTCTTTTCTTTCAAGGACTTGGTGGGGTGGAAGTTGAGACTTGCTCTACCACCATCATTGTCTTGTTGACATTACTAATGAATTCTTGCTTTCACAAGGTTTTCTTGTAGATCTTTAATCTATACCAATTGACAAGCAAAGAGATAGCCTCTACATCAATGGTTATTATCTATACAGCACCATTATCATGACATTTTTTTATTACATAAGGCCCTAACCATCTAGTCCTTAACTTACCTTTAAAATCCTTGTGCCGGGAATCATACAACAAAGCCCAATCACCTTCTTGAAATTGTTTGACCTTTATATTCTTGTCATGCCAAATTTTCCTTTGAACTTGAGTCACCTCTATATGCAGGAGGGCCTGCATCCTAAATTCATCTAACCCATTCAGCTAGAGAAATATTTCTTGTTGCACCCTGGTGATATCTAGATCCAGTTGTGCTGCCATTCTTAAGGTGTTGTATTCAAATTCAATGGACAGCAGGGTTTTCTTCCCATAGACCAGCTCACAAGGGGTGAATCCAATGGTGGTCTTCTAGGTGGTATTGTAGGCCCATGTGGCCTCAACTAATCTATCTGCCCAATCCTTTCTGCTGCTGCTAATCACTTTGGTCAGAATTCCTTCCAATGCTCTGTTGGTTACCTCCACTTGCCCATTAGCCTATGGGTGGTAAGGAGTGGATGTTCTGTGCTTGATCTTGTGTTGGATTAACAAATTTTCAATCATGTGAGATGTAAATTGATTGCCTTGATCAGTGATAAATTATCTAGGGTACCCAAACTTGTAAACACATTTTCCCTTAAGAATTCATCCACCTTTTCTTTTGTTGTTTCTTTGATGGCTTTGGCTTCAGCCCACTTGATTAAGTAGTCAGTGCACACAATGATGTATTGCTTCTGTTTGGATGGAGGGTCAATGGGCCCGATGAAATCCATGCCCCACTTGTCAAATGGCTCGATAGTCACTTGAGGTTGCAGAGTCATTTCATCCCTTGGGGTAGGTTTCCCCATCCTTTGGCACAGATCAAACTGACTGGTCTACCTCCTCACATCTTGGTGAAGTGTGGGCTAGTAATAACCAGCTTGTAGTACCTTGAATGTTGTTCTTTTGGCTGCAAAGTGACCTCCACAAGGCCCATCATGACAAGTCATAAGGATGTCTAAGAATTCCTCCTCCCTAACACATCTTCTTAGAATTTGATCTGGGCCTAGCTTGAAGAGATTGCCCCCAATCCAAGTGAATGGGGTGCTCTTCCTTATGATCTTGCTCTTTTTCTTGGAGGACAAGTTTGGTGGAAACTGTGTAGATACCAAGTAATTTTCTATGTCAACAAACCATGGGGAGAGAACTGAAATGGCGAATAAGTGTTCATTTGGTAACTGATCATCAACCATTCCTTCGTCCCTTGCAAGCAAAGTCAATCTGGATTAAAAAAATCTGCAACAACATTCTCCTTGCCACACTTATCAATAATAGTTAAATCAAATTGTTGCAATAAAAGTAACTGGCATCTAATAATTGGGCATTTACATCAGGTTTATTCATCAAGTATTTAATTGCAGCATGGTCAGTATGTACAAATGTTTGGTAACCAGTAATGTAATGCCTAAATTTATTCAATGAATACACAATAGCTAGGATCTCTTTTTTAGTCACTGTGTAGTTCAGCTCAACTTTCGACAAATTCTTATTGGTGAAGTAAATGGCATAAGGTAGCTTGTCATCTATCTGGCCTAGAGCTTCTCCTATGGCTTTATGAGAGGCATCAACATGTATATGGAAAGGAAGAGCCCAAATTGGGCCTCTGAGAATAGGTACAGTAGTCAACTTGTCCTTTAGGGTGTCCAAGGCTTCTTGAAATATTTCTGACCATAAAAATTCGGATTCTTAGGCCACTAACCCAAATAAAGGAGAAGCTAACTTGTTGAAATCTTTTATAAATATCCTATGGTATTCAGCTAAACCTGGAAAACTTCGGACATCCCTTTGCTTCTGCGGAGTTGGGACCCTTTCGATTATGGCTATCCTTTCTGGGTCTACCTGCAGTCCCTCCTGGGATATTGAGTGACCTAGGAGAGTCCTTGTAGTCATCAAGAACTCACATTTTTTGGGATTAAGGGATAAGTTCATTTCAATGAATTTGTTCAGCACCTTACCCAGGTTAGAGAGAGCCTCCTGGAAATCACACCCATATGGTGTAAAGTCATCCATATAAATTTCTATTGCATCATGGACTAGCTCGAAAAAGATACTCAAGACTACCCTCTGGAAAGTGGCAGGGGCATTGCATAGACCAAAACGAAGGACCCTATAAGCGAAAGTACCCCAGGGACGGGTGAAGGTGGTTTTATCCTGGTCCTCTGGGCTAATATGGATTTGATTGTACCTGTTGAACCCATCTAAGAAAGAGAAAACTTTTTCCCTGCCAGGCCATCAAACACATGGTCAATGAAAGGTAGAGGGAAATGGTCCTTATTTTTTGCTTTGTTTAACTCTCTGTAATCAACACAAATCCTCCACTTCCCATTTTTCTTTGGAACCAGCACCAAAGGAGACACCCACTCGTTGTCTGGGATACGGTAGATGAATCCTACATCCAGCAGCTTTTGCAATTCTTCTTTGACTATATATTTGAGAGCTAGATTCATTCTCCTTTGGGGTTGTCAGACAGGTTTGCAACCTTATTTGATGTAAATGTGATTTGTACACATCGAGGGGTGCCCTTCCTTCATTTCTTTGTAATTCCAAGCAAAGGCATCCAAATTATTCCTTAGCATGTTACATAACTCTTCTTCTTGGTGTACAGAAAGAGAGGGGTTGATTTTCAGAGTTCTTTCAGGGCCGAATTCTATTGTCTTGACACGAGTAGGGTTTGAATCAGCTAAGCATAGATCAATCTAATGGTTCCTCTTGGTTTCCTTCACTACTTCCTCTAGAGACAAGGTGTTGGGAGTTGGATTTTGGAGAATGTGTTCAATCAAATCATCTTCATCAGGCTGCCCTCCTCCCATGGTATTTTCTAGGGTATAGAGTTGGGCAGAGTAGACTTCATTTTCTTCCTCCTCTTCTAGCCATAAAGGTAAATCATGTTCTAAAGATGGATGAGCAAGAGGGTACATGACCAATTACTTGGATAGATGCCCATTTTTATAGTCATGTTTCAAGACCTCCAGCTGATGTAGGCATCGGCAGTGGCCAACCAAGGTCTCCCAAGTATGAGAGGATAACCATTAAACTTGGTCTAAGGCTGGAGAACTAGGAAGTTTTTAGGGTACTCCCAGGAGTCAATAGAGACCATCACATCCTCAACAATCCCCTCAGGGGCTACTATGGATCGGTCTACAAAGCTGCAAGACAGTCGTGGTCTTTCTTAATGAACCCTGGAGATTCAGCTGGAGAATGGTGTCCTTAGTCATTACATTAATGGCAGCCCCAAGATCAATCAAGGTATATGGAAAAATGGTGCCATTGATGTCAACATCTACTACAGGGCTTCCAGCGTCTAAATACTTTGGGAAAATTACCTGCCCTCGCATTAAGTCGGACAGTTGTCCAATGACATTGACGGTACGGGTGTCTCTTTTTCACCCCCATGGATGTTTGAAACACTTCTCTTTAATCAGTTTATTGTAAATAGGTACATCCTTAATGGCTTGGAGAAGTGGAATTTTGACACATAGATTTTTCAATTCACCCAGAAGTTCATCCTCTTCTAGGGTAGGCTAGAATGCATGAGTTAATATTTCAAGAAAGGGTGGTGGATTCACTCTAGGCATACTTTCCTCTCTTTCCTCCTCATTCTCCCTAGGTGGAGATGGAGGTTGGTTATCCGGGAATACTCTCCCAGACCTCAGGTATATTTCGTGAATTTCCACAGCATAAGCAGGGTAGGATGTCTCTCCATTGTAGACCTATTGTGCATGTCTATTATTCGGGTTCAGATTTTGTTGGGTAGGCATCTGAGGTTGTTTAGCTAGAGGAGGGTGTAAAAGTTGTGGTTGAGTAGGAGGTGAAGGCAATAAACCTGAAGCATTTTTGTATGGAGGCCTCCACCCCTGGGGTGGTGCATTCTAATGAGGTTGTGGAGGAGTATATGGCTGAAATGGTTGGTTGGTCGATTGGGAATGGTATTGAGGTGAAAAAGAATAGGGAGAAGGTGTAGACCAGGAGGGATGAGCAGGGGAGGCATAAGAGGGAATGGATGTGTTTTGGTTTGGGTTGTAATATGCATAGGATGACCCTTGCATGCTCTGCTGGTATGGTCGAGGCCCATGAGACCTCCTTTGATTTATGTAGCAGAGTTGTTCAGTCACCCCTTCAGTTCCCTGATACACAGCTTTTAGTCCAGGTAGAGAAGGGAACTTATTTGTGGAGTGGTTTTCTTCACAGACCGAGCAAATTTCTATAAGGTTTAATGGACATCAATTCCTAAGGTGCCTCCTTGTGCATCTAGGGCAGAAGATGGCTAATGCTCTCTCTGCTTCCTCCTGCTTCCTCTTGATTTGCATAGTGTCCATCTATAGGGCAAGGGTTTGCAGCATTTCACTCTTAAAATCTTCCAACATGTTCCTAATTTCACTTTTTATAGTAGTGTTGGAAGAGGATGAGCTAACCATTGTTTAACTAACCCTACCCTTTTTTCTAGCTGCCCTAGAATGGTTCTTAAAGATGGTCTTGATATCCTCATTGGGTAGCTGGTAGATGTCCCCTCCTGATAGTAGGTTTAGGGTATCCAGGAGATCCTCCCTGATCCCCCTGAGTAGGACTAGCTTAAGTGAATCAGGATCAAGTGTGCACCTGACCCTTTTGTAGCTAAGATGGAATCTTTCCTCATAATCCTCTAAGGACTCATCATGACCCAAGGTCATTCTAAATTTTTTCTCTTTAATGTCTTTGGACCTGCAGTACTCCCTATACTTGTTGTTGAAATCTTGTTGCATCTAAGCCCAGGTGGTGATGTTATCCCTAGGTAAACCCATGAACCGGCGTAGAGTTGCATCCTTGAGAGTGGATGGGAATAAATTCAACTTCTGATCACCAGTGGTGTAATCATAAGTCCTGCATATGATAGCGAATTCAAATAAGAAAGTATCTGGATATGCTGAGGTCAAGCCATGGAAGTGAGGAAGAGCAGAGGGGCTTATGTTTTTCATCTTGTCGTCCCCATTGGTTTCTCTGATGGGAAAATCACCCTCAATCCTTTTTCTACCTCCCCTTTCATTTCTATTTTCAGCCATTAGGTCAGTTAGAATGGGTTCTTCTTCTTCTTCTTCCCCTACAAGCTCTTCAAAAATATCTGGTTGTTCACCTAAGGGGTCCTCTAATTCATAGCCATCGAAGAAGAGGGAAGGTTGGTTGTTTGAAGTTGTGGGGGTATTTGGTAGAAATTTTCCTAAGTTATCCCTATTCCTATGAGGCATGAAAGAAGTGTTTTTTTTTTTTTTTTTTTCAAGCTTTAAGACTAATTTCCTAATTGAAAAAACAAACTGAATTGAAACTAACTGCTGAATGAACTCACTTGCAGAATGGAAAGCAAACCAAATCACAACTACTTTTACAAAAATGAAGCTTATAGCAGAATGAAAGAGATAAGAAATGGAATAAAGAAATCAGAAATCACATCTACTTAGACATCTCCCTGGCAACGACGCCAAAAAGTGATGAGCACCAGTATTGCAGCAAGAATGTTGCAACTCCTTGGGCTACCAACTTTACTTCATAAACCCAGGGTTCGTACAAACTTGGAGGTGACAGTGTTGTATACACAAATAGATGCAATGGGTCCACTCTTTGTCACTGTTGAGCTGGTGATAGACCACTAGGGTTTCTCAAACCAGCCTTCTATTGATTTAGAAGAAGTTTGATTACCAATGGAGAAAGGGGAATTTTACCCTAATTGAGAGAATTGAAATATTATCTATTGCAGTAATGAAATACTAAAATAAATTCTTAAAGCACACCACTCATCTAGCTATTTGTTAAGATATCTTGCTTCAGAAGAATTCTAAGCTAACACATGTGAAACCCTAACTAACCTAAGCATGCAATCTGATCTAATCAAACACTTTACTGTTGTGCATATGAATGAACATAACAACCTTTTTCTTTTTGTCCTTTTGGTGAAAACGTGAATGCTTATTCTTCTTGATTGTATGGCAGGTGGGTTAGGTGTGGAGAGAGATGGTTGTGAAGGGTTAGATGGTTTGGGTCTTCTCCTATCTTTCGTGATGCATTTCTCACCAATCGGCCTCAAAACAGGCCACTACAGGTCGTCCTACAGGATGTCTATAGGATGTCCTAATTCACCTACAGGATCCCTTGTATTCCTACAGGAACAGGCCAAAAGCATAAGGATTGATTGTTGGGTGTGGAGCCTGATTATCTTCTATAGTACCGGCATATTGGACCCCAGTTCAAAATGGGGCGGCAACGCCGCCCGTAAAATAATCGCTGTCGTGGGGGGTCCGGGGGGGGGGGGGCGGCAGTGACTTTTGGGAGCCCCCCCCTGGCGGGGGGTTTCGGGGGCAGCGTCCCCGAAGCTAAAAATAGCTGTAAAATTGCCTTGTAAAAGTATAGTAATTTCTAGTCAATCTGGGCCGTTCATTAGGCGGATGATCTAACTGTAGAACTTATGTTTAGTTTAGGGTTTTTTTCCCTAGAAGGCAACCCCTCTCTTTATATGAGGGCATTTTATTTGAGGCTGTGAGATAGATGTGTATTCGGTGAGCGAGAAACATAGAGGTGAGACTGTGAGAGAAAATAGAGGATATTACAACGATTTTGCTGTAGGTTGTATCTCTTCATTTTGCTGGATAATAGAAAGGAAGGACTGGCTGTTCGGGGTGGACGTAGCCCAAACTGGGTGAACCACGTATATCTGTGTCTTTCTTGTTTTGTGCGTTTTCTGTGTTTATATTTCTGCAATATTTTATGTGTTCCATTGATCTGTAATATATAATTTTCTAACAACTGGTATCAGAGCCGAAGGTCTATTTGGCTGATAAACTCGCAGGAAAGAAGGGTTCCTGGTTCGAGTGGGAGCAATGGCAGAAGATGGTAAGTTTAGGGTTGAGAAATTTAATGGCCAAAACTTCTCGCTGTGGAAGATGCAGATGGAAGATTATTTGTATCAGAAAGATCTATACCTACCATTGGGCGGAAAAACAAAGATGCCGACGGGTATGAAAGACGAAGAATGGAACCTTCTCGATAGAAAGGCACTCAGAACAATACGACTGTGCCTTGCTGCGTCAGTCGCTTTCAACATTTTGAAGGAAACCACGACAACAGGTTTGATGGAGGCATTGTCGAAACTATATGAAAAACCCTCGGCCTCGAACAAGGTATTTCTTATGAAACGGTTATTTAATATGAAGATGTCGGAAGGTGGATCTGTTGCAGACCATTTAAATGATTTTAATACAGTTACAAGTCAGTTAAGTTCTGTAGGGGTAAACTTTGATGATGAAATTAGAGCTTTGTTATTCTTATGCTCATTACCAGAAAGCTGGAATGGTTTGGTAATGGCCATCAGTAACTCTGTTTCTGGATCTAGTACTTTAAAGTTTGATGATGTTGTCGGTGCTATCCTTAGCGAGGAAATGCGACGGAAAAGCTCTGGTGAGACATCGGGAAATGCTTTGAGTACAGAGTCTAGAGGAAGAAAAATGGAAAGAGGAAAGAGCTCAGGATATCGCAGTAAATCAAGGAAAGGCAGATCCAAGTCCAGATCGGGGATAGTGTGCTGGAAATGTGGAAAGAAAGGACACCTAAAGAAAGACTATAGATCTCGGAAGGGAAAAGAAGGAGATGCACAGCAAGAAAACAATCATGAAGCAAATGTGACAGGTGAGGTGTTCCAAGATGCTTTGATTCTTTCTTTTGAAAATATTACTGATTCCTGGGTGGTAGATTCAGGGGCTTCATTCCATGCCACACCTGATAAGAAATACTTTCATGACTATGTTCAAGGAGATTTTGGACAAGTTCGTCTAGGTGATGATAAACCCTGTAAAATCGTTGGAATGGGTAAGGTTCTTGTAAAACAACAGAATGGAAACCAATGGCTACTAAAGGAGGTAAGGCATGTTCCAGATCTAAAGAAAAATCTGATTTCAACAGGGCAGTTAGGCAGTGAAGGTCACAGATAAAGCTTGGAAGGTCACTAAAGGAGCCCTGGTAATAGCAAAAGGTGAAAAGGTTGGTAAATTGTATTTATGCAATGGTATTTCTAACTCTGTTAATGCTTTAACTTCCAGAGGAGCAGATGTAGCATTATGGCATCATAGGCTCGGACACATGAGTGAAAAAGGGATGAAGATTCTTCACTCAAGGAATTTGTTGCCAAGTTTGAAGAATGTTGATTTGGATTTCTGTGAGAACTGCATTTATGGAAAACAGAAGAGAGTCAGATTTCTCAGAGTTGGGAAAGAAAAGAAGAACGAAAAATTAGAGCTTGTGCATACAGACGTATGGGGACCTGCTCAGGTATCATCTCTCGGTGGCTCTCGTTATTATGTTACTTTTATTGATGATGCAACTAGAAAAACTTGGATTTATTGTATTAAGAATAAATCTGATGTATTTGATACTTTCAAGAAATGGAAAGCTTTGGTTGAGATTGAGACATGAAAGAAATTGAAGTGTCTTAGATCAGACAATGGAGGTGAATATTGCAGCAAAGAGTTTGATAGGTACTGTTCAGAGCATGGAATTCGCAGAGAGAAGACAGTTCCAAGAAAACCACAAGAAAATGGTGTGTCAGAAAGGATGAACAGAACAATCATGGAGCGTGCAAGGTGCATGAGATTGCATGCAGGATTGCCTTTACAGTTTTGGGCAGATGCTGTAGATACTGTTGTTTATTTAATAAACAGAGGACCTTCAAGTTCCTTGGATGGTGGTGTTCCAGAGGAAGCATGGACAGGGAAATAGGTAAACTACTCTATTTTAAAACCTTTTGGTTGTGAGGCCTTTGTCCATATTGATAAAGAAAATAGAACAAAGCTTGAGGCAAAGTCAAAGAAATGTACCTTTATTGGATATGGTGTTAATGATTTTGGTTATCGCTTATATGATTATGAAAATCACAAAATCATTAGGAGCAGAGATGTAATATTCAATGAAAAGGTCTTGTATAAGAATCAGTTGCAGGAAAAGAAACAAGAAAAAGAAAACAAGGAATACGCAGTTCTTGATGAAATTACTGAAAAAGTAAAGGTGCCTGAAAATAATAATAATCAACAACCACAAGAACAGCAACCATCACAACAACAACAGGCACCCCAAACACCTGAAAGTGGTGTTAGAAGATCTACCAGGACAAGTAGACCTCCTGAACGATACTCTCCTTCATTATATTATTTATTGTTGACTGATTTCGGTGAACCTGAATGTTATGAAGAAGCAATGCAGGTTGAAAGCAAGAAGAAGTGGGAGGTAGCCATGGAAGAAGAGATGGACTCCTTAATGCATAACCAGACTTGGGATTTAGTCAGGTTGCCTGTAGGAAAAACTACATTGAAGAATAAATGGGTTTACAGGCTGAAGGAAGAAGATGGAGGAAAGCAAAGGTACAAAGCTAGACTTGTGGTGAAGGGGTTTGCACAGAAGAAAGGTATTGATTTTGATGAAATATTTTCTCCTGTTGTTAAAATGACTTCAATCAGAACTATTTTAAGTCTTGTAGCAGCTGAAGATTTGCATCTTGAGCAGTTAGATGTAAAGACAGCCTTTCTCCATGGGGATTTGGAGGAAGAGATATATATGCAGCAGCCACAAGGATATGAGGTGAAAGGGAAGGAGAAACTTGTGTGCAGGTTGAAGAAGAGCTTGTATGGTTTAAAACAGGCTCCAAGGCAGTGGTATCTAAAATTTGACAAGTTTATGTCTGAACAAGGTTATACTAGATGTCACTCTGATCATTGTGTTTATCTGAAAAAGCAAAATGATGGCAGCTATATTATATTGTTATTGTATGTAGATGACATGCTTGTTGCAGGATCTAACATGCAGGAAATAAATGTGCTCAAAAGAAAATTGGCAAATTCATTTGCAATGAAGGATTTGGGTGCTGCAAAACAAATCCTTGGTATGAGAATAACTAGAGATAGGAAAAACAGAAAATTAACATTGTCTTCGAATGAGTACATACAAAAGGTGTTGAAAAGATTTAACATGCAAAATGAAAAACCAGTTAGTACACCTTTTGCTAGCCATTTCAAACTTAGCAAAGAAATGTGCCCAAAGACCCAAGAAGACATGGATTATATGTCTAAAGTTCCATATGCATCAGCAGTTGGAAGTCTAATGTATGCAATGGTCTGCACAAGGCCTGATATTGCACATGCAGTGGGAGTTGTAAGCAGGTACATGAACAATCTAGGAAGGGAACATTGGATGGCAGTGAAATGGATTCTCAGATATTTGAGAGGTACCACAAATCAGGCATTATGCTTTAGTGGTTCAAACATATCCCTACAAGGATATGTTGATGCAGATATGGCAGGTGACAGAGATAATAGGAGGAGCACTACAGGATATGTATTTACTGTCGGAGGAACAACTGTCAGTTGGGTTTCAAAAATCCAAAGTGTTGTTGCACTCTCAACAACAGAAGCAGAGTATGTTGCTGTTACAGAGGCTAGTAAAGAAATGATTTGGTTACAAAGGTTTATGGGTGAATTGGGTAAGGAGCATGATATGGGCACGTTATACAGTGATAGTCAAAGTGCCATTCATCTTGCAAAGAACTCATCATTTCATTCCAGGACAAAACACATACAGCTCAAGTACCATTTCATACGATCAGTGTTGGAAGATGGAGAGTTGAAGCTGGAAAAGATACACACTAGCCAGAACCCTGCAGATATGATAACAAAAGTTGTAACTAGGGAGAAACTGAGAATATGCTCAGTTTCAGTTGGTCTTCAAGGATGACGATGAAGATGAGAAACAGCCAGGTCCAAAGAGGAGTCATTGTCCAGCAAATGGAGCAGTGGTGGAGTTGCTACAATTAGTCTCCAAGTGGGAGATTGTTGGGTGTGGAGCCTGATTATCTTCTATAGTACCGGCATATTGGACCCCAGTTCAAAATGGGGCGGCAACGCCGCCCGTAAAATAATCGCTGCCGTGGGGGGTCCAGGGGGGGGCAGCAACGACTTTTGGGAGCCCCCCCCTGGCGGGGGGTTTCGGGGGCAGCGTCCCTGAAGCTAAAAATAGCTGTAAAATTGCCTTGTAAAAGTATAGTAATTTATAGTCAATCTGGGCCGTTCATTAGGCGGATGATCTGACGGTAGAACTTATGCTTAGTTTAGGGTTTTTTGCCCTAGAAGGCAACCCCTCTCTTTATATGAGGGCATTGTATTTGAGGCTATGAGATAGATGTGTATTCGGTGAGTGAGAAACATAGAGGTGAGACTGTGAGAGAAAACAGAGGATATTACAGCGGTTTTTCTGTAGGTTGTATCTCTTCATTTTTCTGGATAATAGAAAGGAAGGACTGGCTGTTCGGGGTGGACGTAGCCCAAACTGGGTGAACCACGTATATTTGTGTCTTTCTTGTTTTGTGCGTTTTCTATGTTTATATTTCTGCAATATTTTATGTGTTCCATTGCTCCGTAATATATAATTTTCTAACATTTATTTGGACAATGGTATAGGGCTTAGCAAAGGTGAGTGATGGAAGGAATAAGGCAATGAAGTGGCTAGGACTTCCTCAAAACTCAAACCCAAGTTTGTATAATGGTTGTATTTTCTCAACAAGCATAGCAAGTTGTTCTTATGAAATGATAACTCAGTTTATGGACTTAGTGGCTTTTGGCGATCATGGATGGGTGAGATTAGGCTGGGGCTGCTGATATGAGGTCTTCCTGCACTATTGAAACAACTGTAATACACACATCATTGGAATTTACCCATAAATCATGTCAAAACAAGAAATATTTCCAACAACATAAGAAAACATAATTTCATCATTCATTTGCCTAGTTCATGCATGGAAATGCTTGTAGCCTATTTTGAAACACCATGAAATCAATACAAAGCTGGAGATATCAGAAATAACAACTGCAACCTATCCTTGAAAACTGAAAGATGCTAGCCTAATTAGAAGAAAACCCTAAATTTCATAAGAAATCATAATTCTGCCTTTTTGGGGCTGAATGGGAGTTTTCCCTCAAACCATGGTCCTTGAAGGGAGGAGTGAGGCAAGATCCACCTGTTATCATCTTTTTTGTTGTTCCTTTATCTCTCTAAAGCTACTGCTAAATCTATGCATAAATGGAAGCAAACTAATCAAATTCACCAATACTTTCAATGAAATAATGCCAAAATCAATTCAACAAGTAATCTATGAAATAACCTAAGCATACAAGTACATTAAGAGGACCCTCTACTTCTAGGGTTGGGTCCTAACCCAAGAGCTTCAACCCTCTAAGTAAACTCAGTGCTAGATCAAGGAAATGCTCATTTTCATTAATATATCAAAAAATACATAACAGTGTTTTTCCACAATCCTTAAACTCGAAAGTGCTTGGTTATCTTGCATAAAAAATATGAATCCTAATGAGGCTCTAGGCCTCTTTATTTATACAACTGAAGTTTCCAACAACTTCCTTAAATCTAGGGAGGCTTGGCTCCCAATCTCAATGTAAATTGGTTCTTAACTATCATTGGCTCGGCTGCCAATGATCCTCAAGACTTGGTTGCCTGCAACTCTGAGCTGGTGTGACTTTATTGAGGGATCTTTGAATGAGTGAGGACTTAATGAGGAATATCCATCTCCTACAATCTCTCCTTCTTGTCTCATTTGAGTTCCTGCACATTAATTTGCCATAATTTTCTCCCAAAAACCTGCAATCAATGCACATTAGACCACTAGACATAACATCTTACTTTTACTTGTCTCATTAAGCAAAATATAATTAACATGTAAGGAATTATGAGAAGAGTTTATTTTAGTAATATTGGAGGTGTATTAAGGTCCATATATTTACCCAATGATGAGCCTCATCAATTAGTATCCAATTCCAAAAATGAAGAATATTTTGAAGAGGAACTTGCAGGAATGCCATGGCGGCTAGCTGTGCCATTGGAAGAACTTGAGCAGTATAACCTTAAAGAGCACTTTCATATTGAATGAAAACCCTCCCGTCATTGCGCCAATACCAAACCTGTCTATTGGACATCTGCATAGGTTATCCACTGACAGAACCGATTTGCAAAAGAAATCAGAATCCACTCCTCTACGATGTCGTCCCAACATACCAAAACCCTCTGACAACAAACCCGTTCGACGTATTTTTTCACCGCAGTCAAACGTTACATCTTGATCGTATATTCAAGCTCGGTCAATCGTCGTATGTCGTACCCTTTAAAAGTGAAAGTATATATATATATATATATATATATATATATATATATATATATATATATATATATATATATATATATATATATATATATATATATATAATTGAATTATATAATTATAATTTATATTATAATTATAATATATAGTCTTTAATTAATTAATTAATTAATTCTATTATTTAATAAATAAATAAAATAAAATAAATATATATATATATATTTTTTTTTTTTTTCCACTGGAAAAATCCGTAATATTTCATTATAAATATGAAAGATTACATATGTAGATGCTTTGAAGCATATGCCAACTGTTCTGTACATTTTCACAAAAAATTTGCATGTCTGTGCTGTATATCTGTCTGTTACATTTTCAAAAATTGTGCAAAATTGGTGCCATTTTTGGCAATCCTCAATCTATTTCAAATTATATCATGTTGTGCAGTCAAATCCTCAAAAAACTGTTATGTTATGTCGCCTGTTGACCCGCAGTAGGATATGTCGGGTCTATATATGGCCGATGGTAGTATTTCTGCTCCTGCTGATCCAAAAATTCAGTGATTTCCCATAACCCATTCTCCATCACCGCGGCCTCCTTGGAAAGCTTGTCAGCAGTCTGGTTATGTTCTCTGTATATATGAGAGATGTGAAAAAAGTTAAAAGCATCCTTTAGTATAAATACTTCATCAAGCAATACATTTAGAGTGTGTGAGTGACATGTGGTAACTCTATTGACCCAGTTTGTAACAATCTGAGAATCGCCAAATATGTTGATGCTGGTGCATTGGTGACTGAGTGCAAAGTGTAACAGATGTCGGAGAGAAATGAGCTCAGAATAATTGTTTGTGCCAGCCCCCAATCCTACTTTGATATGAAAGAAGTGCCTCGAGGATATGTGTAAAATGATACCCCCTCCGCAGCCATGTTCGTTTGCAGCCCCGTCGAAATAAGCCCATGGCGAGCCCATGTCGATATTGGGAGGAGGGGTCGGCCGTCGCAGTTTTGTGGGAGGAGGATTTGGTAATTCGTTGTATGCTGTGATGATGCCAGCTTCAACGAGTGGCCACCTAGCCTCCCATCCATCAAATATCATTCTATTTCTGGACTTCCAAATAGACCAGTTAACAATGATAGGGAGGTTTACAATTTTCGAGCCACTGTGTTTGTTCCCCCAATCTATCCAAGCGCTGATAAGGTCTGTACCAGACCAGTCTCCCGTGTACTGTATGTGAAATTTGATATTATGCCATATTTGTATAACAATGGGGCATCTTAAGAATAAGTGTTCAGTGGTCTCTGTCTCTGCTTTGCACAGCACACAACGCGAGGGTCCCGATACTGCCCTACACTTGAGGTATTCATCAGTGGGAATGCGATTGCGGAGGACACACCAAGAAAATAATTTGGATCTGGGCGATGCAGTTAACTTCCATATCTGGTGCCACCATCTGTCTATCACTTCCGGCTTTCTGTGGTTAATGATGAGTTTATATCCTTCACGAGGAGAGTAAATCCCACTATCAGCAATCTGCCAGATGAGTTCATCCGGCCCTTCCACAATTCTGATATGGGATTCAGAGAGGGCATCGCAATATTCTTTCCAGGGTTCGTTCCATCTGATCGGGATATCTAATTGAGTGCCAGATTTCCAAGCCTGGTGTAGTATGTCAGAGCCCTCAGGATCAGCAATCTGTGCAAGCACCCTGATGCCACGGGAGTTTAGGAGGGCAATCAGATCCGGTGGAAGCCTGTGTCTACCTCCGCATCCACTCCATGGGTCCATACCTATGTGAGCTCTGTTTCCACTTCTGATGCGCCACACGATATTGCTTCTGAGAAGGGGGAGGGAGTGTAGGAGGGCTTTCCATATGGAAGAGATGCCCGTTCTGTTCCAGTTTGGAAGTCTAGCCCAATCGATGATGTCGAGAGGCCAGATGTACTTATGGTATGCTATGTCAGTCCATAGACTGTGGGAAGTCAGCAGCGCCCAACCCATCTTTGCAGCAAGAGCTTTTGCAAAGGATGCCAGGTCCTTTAATCCCCATCCCCCCCATTTCTTGGGGAGAGCAATCTTGCTCCAGGAGATCCAAGCAAAGGTGCGCTTCTCTTCCTTTCCAGCCCACAAGTATCTGTTGCATAGTCTCTGAATCTTTGAGAGGATGTTTCGGGGGATCCATGCTAATGCCATCCAAAAAACAGGGGTCGCTTCCAGCACTGATTTGATCAGAGTTAACCTTCCCGCTCTGGAGAGGTATCTGAAGTACCAACATGATATTTTCTTTTCAATCTTGGTGACAAGCCACACCCAGTCAGCTATTTTTTGATTTGTAGGCTTTAGCCAATATCCAAGGTATTTAAGACCTCGATCCAGAGGCTGAGTGATAAATGGAAAAGCCTGCATAGCCGAATATGATTCAGCTACAGAAGTACCTACCAAAGTGATGGAGGACTTCTCCTGATTTACCACCATTCCCGTGGCATGAGTAAATAGTTTAAGGATTCTGTTGAAGGATGAGGTGTCCCGGATACTTCCATCAAGGAGAATAAGGACATCGTCCACGAACAGAAGGTGTGTTAGAAAACATGCTTCTGAGATCTTTAAGCCTCGGATAGTTCCCTCCCTTTTTGCAGAAATGATGAGTCGACTGAGCGCTTCTGTTACCAATAGGAACAAGAGGGGGGAAAGGGGGCATCCCTGACGGAGTCCCCTCTCTGAGTGGAAGAAATGGGATGCAGCGCCGTTAATCAGAATACTATAAGTTGGTGAAGTAATGCATGCCATAATCCAAGTGATAAGCTGATGCGGGAAGCCCAGATGGATGAGAATCATCTTGATGTAAAGCCAGCTGACTCTATCAAAAGCCTTAGAGAGATCAATTTTGAGAAGAATGCTCTTGAGGTGCTTAGTCCAAATAGAGTGAATGGCTTCCTGTGCAGAGCCAATGGCTTCATGAATCTGCCTGTTTTCCAAGAAAGCGAATTGCTGTGGAGCGATGTGTTTGGATAAAATGGGTCTGATCCTATTTGCAATGATCTTGGATATGATCTTATAGAGAACATTGCATAGCGAAATGGGACGAAAATCAGCGAAGGATGATGGAGAGTCTGATTTAGGTATGAGAGCAATGAAGGTGGTATTAATAGCATGATAGATCTGACCAGAGGTTCTGCTCTCTTCCACCACCTTCAAGATGTCTTCTCCAATGATGTCATAAAAGGCCAGATAGAATTCAATGGTCCATCCATCGGGGCCAGGACTCTTTTCCTTCTGAAACCATTTTATGGTGTGCTCCAATTCATTCATGGTGACCGGTGCATTAAGATCCTCCAAGTCTTCATTGTTAACAAACCTCGGGAAATGGGATGCTACGCGGATGATCTCAGCAAGGTTGGTTCCCTCAGGGCATTTGAAGATACCCTTGAAATAGGAAGTGCCTAGACTGGATAGCTTGATGAAGGAGTCTGCCAGACCCCCATCAGGATAGGGTAGGTTCCAAATGGTATTTGCCACTCTCCTCCCATTTGCAAAATTATGAAAAAATCTGGAGTTTTCATCCCCTGCCTTGAGCCAAGTAGCTCTACTTCTCAACCTGATCGATTCCTCTCTGAGCTTGAGTATACTGTGCTTCTGCTTCTCTAGTTCGACCAGCCTGTGTTTGCTTTCCACAGAGATAAAGCCCAGGTTTTGTTCATCCAGCAGAGCGTGAATGTCTGCTTCTATCGAGATGAGCAGTTCATCTTCCTTGGCTTTTTTCATCTTTGCCCATTCAATCACAATATGTTTAAGTTCCGTCAGATTTTTGACAAAACCCCTAGCCAAAGAGGGTTCCCTGCTAATAGGGTGTGCTGCCCAAAAGTCCGTGACCAGTTTAGAGAAACCAGGGTCCTGCAACCATAGATGGTTGAATTTGAAAGGGGCTTTTGGTTTAGGGTGAGGACCCATAATTTCCATCAGGATGGGAGAGTGATCCGAAATTCCCCCAGTACTCACCCACTGCTTATAATGATGGAGATGGCGAAGCAGCGGTCCTTTGATCAAAAAACGATCAAGTCTACGAGCCAAAGCTGCTGGCCCGATCCTTCGATTTCTCCATGTGGGAAGAGGGTGATTCATGGGGATGTCGATGAGATCATGTTGATCGAGCAGGTTCCTCATGAAGTCTGATATGGGGTCTGCTTGTGCCGATGAGCCCCATGATTCACCATATCCCAAGGAGAAATTTAGGTCTCCTCCAATGATCAGGTTTTCCTCTTGCATCAATGATCGATCAAGGAGGGTGCGCCAAAATCCTTCTCTCTGCTGACAGGGTCCATAGATGTTGATGATACGCAGTGGCAGCCCAAGGTCTTTGGAAAAAATGTCAGCACCCAAATATCCTGGCCCTCCCCATGAAGAGTCCAGTCTGATGGAGTAAGGATTGAGTCCAATGGCCATTCCACCCGAACGGCCCATAGCATCCAGCCCAATGTACTGCCACTTTGGCGCAATCGATTTTAGGGCAAGAGATATAGATTCTGCAGAACCCAAAGTCTCTTGAAGGAAAATGATGTCTGGTAATTCGACCTGAAAAAGTCGTTTTAGGGCTAGTTTTTTGGGGGAGCTAGCTAAACCCCTGCAGTTAAAGGATAGGCACTTCATGGGGGACCCCGCTGTAGGGGGTTTGTAGCTCTAAGGGCCCCGACAATGGTGGATTGACGTCCCGAAGCAACTTCAGCCCCAGCACGCCGAATGGCTTTGTTCAAATTTGATTTTCGTCCCCTGGATGAGGTGTGACCAGGATCAGGGGGAATAATGCTCAGCCCCGAGGTACCATCAGAGACAGATTGTGAGGGTCGGGGCCGGAGAGAATAATGGTGAGGCGGTTTTGATTCAGGGAGAGGCACAATAGGGCGAGATGGGGACGAGGAATGATCAAGGGTAAGGGAAGGAGGGATTGTAGCAGTAGTAGGAGGGGGCGGCGGGATAGAGCACTGAGCCTTTGATACAGAGATAGAATTAATGCAATCAGATGATAGGGAAAGAGTATGAGATGAAGGAGATAGATCAGTACCCGATTTCTGAATTGCTGCAGCTGCTGCCCTTGTCCTTGTCATGGGAGGAGTGGATGTGCCCTCAGTAGTAGACGGAGGATGATGAAGCGCTCCATGTGGAGTTGATGTAACCATCTGAGGCGGGGAGATCTGAGGCGCAGTTCTTCGAGGAACGATAGGAGTATATTTAGGAGGGCTGTTCTCGCGTTTATTGAGAGGGCAATCCTTATAGAGATGCCCTACCTGGTGACACCGGTTGCACCGAAATGGAACACCCTCATAATCCAGTATCTGAATGCGCTTGTGCCTTCCCCATTGCAGGGTGATGTCCTCCTCTAATCCTTCCCTGGTGTCAAGATGTACCAGGATGCGCGCCATGGTTCTTCTCCGAGTATCTACATAAGAGCGATCGTGATCCAAGTATGTCCCCAGAGCGTTTCCAATTTTGATGAAGGCCTCCTCATTCCAATATTGCCGGGGGAGTCCAGGTAACCTTACCCACAGAGGTCCAGCAGCGATCTGCTCCCTTTCAGGATCAAATAAAGGGGTCCATCGCTTCAAGAGTACGGGAGCTGTCTCAATGTGCCAATAGTTCTCAAGTACAATGTTCGTATGATCTTCCTTAGCGAATTGGAGGGTGAACCATCCCCGGGGGAGTACCTCAACCTCAGGGAGCTGAGGGAGAAGGGAGCCCCAGATTTCCTTAACCCATCGAAGCAAGCGGTCCGCCGAGAATGTGCGTCCTCGCACGTGACCCACCAAGACGGTGCAAGCGAGCGCCATAGTTTCCTCGAAACTTGTCGAATTCCCGAAAGTGACTGTGGTTTCCTTCCTGATAGCCCTAACGCATCTTGCCTTCTGCTTCTTTGTTCTCGGGGCGGATGGATGATCTGAAAGAGGGTTTGAATTGCCCGCCGAGGAAGGCCCTGGAGCACATGAATTTACCACGGGAGTACCGAAACATCCTGAGGGCTTGGGCCCTTTTGACGCGGAGGGGGTAGCCGGGTTCGACTGCGGGGGCACATGAACCCTAGGTTCCGAGAGCGAGGAAGGTAAAACAATCGGTGTGGGAGGGATATCTTCGAGAGTCAGAGCCTCGGGGTATGAAGATGCGAGCAAGAAGGCGGTCCCGGGAGATAACGGCGGAGCCTCGAGATCCTGTTCCGGCGAGGCAATAGACGTCAGGTTAACCCTAGTCAGAAGGTCATTTGCAGGATTAGATGCGAAAACCGAAGATGTGAAAATGGGTTCGGTGAACACTGACTGTCCAGATAGCGGATCCTCGGAATAGTCCACGAGGTCCGTTACCGGAAAGTCCTCCATGCCGTCCGAGTTCATAACTGCTCCCGTCGCCGTCGTGCTGTCGCCTGTTCCAAAAAAACCCTAACGCCCGACAGAACTACCGTTCCCTGTGGTCCTGCGGCCGTGCTGAGATGTCTTCAACCGAAACCGTCGCGGTCTTCTGCGGAGCGCGGTTTCCCCATCGAAGCTAACGATAATTGACTAAGTTTTTGGTATTCCATATATATATATATATATATATATATATATATATACGGATAAACCCTAATTCCAAGGGAGTATCGCTGGAAAAATATACATGTCGAGATGACCGACACCAACGTGAAGAAAATTGTCAATTACAAGCTTTGAGGACAAATCTTTTGAAGGAAGGGGAAATGTTACGAATATAAATTATATAGAAGTAAATAAATGTAAATACTAAATAATCAAGTAATGATTATGTTAAGTATTTATTAGTTAAGTGAAAAATCATGTCTAAAAGACATGCCCAGTCACGAAAGGACACCGTCTTAGGTATATATGCGGGTCCTCATTGTAACATTCAAATCACTTATACATTTTTATATATAATAAATTATTACTACAAATACATCTTGTGTATTTTTACATTAAAGCCAACAAGCTATAAGTTTTGTTGCTTCAAAATCCTCCACTAGTTGATGAAGTGATTGATCCCAATCCATATTTAGTCAAACCTACTCTCTTTGAACGCGAATCCCATGAGTTCATTACCAACCAACCATTAGCTGAGAAAATGGTTGACTCGATTCCACCTTCATTCAATTTCACTTTTCCCATAGAGAGTGAGGTCGATACCGCTCAGGTTCTTCTCGTATCTTTAGATCCCATTGAATGAGAGAACATTTCTCTCATTCCTACGAAACCACCTCCAATTAATGAGGTAATTTCCTTTCATTGGATTCAATTAACGGAACCTCGTCTCCCTTCTTACATGCCTTTTCATATCATTGTGAAGGCTTGTGATAAAAACATTTGTCGTGCTATTATAGATGAGGGAACTTCTATTAGCATTCTATCCTCGACTACTTGGAAAGCTTTGTGTTCCCCTCAGTTTGTGTCTGTTGCTCCAAATCTATTAACTTTTAATAGAAGAAACAATCAACCATTAGGGATCCTTCCTCAGTTACTTGTTACCTTGGAAGTAAAAACTATATATATATATATATATATATATTGATGTTATGGTATTCATGGGCCCCTTGGATTTCAATTTGTTCATGGGGTGAGACTATATTTATGTTATGAATGTTGTCGTGTTCACACTCTTTCGAGTGATGCGTTTCCTACATAACAGAAAAATGGTGACTATTGATCAGCTTTCATTTGTTGGTCGTGATTTGACTACCAACCATCCAACTTCCCTAAACGTTCCAAATATGCAATTGGTATCTCCCCTGCCACACGTTAATTATGTGGCAACCTGTCCCATGCCCGTATCTACTGATGAAAATGAGCCTTTCACTATTTTCTCAACTTATTTTGACCTAGATCCAGTAGCTGATATGGTGAATCATTTACAGGGGGTGTTGGATTTTGATCTTTCCAATGGATCCCTTTATATATATCCCTTCCAGAGGGTTGTTTTTCGATCTGATGAAAACCTCTTAGTAGCCATGGTCTATAGGGGCCATGATTAAGGTAAACTCTGAGCATAGTTCCTTTGCTTGTGTCAATCTCATTAAAAATTGAAACAAGCTTCCATAAGCATAGTTGCTTTTCTTGTGTCAAGCTCGTTAAAAAATGAAATAAGGCACCCCTCAAGCAGATTTATTTTACTATGTCAAGCTCATTAAAAAATGAAACAAATCCTCTCTTGTTGATTTGACTCTCTTATTATGATCTTGATTTCGATCTCAGAGATGTTAGCTTCATTTGATCTTCCCATAATCCTCTTCCTTCCTTCCTGGAGAACATATTTCTATTAGTAACCAGCGGTATATTTGGTGTCCATGAGAAGAGTTGTTGGAAAAAACGAAATGGCATGCCTCTACCATTATGTTGGGGGAAATGTATTTATCTCAAGCACAGTTTCCCCATATTTCAAGCTTGTGTAAAAATGAAACCACTCTCAAGCATAGTTACCACATGCTTCAAGCTTGTGTAAAAATGAAACCAATTCCAAGCATAGTTTCCACATGTTTCAAGATTGTGTAAAAATGAAACCATATTCAAGTACTCTCAAGCATAGTTTTTCTTTTGTTTCAAGCTTGTATAAAAATGAAACCTATCCCATATTTTACTCTTTGCGATTTCCATTTTTATCATAATATTTCTGCCATATGAGCTTTGGTTTTCTCATGCCATCATCACCATCTTCTTGGTCAATCATACACTTTCACTTGGTTCTTACCCTTGCCTGAGAAACAATTATGATGAGTGGTCTTATTATCATACCTCTTGATCTCAACATGTTTTGAGCAGTTCCATAATGACTAGAACCAGTTTCTACCCTTTTGTTGTAGCGTCTACAACCACCCTCCAAAATTTTGCCTTCGCTTTGTTTTGGAGCCTCCCTCCTCAAAATATTAGTAGCTTGTCTTGCATTGCTCAGGTACTTGGGTTTTCATTTGAATTTATCTTTCGCTTTGCAGCTTGCGTTCGCTCACTTGTTTTATTGACCAACCAGAAGTTGACCCGTGACTTGCTTTACATCCGGTTCTTGCATTGTCTTGGAAAAATGCGCAGTCCTAGAGGGTAGCTTTCCTTTCTCTTAGGAATTGAGAAAAACATCCCAGCAGTCAGCCTTGCTCTCCAAAATTGTGTAGAGCATCCTGGAAGTGAGCTACGGCTCAGAAATTGCGCAGAACCGAGAATTGCGTAGAAGCTTTCCCTTAGTCATTATCTAATGCATGTGTCAGCAAGTTGCCCGATTACCTCCAGATATGTGCAATTTATCCATGCATGCATGGAAGTATTTCCCAAAAAATAAAAAAATAAAAAAAAAAAAACATCCCTAAAAAATAGGGATCTATTTTTAGCATTGGGAGTTACACTCAAGTCAATTTTAGAAACTTCCCGCCACTTGTCGCTTTTTCCTAGATTTTTGGCATGCGCGTCATAAACCCTGAATCTACCAAATATATTTAATGGATGCCCCAGAGCTCATTCTACACATTCGATCTTGGAGCTCTAGAATTCCCGAGGCATCTAGGAACCTTCTCACAACTTTTTTGGGTAAGTTTTGCTTTTCAAGTCTTTTGTTGCTTTTTTTGTCGCTTTTGATTCCTTGGCTTGTGTGAGTGTTGTTTTGCATGTTTTACTGAACGTCGTTGGAATTTTAGTTTTTTTTAACTTGTAGAAGTGTTGTTTTAAGTTTTTCATTGTCTTTCTTAATCTTCCCATGCATAACAATGTTTTTGCACTAACAGTCGTCGTTGCGGCGACTCTTCCTACCAGCTTTGTTATTCGTCTTTTTGACTAATTCTTGCATTAGTTTCGATTGCATGCATGATCATTCACTCCTATCTACACTAAAATTCGCTCATGCATTCATATCTACTCATTTTCAAGTCACCCTTTGGCCATTCTGGGCCGCCTTAGCTCAGATCTAGCTTTTCCCAGCATGCATTGCGCATTCCTGGATCTCAAGGTTATGCCTTGGCTCCAGGAATTACGCAAAAGTTACCTGTCACTAGCCTCCAGATGGGCTCTACGTAGTTCTGGGAGATAGTGCCCAGTCTTTCCCACTGGGATTGTGTAATGCACAGTCCCAGCCAGCAATCAAGCTAGACTGAAATGTGCATTGCACAATTCCAATCCACAGCCAACCTCATTGGATTGTGCTCTATGTAGTTCCAATCAGCAGCACATCTCACTAAAAGCTAGGACTGTGCAATGAGAAGATCAAGTTGACAGTCTTCCTGCCTCTGAGATTCACTACTGTGTAATCTTGCTGAGCAGTCACCCAGCTTGTTGCATGATTGATCCTTGAAGTGATTTGTTTTATTGAGCTAACACTTACTTGTCGTCACTGTCTAATCTATCTCTAGGTACTTCAGTTGGTGAGCGATCTCTCAGAAGTATAGGTTTCATGGTTTCCAAGAGAACTGGATCAAAGGACACTTTACAGAGTAGCACTAGAGATGTGGTTGAACAGCTTCCAATGAACTTTCCCATCTATGAATACACGTAGTTATTCGTAGAGAAGGACATGAAGATCACATGGCAAGAAATATAGGACATATTTTTAAGTATTTTCAAGGAAGATCTAGAAGATCGACAAGTCTATGTCAACATCCACAAGTCAGGCTTGTACAAGGTTGCATGCAGGTACCCTGTCTTCCCATGCAGGGATATCATTCACTGGGTTGTCTCACATACTGATCTCGAGACAATGACATTGAGAAATACCAGTGGGACACAGCTTTCCACCTTCAATTTGGAAAACTACCATCAGATGTATCACTTACGGTAGTTGGTGAACTACATGGATGCATTGTTTTCACTCCGAACAACAATGTAAACACTAGAGATATCAATAAGCATTGGGTAAAAGAGACATCAATGTTTAGGACGACACCCAAATAGGTCTACAAGACGAAGTCACTAAGGAAGGCTTACCAACTCCTGGTCATCTTCAAATGTCACTTGTATGGTCAAGAGAATATGGAGACCTTCCTGCAGAGTTGGGTTGTTATGTTAGATCAGTTGGAAAATGAAGGAAGGCCTTTCAACTAATCGTACATGTTGGATCTTCAACTAAAAGTGCATGTGCCTGATGCCTGGAGTCCACTTAAGGATGAGAAAGAAAGATTCTTTATGTTCGTGTACCTGCTTGATGCAATCTGTGCCCAACAGCAGTTCCCTGGCATGGGTTGGACACAGAAATCAGAGGATGTTGTGAACGTCTATTGCAAGTTGCTCTCTAAGTGCAGCTACCGAGGAGTCATGGCGAGGCTATCTTACCACTTCATTGCCCCACTATACAAGATGATATTCGAATAGGATCCACCTTGCATGTCCTAGGAAGCGATGCAGGAATTGATTAACATTGCAGATCGTATGCCTCACCCAATGGCACCTTCATCGGGATGTTTGGCGCGAAGAAGCCTCCGCATGAGCTACCGAGGTTTGCCACAGACAAGCTAGTCATGCAAGAGATTTCATGCCACGTCTCCACAGGGTTATCAACAAGAATACACAAGAGGAAGAAGGCACCATGGCCCACTCTTCCTTTACAGATTGGGTTGTACAAGATATGTACCTTGAAATATGTGGATGAAAACACCTAATGAATCTCTTTTGCAATTTTGTAATCGCTTCTGTAATCTTGCTTTTCAAATCCCAGAAGATGAAATTGATTGGAAATTTATCAATGAAAGATTTCAGTATCTTCTTCACATATCTAAAAATCCACACATGTTAGAATCATTCGAATCCCTCCCAGCATACCTCGGTGTTAGAGCTTCCAAACCCAAGATGGATAAGGTTTTTGTCACATGTGAACCTTCGTCCTCTCCTCATCAAACATCTCTAGCTCCGCAATGCGAGGTGGGAGAAGTTGTGAACCCATCTGTTGAACCGTCACATCCTCCCACCCCACCTGCTCTGTATATCTACGTAGATTTGTCTTGCAAGCCTATTGGTTGTCACGTGAACTCATTTTCTCAACCTCCGTCCTCTCTTTCTATTGATCCTCCAGATTGTATTATGTTGTTTTCTCCCATTCTGGACTCCACATTCGGTGTTCATGAGGATCATGTTGTTGATGGAGTTGGTGTTGAGCATCCAACCTGCACTGTCATTTTTTATGAGTATGTGTGGGAATTTGAAGAAGAACCTACGGTGAAGGATGACCTCCTTCCGTCCATGCCTCATCTGCTTTTTTCTGACATCTTTTTTTATTCTTCCATTTCTAACTTGTCTTGTGAACATTCATCCTTAGATGTTTCTACTTCCGATCATTCACAGAACACATTGGATGTCAATCTGTCATTGCATTACGGAGAGGACACATATTTCTTTCTGAATCCACCCAATCTATCATCTTTTCTTTCTGAAAACTCAGAGGGTGAATATTCTTGTTTCTCATAAACCCCTTTGTATGATTTGTCAGATCATGAGGATGTGGATGAACATCTCAAATTTTCTAATCTTGGTTGTCATGATCTCTTTACTCCTTCATTCGATCACAATGTTGATTCATTAAATGTTGATATTTCTAATCCACCATATTTGATGATCTACTTGTTGATGAAGTGGAAACCCCTCAAGCTGTCAAGGCACTTCAGCCCGCGCTAATGGTTATGTCAGGTCCTCGTTGTCTTGAGGTCAGTTCCACTTCTGATCAGAAATCTGTTGAAACACCCCAGGATCCTCATCACTCTCCTGTTTTCATTGAAGATCAGTCTGATATACAGATTTTACATCATCCACCATAATCACATGATCCCATTTCTCATGCATTGGAGGAATCATACACAACGAGCACCCTTGTTTAGCAAAAGTTGTCTTCCTTTTTCATTTTTGCTCATTTGTCATGGTCAAAAGAGTGTACATGCTCATTTTTTACAAATAGTGTGTTGCAACACCATGGTACGTCTACAAAGTGTTTGTCTTGCGCTTTTACTCTTTTCTTTTCTATGGATGCATTCAAACTTCAACGTGTTGGTTTTCACTGTCTTATATTTCTTGTGCATTGGTTTACTTGTATATCTTTCCTATCACCCATGCCTTCACAAACATGGGTCAACCAATGCATTGGTGCTTCCATTGGAAATATCACTTCATGTGAGTAGGCCCATGCACTGTTTATTTTAGGAGTAGGAGTAGTGTTTGCTTTCTTGTTTTCTTTGCTTGCATGTTTTTCTTTTATTAATTTTTTGACTTTCATTTTCTTTTGTTCTTTGCTTGTTTGTTTGTTTGCTTGTTATGCTTCCATAGGTTTAGTTTCACATGAATCTTTGTTTGGCTCTTGAGAAAAGCAGGGTGAAGTACAAGAGGACTTGTACAACTATCAACAATTGGTTATTTGTTATCCTCTCTCTTTATGAATATCTTGTTGTCTTCAGTCGATGATACCCTGATGGAAAATACACTATGTTCAGAGTGAGTCTTGGCGAAAACATAATGCTTGCACTTTTAACTAGTACTACCTACTCTAATCGGTTTTTCAATATTCGGTTAACCCCTTTCAGCTCATTCAAGTAGAGTAAGGTGAGGGGGAAACCTTAACAAGTATGTCAGAGGTATATATAACATACTTCTCTGGAGGGATAGCCTCTTTTTCTCTCAATAAGTTGAGATCCCTCTTTCACCTCATGAAATAAATAAGTGCCTATGCACAATTCTCTAAAAATGAAAAATGAAAAATAAAATAAAGGCGAAAGAATAGAAAGGCTTCCTGCACAAAGAGGTGATGCAAGTAACTCTGTCGGGGTGCTAACCAGGATTGCTGGAAATGGAGCGATGCTTGTGTTCCTGCATGACTCCATCATGGTACTATCCAGGCTTGTTGGCAGTGGAGCAACACCAGAGATGAAATTAAAAATCGGACAGTCATTTTACTTGTGCATCAATATACCCTTCATCCCCAATCGAAACAACTCAGTTGACTTGGCTTGGTATGCATGCTGACCAATCAAGAGAATGGCAGGGACTATATCTTTAACTCAGGCTAGTGAGGAAGCCATGATGATCAAAGAATCGAAAAATACTTCTGGAGGAGTTAGACTCTCTTTACACGAAACAAGGTCCATATAGAGAGATAGAGTTCTACTAGTGTCGTTAATGTTTTAGTGTCTACAACCACCCTCCAAAATTTTCCCTTTGCTTTGTTTTGGAGCCTCCCTCCTCAAAATCTTAGCAGTTTGTCTTGCACTACTCAGGTACTTGGGTTTTCATTTGAATTTATCTTTCGCTTTGCAACTTGTGTTTGCTTACTTGTTTTGCTGACCAACCACAAGCTAACCCTGTGACTTGGTTTACATATGGTTCTTGCATTATCTTGGAATACTACCAAGTCGTAGAGGGCAGCTTGCCTTTCTCTAGTGAATTGTGCAGAGTAGCCCGGCAGTCAGCCTTGCTCTCCAAAATTGTGCAGAGCATCCTGATAGTGAGCTACGGCTCAAAAATTGGGCAGACCCAGCTGACAGCTTGTCTTTAGCTGGGAAATTGCGTAGAGAATGAGAGGAAGCTAGAGCCACTAAGTGGAGGAAGTGCACAGAAGCACTCCCTCAGTCATTGTCTGAGGCATGTGCCAGCAAATTGCGCGGTTCCTTCCATAACTGCACAATTTCTCCATTCATGCATGGCAGCCTTTCTTGAAAAAGAAAAACAAAAAAGAAAAAAGAAGAAAAAAACATCCCTAAAAAATAGGGATCTATGTTTAGCATTGGGAGTTACACTCAAGTCAATTTTAGAGACTTCCTGCCACTTGTCGCTTTTTCCTAAATCTTTGGCATGCACGTTTTAAACCTTGAATCTACCAAATATGTTTAATGGACCACCCAGAGCTCATTCTACACATTCGATCTTGGAGCTCTGGCATTTTCGAGGCATCTAGGAACCTTTGGTATAGTCGGCATAGCTTTTCCGAGCAAGTTTTATTTTCAAGTATTTTGTTGCTTTTTCTATCGCTATTGATTCCTTAGCTTGTGTGAGTGTTGTTTTGCATGTTTTATTGAACGTTCACTGGCGTTTTGGTTTGTTTTAACTTGTAAAAGTGTTGTTTGAAGTTTTGAATTGTCTTTCTTAAGTGTAGAATGCATAACATTGTTTTTGCACTAACAATCGTCGTTGTGGCGACTCTCCCCACCAGCTTCGTTGTTCGTCAGTTTGACTAATTCTTGCATTGGTTTTTATTGTACGCACAATCATTCACTCTTATTTGCACCATCCTTCACTCATGCATTCATATCTACTCATTTTCAAGTTGCACTTCGGCCGATCTAGGCTGCCTTTGCTTAGATCTAGCTTTGCCCAGCATGCACTGCGCATTCCTGGATTCCAAGGCTCTGCCTTGGCTCCAAGAATTGTGAAGAAGTTACCTGTCACTAGCCTCCAGTTGTTCTCTATGCAGTTTTTGGAGACAGTGCCCAGTCTTGCCCACTGGGACTACACAATGCGCAGTCCCAACCAGTAATCAAGCTAGACTAAACTATGCATTACGCAGTTCCAATCCACAACTAGCCTCACTAGACTACGCTCTGTGTAGTTCCAGTCAGCAGCACATCTCACTAGAAGTCGTGACTACCCAATGCGTAGATCCAGCTGACAGTCTCCCTACCTCTAAGAGTCACTACTATGCAATCTTGCCCAGCAGTCACCCAACTTGTTGCATGATCGATCCTTGAATTGATTTGTGTTTTTGAGCTGACATTTTTTTTCCATGAGTGTCTGATTTGTCTCCAGGTACATCAATTGTTGAGTAGTTTCTCAGTAGTACAAGCATCATGGTTTCCAAGAGAACTGGATCAAAGGACACTGTACAAAGCAGCACTGGAGACATGGTTGAATAGGTGCCAATGAACTTTCCCATATATGTAGACACGCAGATGTTCATAGAGAAGGACAAGAAGATCACATGGAAAGAAACAAAAGACATATTTATAGGCAATTTCAAGGAAGATCTGGAAGATCGACAAGTCTATGTCAACATTCACAAGTCAGGCTTGTACAGGGTTGCATGCAGGTACCTCGTCTTCCCATGCACGGATACACATTGATCCTGAGATGATGACATTGAGCAATACAAGTGGGACATAGCTCTCCACCTTCAGGTCGAAAAACTACCATCAAATGTATCACTTTCCATAGCAGGTGAACTACATGGACGCATTGTTCTTCACTCCCAACAGAAATGTAAACACTAGAGATATCATGAAGTATTGGGTAAAAGAGTGATAGAAGTTCAGGATGACACCCAATCAGGTCTAAGGGATGAAGTAACTCAGGAAGGCTTACCAACTCTTGGTCATCTTCGCATGTCACTTGTATGGTCAAGAGAGCACAGAGACCTTCTCGCAAAGTTGGAATGTTATGTTAGATCAATTGGAAAATGAAGGAAGGCCTTTCAACTGGTCGGACATGTTGGCTCTTCAGCTAAAAGTGCATGTGTTTAATGCCCGGAGTCTGCCTAAGGATGAGAAAGCAAGATTATTTATGTTTTCGTACCTTCTTGATGCAATTTGTGCCCAACATCAATTCCCTGGCATGGGTTGGACATGGACAACATTAGAGGATGTTGTGAATTTCTATTGCAAGTTTCTCTCTGAGTGCAGCTACCGAGGATTCATGGCGAGGTTGGCTAACCACTTCATCACCCTACTGTATAGGATGATATTCGAACAGGATCCACCTTGCATGTCCCGGGAAGTGATGCAGGAATTTCTTAACATTGCAGATTGGTATGCCTTACCCAGTAGCACCTTCATCAATATGTTTGGTGTGAAGAAGCCTCCACATGAGCTACTAAGGTTTTCCGCAGACAAGATGGTCGTGCAAGAGGTTGCATACCACATCTCCACATGGTTATCAGTGAGACTACATAGGAGGAAGAAGGCACCATGGCCCACTCTTCCTTTGCAGATTGGTTTGTACGAGATTCATACCTTGAAAGATGTGGATGCCAAGGCCGAGGACTTGCAGAAGTTTGGGTTCGTCACTAAGAGCTTCAATCTATATGATCTCCACTGCATATGCAAGAACCACTGTGCAAAGGTGTACTACCCATGGATCCACGGGGCATGTCATTGGCCAGAGGAAGATCCTTAGATGTATTTCTACAACTCCTCTAGGCTCAATGAACCGGTCAGCATGGATGTAGAATGGAAAGCGAAATTGCAGGTAGAAGCACCACAGGAAGCAATAACAACAACAATAGTGAACAGCAAATCCACGCAAGACAAAGGCAAGAGGAAGATTTTCGAGAGCACACAGGCTAAGCAAAGCTACAAGTTCAAAGTAGATACCCTTGTTGAGAAAGTAGCTTTGGAGATAGAGGAGAAGAGGTGACAATGTGAAATGAGAGTAGAGCAAAAGAAGAGAGAGAAGCAAAGGTTAGAAGATACATAGAGGAGATTGCAGGATACAGAGAAGAAGCTAAAATCAGAACAAGAGCTCAGGAGGAGAGAAAGGGAAGAAAGGAATAAACAGGAACAGGAAGAAGGAAAAAGCACACTAACAGAGAAAAATGCACAGATACAATTTGAAGAAGAAGAGCAGCGAGAAGATGAAGATGAGGGTGAGCAAGTACAGATTCGGGAACTTGCTCAGCATGTTGAGAAGTTGGTTGAGGCAACAAACATGGAGATGGAACAAGAGCTACAGGATAAAAACATTGATCTCATGTCGAGGGCATCTGAGGTTGCACCACAATCTCTACTGCCTCTAGAATCACAACCAGTCTTGAGAGAGAAAGGATAATTTGTTCTCCTTGATGATGATTCAGAGACAGATGTGTACAATCTAGAATTTGACAAATCACAACAGAGGATTGTACAGGCACAAAGAAAGCAGCTCCCGGATGATCATACATCACCTAGGCACATAGAAGAAAGGGTGATTGTACCAGATGTTAGAAGACATCTAGTTGTCATGGCCGAGGCTTCTAAGGCTTATACAAAATCCACGAGTTCAACAATCAAGTTCTTAATAATAGATAATGATCAACTAGCGAAGGACTTGCAAGAGGCCAGGCAGAGAACATAGAAGTCTACAGGATCTTCCATGACAGAGATGAAGAAAGCAATAGTGGCAGAGATATCAACTTTGGAGGCCACCATGTGGATAGTGTACAACATATTTGTCACCGTGCACAAAGCAGTTGTCCATCTATACAGATTTCAGCAGCAGTGCATGCAGACATCCCAAACTCTCAAATAAATTCACATTTCTATTGGGCACATGCAAGAATGGAAAATGAGGTACAAGGGAGCCCCACTTTACTTGTAAAAGAGGATGAAGCCAAAGGTTGAGCTAGACAAAGCACGGATTCGAATTTTGATCCTGAACTATAAGCAGCTCCCTCCGCTCATCACTAGCATTGAGGTTTCCTATGCACGGTTGTTCAGGAGTCTGGATGTCATAGTGTGAACACACAAGAACCCTTTCATCGGAACCCTCACCCACGCCATGATGAAAAACAAAGCCATGTTGGATGTCGGCAAGTACATAGAGCATTTAATGTGCAAACCCACCAGTGATGACTTGCAGCTCAGCGCAGAGAACATGCAGAAGTATATCGGTGGTCCTACCACACTCAAGACAATGTTTTGCATGCTTCAGGTTGAGTGGGACAGAGGTTTCAGAACCATGTACCCAGAAGCCATGGAGACAAGAGTCTGCTTCGACAAAGATGTCACTAAATAGTACGGGGACACAATAACGTAGTAACAAGCTTGGTAATAGTTCATCACCGAAGACCATCGTGAGGAGGTTACTAAGTTGGTCTTTCCCCAAGAACCTAAGTGATGTTGTTTATCTTGTCCTGCCGACTCAAGCCTATTTTTGTCCCACATGGGTATATGTGGAAATTGTATTATTGTAAATATGTTGTAAGTGAAATTCCAAGTGTCACTAGTGGAATGTGAACAGTCACAATGTAATGTGAAGATTCATGAGGGTATTCCAAGACTCAAAGGGGAATGTCAAGGGTCACCCCACCCTTTTCTATATATAGAACCTCATAACTCATAGTACAGGCTTTTGGGAGCCAAGATTTTGGCTAGGCATTTCTTAGAGAAGGCTTGAGAGTATTGTGACGAGCCTTAGCTTCTCCATAGTGTAGAGCAAGTACATCTCTTTGGAGGAGCAAGCAGTGTTGATTGTAATGTTCCACTATTGGGGCTAGTGGTTGTCAATGGTGTATGTATGGATGGAACTTTCACTTAATATATATAACAGAGCCAGCACGTTTTCATGCATATGTTGTTATTGTAGTTGGATTATTCTTGTTTCTTTAGCAATATATGTTATTTAACTTATGCATTTGTGTATTAAATTGTATGAATCTTGTTGCAAATGTGTTTTTGGTTTAACCTATCACTTTGGATTGTGGACTATTCTGCTTTCCATCTTGTGATGTCATTCATTTCATGTGTTCCTTTCAGGCTGCATACTATTACAGGCTTCTAAGGGACACACTTCATTTTCCCCTTCGTGTGTTAGAACCTCCCATGCATCTGATTTGACTCACTGCAAGTTCACACACTTGCTTCCGACAAAGATATCACACTTACCTCTGCGCGCTATTGCAGTCAAGGCATTGCTTTACTACCCACTGTTGGGACTCCTACTCCAAACGGTTTGAGGTCTACTTGGGACTTCTTACATTTGGGACTTCTTTCCGAACTGGATAGACTATTTATGAAAAAGGAATAATTTATTTAAACATGGCTAAAAGGTTCTCCTATGTATTGTTTTATGCATTTTTGGGCCCAAGAGACAAATTTACGAAAAGGAACATTTTGGAGTTTTCTTTTTCACCTCTTTTTCAAACTCTCTAAACATGGAAAAGAAGTCGAGTTACACTTCCACTAGACTCAAAAAATTGTTAAACAGTATTGGAATCGTCAAGCATGACAAGGCTGAACCACTCCTTCCCAGGATTCGTTAAAAATACTCATGAGGATTCATCCGAAGGATGAACTTATAGATCAAACATATCATATCCTCCTAAAGCTTGTCAAAAATAAAAAGGTACTTGAAAGAAATGTTTGGGAAATTGGGAAAATAAGGCATCATGCCTATTAATGGAAGTGAGTTGATCTTGAACATGACACTTTTTCACTTCATTTCTGTGACTAATTTTGGTTGGGGAATCTGCTTGCCTCTTTGTTGATCACACCCTAATGAAAGCCTTCATGATGGGGCTTTGAGTCAATGTTTCCAACTCCACATCAATGTCTCCAATATGTTCAAGAAAAATTCCACCCTCAGTTGACATTTTCTAAAATACCCTCAAGCCTTCATGTTTGTCACTCCTAAACCAGCTCTACATCATCATCATTCCATCTCAAATCTTGATACTCGTTTTGTGTCATTGATGGGGGATACACCAAGGCCCTCCTACGATTGGTTTCTTCCTGTCGGCATCAGCATAATATGTAGGAAGTTGACTTGGAAACTCCCTTTTGTGTGTTCGAGTTTGCATACCTCAATGGAAAGTTTCCTCTCTTTCAGAAACAGATTCTCATCATTGGCCTTCGACCAAAATGTTTTGTGTGATGTTCAACTTTAGCTCATTCATTCACATCACATAGATTGTATTGTAGTGCCTTGAGAACCATTATCATTATTGGTGGTTCCTCTTGAGTTTGTGTCAGTAATCATATGGTGTCTATGATGTTCGACTCCAACACATTTATTCACATGGTTAGACTCGTACTATCAAGTGATGAGGTAGAAAATTCTGGATCTAGTTTCATCCATCCAGGATGCAATTTCAGGATTCATATAAGATCACAAAGTATGATGACTATGCTCATTCAGAAATTCATCCAAGCATGGGTCCATCGCCTCTCATTAGCTCTGCTTTAAAAAATGGCCAAGTCGGTTCTGACTCGGCTGAGCCAGACCCCCAGCTGGTTCAGATTGGTAGAGAAAATGGCCTGGCGGTCATTTTTTACCAAACTTGATGAGTCGTTCAATGGCTCGATCGGTTCAGTAACAAACCGGTCGGCTCAGCCGAGCCCAATATAACCCGGCTGGTTCGGATAGTCACACCCACGCATGCCCAACTTGACTTTTTGTGGGGGAAAACGGACCCCTCACTACATTCTAATTGTGTTTTAGGTTTCTTTGAGGTGCATTTACCTCTCCCAAGCCTATAAAAGCTACCCAACCCCCTCACATTTCCTCACAGCTATCTCATTGTATTTGTGTGAGAATTTGTGAGGAGTTTGTGAAGAGTTGTGGAGTTTGTTTTTGGAGCAGCAGTGAGGATTCTTGAGCAATCATTGAAGCAACATTGAGGAGCTTCTTGGGCAGCCATTGGAGCAGCATTGAGGATTTTTTTTGTTGGAGCAGCATTGAGGAGGCGATTTGTGGCAACATTGAGCCTAGAGGTATTTTTTTTTCAATTCTAAAATCTATTTTTGCTACTTGTTCTTTTGTGAAAATCTAGAAATTGAAAAGAGTAATTTTTGTAAAAGAAATGAACATTGAAGCAATGTTATTTTTTTTGTTTTTATTTTCATATTTTTTACTTTCATTTCCTAGTCCAAAAATGGGTCCTAGAGTGAAAGATGTTACTTGGGAATATGCTAAAATGATTGATAATCAAATGCATTGCAAATTTTGTCATAGAAAAATTAAGGAGGGTGGAGGGAGCATTCATAGGTTGAAACAACAGTTCACTGGTATTAGAGGCCAAATTACTCCATGTGAAGCACCATCAGAACAAATTGGGGAGATTAGGAAGGAGATGCTAAATAACTTTGAGAATTTTGAGCAAGAAAAATCTAGGAATAAAGAAATAGAGGTTGAAATTGGAAGGAAGAGGAGTATACAACAAATGATGGCTACGAACCCCAATTTTGATTATGAGGGCTTTTCATCTATCCCTTGCACCAATGCATCCAACCCCTTTCTCTATGTTCCTCCCTCTTTGGAGTCTATGCAAGAAAAGGGTAAGGGTAAAATGAAAAAGAGGGGTGATATCAAAAGTTATTTCACACCCTCCTCTCCATCAGATGCACATGGTCCTCAATCTAGTAGATGTTATATGCAGCCCACTTTAGATGCCCATTGGAAGAAAGAATTGAGAGAGACTTCATGTGATTACATAGCTAGATGGTGGTATGATTCGGATATCCCCTTCAATGCTTCTCATTCTCCATATTATGAACCTATGTTTGATGCCATATTTGTTGTTGGAAAGGGTTTCAAAGGCCCTACTTTGCATGAGTTAAGGGGATCTCTTTTACAAAAAGAAGATTCCTCCATTGATGAATATTTGAAGATTTCAAAAGCTCATGGGAAAAAATAGGATGTACCATCATGTCAGATGGATGGACTGATCAAAGGAATTGTACCATCATAAACTTTCTTATCTTTTTCCCACAGGGAACCATGTTTCTAAAATCAGTTGATGCATCTAATAGCCTGAAAGATGCACACTTGTTTTTTCATCTTTTGAATGAGGTTTTTGAAGAGGTGGGGATGGCTAATTTTGTTCAAATCATCACAAATAATGCCTCTGACTATGTTCTTCCTGTTAAAGTGTTAGAGGAAAAACAACAAAACCATCTTTTGGACCCCATGTGTTGCACATTGCATAGACCTCATGCTTGAGGATATTGGCAAAATAGATTGGGTGAAGGACACTGTAGAGCATGCCAAAATCATAACAAAATATATCTACAATCACTCATGGATTTTGAGCCTAATGAGGAAACAAATAGGGGGCAGGGATATTATTAGGCATGCCATCACTAGATTTGCAACCAATTTTTTGTCATTGCAATATATTCTTTCCCAAAATAGAAACTTGCAAAGGGTGTTTTCCAGTGATGAATGGAATGAATTCCAATGTTCTCACAAACAGGATGGAAAAGATGTGAAAAATAAAGTTAATGAAGAAATATTTTGGAAAAAGGTAGCAGAGATTATGAAGGTTGTTGAGCCACTGGTTAAGGTGTTGTGGTTTGTGGATGGGAAAACATTGGTTATGGGCTTCATTTATGAGGTTTTAGATCAAGAAAAGGAGAAAATAAAGGCAGTATACAAGGAAAGAGTGGCTAAGTATGGGCCCATTTGGGAAAAAATTGATGAAAGATGGAACAATCAACTTCATCGCCCTATACATGTAGCTAGGTATTTTCTGAACCTAAGGTATCATTATAAAGCTTTGGAGGCAGACGCTTTGACTAGGGAGGTTAGAGATCGATTGATTGAATGCATTGACCGCATGATCCATAAGGAGAGAGATCAGATGGAGATACACCGACGAATCACTTGTTTCACAGAGCCACAAGTACCTTTGGAAAGAACCTAGCAAGGATTGCAAGGGAAGCAGATGAGCCAGGTAAACAAAAAATTCAATTTTCAAATTCTTATTTTGTTAAATTGTTTATAATTTGAAAGTTGGATATAATTTTTTTATTTAACTCATTACACTACTATTTTTTTTGCAACACAATGGTGGGAGGGTTTTGGCAGCCATTATCCTCAATTGCAGAAGTTTACAATCCGTATTTTGAGTCAAACTTGCAATGCTACTGGGTGTGAGCGCAATTGGTTTGTCTTTGAGAGGATTCTCACGAAGAAGAGAAACCATTTGGAACAAAAATGGTTAAACGATATAGTCTATGTCTAATACAACCTCTGACTAAGACACAACCAATTTATGAACAAAAGACCTGATACAGATCCCATTATGTTGGAAGATATTGATCCAGCATCAGATTAGGTAGTGGAGAGTCATCTAGCAGAGTTTGATTCTGATGAGGATATTGTCCTTGATTTGGATTTACATATGGAGGCATTAGTTTAACATAATTTTCATTTGAATTTAGATCCAATTGTACCATACCCAGCCCCAAGTCCTTCAGTTGTAGGCACTTCCTCTACTAAGCCACGACAGAAGCACATATCTCATCTATATCAACGTGCAACTACTGCACTTGCTTGTGCTACTACTTCTACAGTTGCAGTTGGAGATGGTGATGAGGAGGAGGAGGAGCCATGGGTTTCCATGTCTGACTATGATTCAGAGTCTGAGCCAAATGATGTTGGCTTCTCTAGCAATAGCCAGTAGTACTGGTGACTAGTGATGTTTTACAATTTACTTTTATTATAGAGGCCATTTAGAGCCTCCTTGGTTATGTGTTTTTGTTTTGATCTCTATATCATGTATGTATTGGACAATGCACTGGGTTCCATTTTGATATAATGGACATATTCATGAGCCTACTTTGATCATATGTTGTCTTTTCTGTTTATTCTAATGCTTTGTGTTTGGAAACATGAATGAAAATCTTTAAAAATATGTTTTTTGATAAATAAAAATATTGTTAATGTATTTTTTACAACGATCGAGTGATTAAAATCAAATCGGTTGAGTCGATACCGCGTCAGAGTTAGATTCAGAGCCAATCCTTGGTCATTTCCAAACCTGAGTCCATTTTTTAAAACATTGGTCATTAGTGGAAGTGGCTTTGATTATTGTACATGTAAATTGGCTTATATGTTGAGTATGGGTATGCCTACCTCAGCAATGATATCATGATGATTATGCGTGATCTCAACCAATCTATTCTTGATCTGAACTTGTCACATGGTAAATAATTTCAATCCTCAGTCACTTCTTTTGACTTTGTACTTTAGGGGGAAATCTGTTACAGGTCATTTTGTCACATCCAATCAAATGCCCTGGAAACTAGATAAATCAAAATCCATTGATACTTTTCATTCATCCCCTTCAAAGCCTAGAACATTCTCTCCAATAAGTCTAATAATTTTGGGTTAAATAGATCAAAATCCTAATTTTTAGCCCCATTGCACTTTCCTTTTGAGAAACCTAGACTAGTGTAGGTTGTACACTAAACAACTGCAATGACCAACACATGTTTCCTATGTTGCAAGAGCGACGGCCTCTAGAACTCATTAAAAATAAAAATAAAAAATCATATATTCTCTTTCCAAAAGCTTCCAAGGTGGTTTTACCCACTTACTATTGATTAAGATCTTGAATGCATACTCTTGAGGTTTTATCTCTTATCCCTATAGCTTATCCTCCCTTATATGTGGATCTAATTCCTAGATTGGTAAATCCCAAACCACCCCATTTACCCATAAATTTACTACCTCCCATGGAGTCTAGATGGCTTTTGGATGTTAGAAAATTATATATTACAGAGAAATGGAACACATAAAATATTGTATAAACACAAACACAGAAAACACATAAAACAAGAAAGACACATATATACGTGTTTCACCCAATTTGGGCTACGTCCATGGAGAAACACAGTCCTTCCTTTATATTATCCAGCAAAATGAAGAAATACAACCTACAAGAGATATGTTGTAATTTCCCCTTCTCTCTCACAAAGTCTCCTCTCTCTTTCTCGCTCAAAATAATAATACACAGTCGCAATAAAATTCCCTCATATAAACTAAGGGTTGCCTTCTAGGGAAAAAAACCTAAATTAACATAACTTCTACCATCAGATCATCTGCCTAATGAATGGCTCATATTAACTACAAAATTACAATATTTTACAAGGCAATTTTCATTTATTTTTAGCTTCGGGGTTGTTTCCCTAGAACCCCTGCCAGTGGGGGGCTTATAAAATCATTGTCGCCCCCCATGGACCCAACTGATGGTGATTAAACAAAAAGAATTGCCACCATATTAGGAACTGGGGTCCAATGCACTGATACCTTTGAATAAAGAAGATAATCAAGCTCCATACCCAATAATCTCCCACTTGGAGACTAATTATTGCAACTCCACCGTTGCTTCATTTGTTGGAAAATTCTTCCACTTTGTACCTTGTTGTTTCTCATCTTCATCATCATACTTGAAGACCAGTTGAAACTGAGCAGAATCTCATTTTCTCCTTGGTTACAACTTTTGCTAACATATCTGAAGGATTCTTGCTAGTGTGTATCTTTTCAACCTTCAACTGTCCATCTTCCAACACTGACTGTATGAAATGGTACTTGAGTTGTATATGTTTAGTCTTGGAATGAAATGTTGATTTCTTTGCAATATGAATGGCACTCTGGCTATCATTATATAACCTGTCCATCTCCTTCTTCTTACCCAATTCATCCGTAAATCTTTGCAACCAAATCATTTCTTTACTAGCCTCTGTAGTAGCAACATATTTTTCTTCTGTTGTTGAAATTGCAATAACACTTTTCATTTTTGAAACCCAACTGACAGTTGTTCCACCTACAGTAAACGCATACCCTATGATTCTCCTTGTGTTATCTCTATCACCTGTCATATCTCCATTAACATATCCCTATAGAGCAATGTTTGAACCATCAAAGCATAATGCTTGATTTGTGGTACTTCTCAAATACCTGAGAATCCATTTCACTGCCATCCAATGTTCTTTTCCTAGATTGTTCATGTACCTACTTACAACTCCCACTACATGTGAAATATCAAACCTTGTGCATACCATTTCATACATTAATTTGTGATTTTTCCTATCTCTAGTTATTCTCATACCAAGGATTTGTTTTGCAGTACCCAAATCCTTCATTGCAAACGAATTTTCCAATTTTCCTCTGAGCACATTTATTTTTTACATGTTAAACCCTACAACAAGCATATCATCTACATACAATAACAATATAATATAGCTGCCATCATTTTTCCTTTTGAGATAGACACAGTGATTAGAGTGACATCTAGTATAGCCTTGTTCAAACATAAACCTGTCAAATTTTAGATACCACTGCCTTGAAGCCTATTTTATGCATAAAATCTCTTCTTCAACTTATACACTAGTTTCTCCTTCCCTTTGACTTCGTACCCTTGTGGTTCTTGCATATAGATCTCTCCTCCAAATCCCCATGGAGAAAAGTTGTCTTTACATCTAACTGCTCAAGATGAAAATCTTCTACTAATACTAGACTTAAAATAGCTTTTATTGAAGTCATTTTAACAACAGGAGAAAATATTTCATCAGATTCTATACCTTTCTTCTGTGCAAACCCCTTAACCATAAGCCTCGATTTATACCTTTTTCTACCTCCATCTTCTTCCTTCAACCTGTAAACCCATTTATTTTGCAATGTTGTTTTACCTACAGGAAACCTGACTAAGTCCCAAGTCTGGTTATGTACCAAGGAGTCTGTCTCTTCTTTCATGGCTAGATCCAACTTCTTCCTGGTTTCTACCTGCATTGCTTCTTCGTAACATTCTGGTTCACCAAAATCAGTCAACAATACATAATATAATGAAGCAGAGTATCATTCAAGGGGTCTACTTATCCTGGTAGATCTTTTGACACCACTTTCAGGTGTTTGAGGTGCATGTTGTTGTTGTGGTAGTTGTTTTTGTTTTGGTTGTTGATCATTAAGATTTTCATACACCTTTACTTTTTTTTGTGATCTCATCAAGCACTCTTTATTCTTTGTTTTCTTCTTCCTGTTTCTTTTCCTACATCTAATTTGTATACAAGACCTTTTAATTGAATATGACATCTTTGCTCCTAATGATTTTGTGATTTTCATAATCATATAAGCGATAACAAAAATCATTAACACCATATCCAATAAAAGTACTTTTCTTTGATTGTTCCTCAATCTTTGTTCTATTTTCTTTAAAAATGAGTAGTTTACCTTTTTACCTGTCCATGCCTTCTCTATAATACCACCATCCAAAGAACTTGAAGGCCCTCTGTTTATTAAATAAACTGCAGTATCTGTGGAATTTGCCCAAAATTGTAAAGGCAATCATGCATGAAATATCATGCACCTTGCGTGCTCCATGATTGTCTTGTTCATCCTTTCTAACACACCATTTTCCTATGGTGTTCCTGGAACTATCTTCTCTCTGTGAATTCCATGCTCTAAACAGTACTTATCAAACTCTTTGATGCAATATTCTCCTCCATTGTTTGATCTGAGACACTTCAACTTATTTCCTGTCTCAATCTCAACCAAAGGTTTTCATTTCTTGAAAGTATCAAATACATCATATTTATTCCTAATACAATAAATCTAGGTTTTCCAAGTTGCATCATCAATAAAGGTAACATAATAGCGAGAGATACTGAGAGATGATTCTTAAGCAGGTACCCATAAATCTATATGCACAAGCTCTAATTTTTTTCTTTTATTTTCTTTCCCAAATCTGAGAAACCTGACTCTCTTATGTTAAATTCCATAAACACAATTTTCACAGAAGTCCAAATCAACATGCTTCAAACCTGGAAACAAATTTCTTGAGTGAAGAATCTACATCCCCTTCTCACTCATGTGCCCGAGCCTATGATGCCACAATGTTTATTTTCTCTTATGGAGGTTAAATCATTAACATAATTAGAAATACCAATGCATAGATACAATGTACCAACCTTTTCTCTGTTTGCAATTACCAGGGCTCCTTTAGTGACCTTCCAAGTTTTATCTGTAAAAATAGTCACACAACCTTCACCACCTAACCGTCCTATTGAAATTATATTTTTCTTTGGATCTATAACATGTCTTACCTCCTTCAATATCCATTGGTTTCCATTCTACTATTTTATAAAAACGTTACCCATTCCAACGATTTTGCAGGGTTTATCATCACCCAGGCAAGCCTGTCCAAAATCTCCTTGAACATTATCATGAAAATATTTCCTATGAGGTGTGGCATGAAATGAGGACTCTGAATCTACCACCCAGGCATCCATAACATTTTCTAATGAAATAATCAAATCATATTGCAACACATCACCTATCACATTCACTTCATAATTGTTTTCTTGTTGTGTGTCTCCTTCTTTTCCCTTCCAAGACTTACGTTATCTCTTCAGGTGTCTTTTCTTCCAGCATTTCCAGCACACTATCCCCAATCTGGACTTGGATCTTCCTTTCCTTGAATTATTGTGATATCTTGGGCTCTTTTCTCTTTCCATTTTTCTTCCCCTAGTCTCTACAGTCAAAGCATTACCTAATGTTTCACCGAAGCTTTTATGTCGCATTTCCTCGCTAACGATGGCACCGAAAACATCATCAAACTTTAAAGTACTACATCCAAAGATAGAGTTACTAATGGCCATAAGTAAATCCTTCCAACTTTATAGAAATGAGAACATAAATAACAAAGCCCTAACTTCATCATCAAAATTTACCCCTACAGAACTTAGTTGGCTAGTAACCATATTAAATTCATTTAAATGATCAGCTAGAGATCCACCTTCTCACATATTCATATTAAATAAACTCTTCATAAGAATTCCTTGGTTTAAGCCGAGGGTTTTTCATATAGTTTGGCCAATTTCATCATTAATCCCTTTGTTTTTGTCTCCTTTGAAATATTAAAGGCTACTGACACTTCCAAGCACAACCATATTGTTCCAAGTGCCTTTCTGTCTAGAATCTCTCATTCTACGTCTTTCATACTCGTCAACTTCTTTTTTTTCTGCTCAATGGTAGGTACAAATCTTTCTAATACAAATAATATTTTATCTACATCTTCCATAGATCGTATTTTTGGCCATTAAATTTCTTGACCCTAAACCTACAATCTTCTGCCATTTCTCCCACTTGAACCAGGAACCCTTCTCTCCTGTAATTTTATCATCCAAATAGACCTTCGGCCCTGATGCCAATTGCTAGAAAAATATATATTACAGAGAAATGGAACACATAAAATATTGTAGAAACACAAACATAGAAAATTCATAAAACAAGAGAGACAGATATACGTGGTTCACCCAATTTGGGCTACATCCACAGAGAAAAATGCAGTCCTTCCTTTATATTATCTATAAAAATGAAGAAATACAACCTACAGCAGATTCGTTATAATTTCCCCTTCTCTCTCACATTGTCTCATCTCTCTTTATTTCTCAGAATAATAATACACATTCGCAATACAATTCCCTCATATAAATTGAGGGTTGTCTTCTAGGGCAAAAAACCCTAAATTAACATAACTTCAACCATCAAATCATACACCTAATGAATGGCTCAGATTGATTGCGAAATTACAATATTTTACAAGGAAATTTTTCATCTATTTTTAGTTTCAAGGGTGCATCCCTCGAACCCCTGCCAGAGGGGGCTCATAAAATCCTTGTCACCCCCCCCCCCCGGACCCCCCCTGACATTGATTAAATAGGCGGCGTTTCCGCCCCATTAGGAATTGGGGTCCAACGTGGCGATACCTCTGAATAAAGAAGATAATCAGTCTCCACACCCAACATTGGAGACACTTCGTTATGCCCTCAAGTTGTTGTGTTGTGCCTAAGGATACATTATCAATCCATGCACTTGAGTTGTGATTTAAGGCTTTCTTTGTGACAAGGAAAGGACATGATAGTTGGGACACATATAAAAATTCAAGATCTGTATAGAGTTGTAATTTCTCCTATATTCATTAATACAAAAAATGCTTTATTTTCCTATACTTATGTCTCATTGATGCATATGTATTACAATGCCTTCTTGACTCATTGTTTAGAGATACTAGTACATGTTATTTGTATGTTGTAGTGCTCTTTCTTGTTCTAGTTGTTTTTCAAGTCCTATTTATAGAATTTGGAGTTGGAGTTCAAGCTTACAAGCAAGGAGAAGAGGAGAACTTGTGTTGGATCCCACGTAAATCCTTCCTCTATGTTCTAATTTCTCTAAGGAAAACATAAGTCTTTTTGTCTATGTTGTTTCTAGATCAAGCCACTAGATATAGGGAGTTCAATTATGTATGCAGGAGAGAATTGTCCGTCAAACACTAATGACTTTCCCAGATATTCTCTACAACATCAACACTCCCTTCAACCAAAGGAAGAATTTGCAATCACTCCAAGCTTGTCCCAGAAGTATGTCAACTGCATCCAAGGATAGATGTTTTATGAGAATGTCAGCAACTAGTTTGATTATAGAGATACATAGGATCCTCACTACTCCTTTCGTACCATGTTATTTTCTTGTCATCACGATCATATCCCACACTTGATCAAGCAATTTTGTGAGTAACTTCTTAAGCAACATTGTTTCATGACTCGCCAAAGAAATTACAATATGCTCTGCTTTAGTAGTGTTTTCATCTTCCTACTCAGCATAGCATACCCCAAGTTGAATCTATGATCCCTATAGTTGTATGATACATGTACCAATCCATATCTAACTATGCTATGTTGGTACCTCAACACATGTTGTGCCCTATGCCTTGGCTCAACCATAAACTGACCAGCTTGAATCCATCACCACAGTTGCTTTCTGATCACCCCGACTAGGTGCTCCCTCTAATATTGAAACAAATTCTACTGATACAATCCAAGGTACTCCCTCTAACACTTAGTTTCATCAAATTAGATGCCATGGGAACGGGCTTGTAATTGTTCTCCATCATCCCAAATCTATGAAGGATCGTAATAATATATTTCCCTTTGACCAAGGAATATCCCACCTGACTTCTACCACACTTCTAATCCAAAGAAGTAATATATCCAACCAAGATCCTTCATCTTAATCCTAGATATCAATTCCCTTTGTCATGATTTCTCCCTCTATAACGAAAGAAAATATTCCTACCATTGTTGCTATCTCTAACAAGTGATTCCTTTTACTCTCATCGGAAACAAGATCAACCAAGATTTCTCAAATATACATACCAAGCCTGAGGTATGTGCAAAGATTTCTCCAGTATGAAGACATGAAATCCCCTCTCATGTACCTCAAATTACAGAGGTTTTTCACTATACACATATTATTCCTGACAACTAGAGCAAATGTCTACTCATAGTCCTCTCCCTCTTCCTCGGAGAATCCTAATTTTGTACTTATATATGTTTTCATCTACCAAATGCTTGATTGTGTAAATCCACTTTGAATTCATCACTAACATTCCATATATCTCAGCAAAATGATATCCTTCAAACTTGTTTTTGTCCCTGCTTCCTCTAAAGTAGGAGCCCTTTCAACATGTTTCTAGATATCAATACAATTTCTCCCTCTTGAACATGAATCACTCCAGGGAGCATCCTCCTGCCACAAACTTTTGCTTTGTTCTTCCAATATTTTCATTTTATCCTAAAGCCTTGGAATCCTTCACGATGTACCCTAAATTATCACTAGGAGGCCATGGAATAAATTATTATAATCCAACAAAAGAAACAAAGACAAGAGGCTAAATAATAGTAAAACAATAATAAACAAGGAAGAGAGATATAAAGTACTTATATTTTGAGGATTGTAGGGAATTTGTCGACCCCCTATTGATCTTAGCTTTCTTGTAGAAATCATTGAAATCCATCTGCAATCTCTTCATCCTCGTCTTCATCATCAAGGTGATGCTTTCCTTTCCTTCATTTCATGTCTAAAAGTTCCTTGTAGATTCAAAATTCTTATGTAATTTGCTAAAACAAAAGACTTGAATCTACTCTACTCATCAGTGGAAAGAAATTAATCAATCATGAAATCAAAACATAAACATGAGACAATATCCAACACACATACACAAAGATATATCTAGGGGAAAGCAACTACTCAAAACCCCTTACTATTTGTATTGTATTAATCAAAGAATCTAGATGAATACAATTTGCTTTGCTCAACCTTGAGCTCCACCTGCACAAGTATTTTCTATCCTCTACCTCACTAGCTGACTCTGGCCAATACTTAGCCAATTATGTTGCTTTCCAAGTTCCTATTTCCTTGCATTGTTTCTCAAGGAATAAGCCCCCTATTAATTAGGGAAATCCCCATCCTGAATTGCACAATCCACCTATAGGTCTTTCTCTGATTGCATGCACCGCATGTACAACTTGGAAAATTGTAAAAATGATAGTACATTGCCCTTGAACTCCAATATCAACTGGGTAAATCGAATTTCATGCATGCATGATTTAATTATAGTTGATTTATCAGTTAACTGGTTGAACACTAAAGTTGCACCCCACTGCTAGACCTCCTACTAGTTCCTCCAACAGTTGGAACTAGTTCAAATGACATTAACTCAGTTTAATTGAATTAAATTATTACAACTCAAATTAAACTCACCCTAGGATCCTAAAATTTAGGAACCACTCTACATGACGTAATTTAGGCCCTCAACTCAAATTAACTGATCTAACTAAGTGAAATTAACTTAACTCGTTCTTATTATCCTGTGAAGTGGAATTACAATTTTCTCCTAATTTAATTCAAGGGAAAATTAAATTAGGATTTTCTTGTTGCCATTTTCAACACTCCCTCTCAACAAGAAATGGATTCACATCTACCTCAATACGGAACTTTTGGAATGTATTGCATGCAAAACTTCTCATTGTTGTTGTTTCTACTGCAACATCTGTAACTGAAAAGCATCCAAATAAATAAAATTAATCATTGAATCAATCTGCAATTGTCTACTAGGAAAAATGTGTTTTTGTTTACTCTTCTAGCAAGGTAATAATCCATGAGACAAAAACACCTCAATGGACCCTGCCCAACTTTCTGTAACTCTTGGGACTATTGCTTCACATTGCCCCACCTCACACCTAGAGGTATGGATGCATGTTCTCCCTCTGCCCACTTAGCTCAAAATTTCCCCCTACTGGAGGTCTCTTCTTGAGTGGATGTTTCCACTCTGTCTCCTCTCTTCTTCTCCAATTGTGGATGCTCCACAACTTGTTGAGGTGGCTTTTGAGGCTCCATTTTGAGAGGTAAAGTATGCTCCCTCTCAACCACCAAGTCTCTAACATTTTCCTTTCTCCTCAAGGCTTTGCATGCATCTTCAACCTCAGGTGCATATAGGTTCTTGACTCACACATTGATCTGCTTCACCTATCCTGTGGCGATGTGTCTAAGGAAAACCTTTCGTTTACTCCTTTACTCAATATCACAGTGTAGCCATGGTCTTCCAATACCGCGACAGAAACAAGATTCTTCTTTATACCCAGAATAAACATCACATCCTTGAGTCTGAGAGGTGATTCAGACTCCCTCTGAAAAGTAACTATATTGATATTAACTATACCTCTCGTTGTCTCCAAACTCAATGTTATGATTGAGGTCTTTCTCCTCCAAGTCACTGAAGAGCTATATATTCACCATCACATGGAACAAGAAACCACTATCGAGATACCACATGCTTCTCATTACCATGCTTTTCATGCATGCAATGAGAGTAAAATCAAGCTCTAATTTTGAATCTAGAGCTTCACCTATTGCTGCTATTGTAGGCTCCTTCTTTCTTTCCTTCTTCTGTGGACATTTCGTGGCGTAGTGCCCTAATTCATGACAGTGAAAGCACTTGATGTTGGACAAGTATTTCTTCTTTCCCTTCTCACCTTGGGACTTCTTTCCCTTGGATTTCTTTCCTTTCCTAACCAATGCAAGGTCCTCTTCCTCTTCTTTGGATGAGGTCTCATCTCGATTGTCCCGCCTTATTTCTTCCTACACTAGATCAAACCATAACTGCTCCCAACTCGGTAGTTTGTCTCTACCATTCAAGGAATCTTGATAATTGTGTCAGCTCTTGGGAAGACCCAACAGAGCTAGAGCTACCAAATCTTCTTCACGGACAGTCAGACTGACCCCGCCAAGTTCATAATGACACTATGTAAACTTGCTCAGGTACTGTGGAATTGTGTCATTATTTTGCATCTTGATGCTATGAAGTTTGTCCTTCAGTTCCAGCTTCTTGTGTTCATTGTTGCTCTCAAACAATTCGTCAACATTTTCCACATTGCGAATGGAGTTTCTTTCCCGCAGATATTCAAGACAATATGATTCTCCTCGCTTTAGCTACATCCTTCTTCCACTGAGCAAGATTTTGGGCATCATTTTTTGGGGATTTAACTACATATGTCTTGATATAATATAGTATCTCGATATCATCTAATACCGCCTCCATATGGATCTTCCATACCACAAAATTTTTGGTTCCTTCCAAATCATACTCGAGCCTGAGTCCAATGGAAGTCATCGTCTCAGTCCTGGAGAAAACCTACAACATTGAACTTGTAATTCGAACCTCCTGCACAAAATTTTAATTCTCTTCTCTTCTGTTGTGATTATTGCTCTTATACCATGTAGAAATCCCTTGTAGATTCAAACTACTTATGTAATTGTCTAAAACAAAAGACTTGAATATATTCTACTCATCAGCGGAAAGCAAATAATCGATCGCTAAATCTCAACATAAACATGAGACAAGATTCAACACACATATACAGAGATATATCTAGGGGAAAGAAACTGCTAAAAACCCCTTACTATTTGTATTGCATTAATCAAAGAATTTGGATGAATACAATATGCTCTACTCAACCTTGAGCTCAACCTGCACAAGTATTTTCCACCCTCTACCTGACTAGTTGACTATGGCCAATACTTATCCAAGTATGTTTCCTACCAAGCTCATAATTTCTTGCGTTGTTTCTCAAGGAATTATCCCCCTATTAATTAGGGAAATCCCCATCCTGAATTGTGGAATCCCTATAAGTCCTTCCTTGACTACATGCACCACTTGTACAACTCAGAAAATTATAGAACTGATAGTACACTGCCCTTGAACTCTAATCTCAATTGGGTAACTCAAATTTCATGCATGCATGAGTTAATTATGGTTGGTTTATTAGTTAAATGGTTGAACACTAAAGTTTCACCCCACTACTAGACCTCCTACTAGTTCCTCCAACAGTTGGAACAAGTTTAACTGACATTAACGCAGTTTAATTGAATTGAATTATTACAACTCAAATTAAACTCACCCTAGGCTCCTAAAATTTAAGAACCACTCTACATGACTCAATTTAGGCCCTCAACTCGAATTAAATGAGCCAACTAAGTGAAATTAACTTAGTTAACTCATTGGTGTTGTCTTATGGTGTGGAATTACAATTTTCTCCTAATTTAATTCAAGGGAAAATTAAATTAGGATTTTCTTGTTTCCATTTTCGAGAGCATGAGCAAGAGTTTCTGTATACAGTGAAATTATTGATCTAGGTCCATCTCTAGGTTTTTTTTCACAAACCCTTGGGGCTTTCCAAGAAGGTCTCATAACAGTAGTGTTATGACTTATTTTTCTCTATGTGTGAGAGCCTTATTTCTCAGTTCTTTCTTGAATCAAATCAAATTCATCATATCTCATATGCTCAACAATAGCCAGAATCGAGAAATGACATGCTAGTACCAGCAACATAACTCATCTAGTACAATCATGATTACATCAGTACACTACAAGGAATACTATGCACACTAGACAAGAGCCTTTATTCATTCATTTAAGATACTTACATAAAAGTACAAGGTATATGGAATTAGTATTCTAGATGCTTAGATCTCTACAACAACATCTTACTACAGGTCTGTACAAAAAATTCAATCAGCATATCACACTTCAAGATGCCAGACTATCCCATCACAAGTGTATGGAACGCATTTGATCTATCCTCCTTAGCAAGAATTATTCTACATTTAGGCCTTATCGAACTTTGAACCATAATCCAAATTCAAAAAACTGAGATGATGTCATTACTACAAGACTATAGAACAATGGTTGTACATACATTAGTTGTGAGGAAGTGATCTTACAACATCTTCTTAAATAGCATTATGCAATATCCTTATTCAAGACATACCTTTCATATCTTCTAGGGTATACAAACCCTAAGTCATCAAATTTGTCATGTGCAAACCATAAGAGGACAAGAATGTGTTATAGAGTCCCATGCCACTGGATCAACATCACATTTGAGGGATCATTGATTTTATATCCATGGAGAACTATCTGACCCTTACAAGGTATGACCTTCAAAACCATTATGAGCTTATACTTATGAATATCCTTGTCTTTCTCAAAGATACAATAGTGATAGGACAACTTCTAGTTCTGAAAATAACTCAATCTTTATAAGGGAACTTTGGTCTCCAAACTTAATGAGGAACTCGACCTCTTCTTTAAGAATGTCCTTTACACTATTATGATATGTGCATGATCAACATCAAAACATGAGACAACAATGAATATAGCCAATGCTCCAAGCTTCTCCTTCTTCAAATAATGATAGGTGTTAATCTGAGAATTAGGAACTAAGCATTAGCTCCCTCTGGAATATTGAATCAAACAAACTTCCAATCCATTATGGCAATAATTAATGACACATTATTGGTACAACTTATTTTCAAAGTATCATTCAATTTCTCTTTTTTGCTACATCTTCATAGGTTTGAAGCATTTTCTCTTATTTTTCCCTTTGAATTGAGGTTACCTTTATCTTCAACCCTCTTACAACTAGGGTTGAGGCTATCAACAAAATCTCGGCTAGAAACTTCAAAATTTCACTTAAACCTTTGAGGCCTTTCAAGCTAAGGCCATTTCTGGCTCAAAACTTCAAAGCATATCTTGAACTTCGTTTTAGTAGATATATCCTTAAACATACAGATCTTAGGCACTTCAACTCTTCATACAACAATATCCAGGTTCCTTTAGGGCTTCTTCCCTGCCACAAAAGATAAGAGCAAGGTCTCAGACTTTCTAGGGCTTCTTGATGAGAAATATAGGGGTAGCAACCTCAGATGATTTCTCTTTCTTTTGATAATTGTTTGTGATATATTTTTACTTAACTTGATTTGCTTCTTATTCTACTTGTTTATTATTAGTGTTTTCTTCATCAAACAATTACCAAACCATAAAAAAACAATAAGACAAAGAACACAAGATATAGGTGATCATCCAAGGCCTAAACCTCTCCAACTGAGAGGAAAACCCACAAGAATTATTCTCTTCTTATAGACCTTCAATTCATGAATCCAAGACCTAGACCCTTAACCAAGACCCCTCCAAGACCAAGTCAAAATTCTTCCCTTTATGATCTTTTCTTCTTCCAAGTCAACGTTAGTCAACCTGACTGCAACACTACTGATTTTGGCTTCTCTTCAATTTTCAGCCTCTTTTCACAGGCCTTCGATTTTCAAACTGCCTGCATTTTTTTAGATTCCACACGTGTGGAATGATTAGGGAAAATTTTCAGGGATTTTATTCTTCGTTGGAGTTTCTATTTCTTCCTTGACAACTCGGCTTGGAAAATTGATCTTAGACACCTGATTTTTTGGCCTCCTGGAGTGACTGCAACTTTGATCTTCGCAGCTACAGAAAGTAGCCCTAACTGCCTTGCACGTGTGAGACAAATGACCCAAAAAAAATCCCTTTTAACCTTTAATTTTCTCCTTTTTGTTGGATTTTCTTGGAATTCTTGAGCTTCAGAATGAACATGATTGATGCCCTAACAAATGAGGTCAAGATCTCTATTTATAGGCTTCATGTCACTGCTTGTGGGTTGAATTGTCACTGTCCCTGGGCCGATTTTTCACTATTTGGTAGGCCGACTTGTTGATTAAATCTTAACAACGTCTTGGAGGGTCCTTTGACTCGAATAAAATTTATTTTACAATATGTAACATGCCCGAAATGGCTATTTCATACATGAAAATGACTTAATGACTTGTAGACTCAATGACAAGCCCTAGAAGCTCTTAATGGGAACTTGACCTATAAAATAAAATTTCTTAAGCATGAAACCCATGCCTCAAGAACAAAAATAATAAATTTATTTTTCTCTTTTCATCAAATACACAAAATCATGATTACATATGTCATTATGAAGACAGAACCTACTTACATATTTCAACACTCCCTCTTAACTAGGGAGGCATTCATAATCCATACAAGGTACTTAGACATTCTCAATCTGAATAATTCTCATAAGAAGGGTCAGATTGGTAACACATCTATTTAGCATTATATCAACCAGCATTGTCACATAGCAAGGCCTTGACTAACATCTATATCTCTCCATAAGATCATATCACAATGTTGTAGAGACCAATGACTGAAAAACGCCATCATCATTGTCTCTCAAGGCACATACCCCACCAAGATGTTCACAGGGTATGTCCTCCCAAGGCTATTCTTATCTTGAATTCCCAACCCTCAAAGAATATTTATCCTCTATGACTACTCTTATCTTGGATTCCCTACCTCATCCTCAAAGAGTATCATATTCCATATACTTACCCAATCCTCGATTCTTTCTTACATAATATGAAGAAAATAATGATGTTTCAATCTCTTCCTCAGGGAAGATATCTCCATTCCTATAAAAGGAATGTACCCAAGCTCCCTCTTAACTAGGTATTTTTCCATTCTCCCTCTTAACCATGGACTTGTTTCCAAGCTCCCACTTAACTAGGGACTTTCTTCCAAGATCCCTCTTAACTAGGGACTTGTTTTCAATAACATCTTTCTACCTTTGGTGGAGATCATGGGACCTTTAGCTGCTTATAGAGCTTCTCCTTTCAATTTCATTAATTTATTCTTAAACATTATGAAGCCTTCATATTTTCTTTGTAGGGCATCATCCATCCATCACTTTCCTTCACGAACCATGTTAGTCATGTCATCTTTTTTCTTCATCGGAAAGTGATATTATAATCCACATCTAGATTTTCTTCATACAACGTCCTCTTCCAAGTCATGTTTCCTCTACGATATTTCAACCAACCACATAAGTTCTAGTTGTGGGTGACATGTACAACTCTATTTCGGTATCCCTATATCAATCCAACCAGATATTGTTCAAAAAATATTAAAGTTACCTTTTTTGATGGCCTTTCATCATGACATCTTGCTTGCAACATCACCATCCTACACATTAATAACCACATCTCCAATAATTTCAATGTCAAGGGTCTCATTTCTTTACAAACCTTATCAGGGTCTCCATGCCTTCATTATGGAGATGTCATGGACAATTTTTTTAGTCATCGGATGTTGATTTCCTTTTCCATGTGACCATAGTTGAACCTTTCACAATCTCTTCTTTCTTTATTCACATATTGCTTCCGAGGAAATTTCATTCATAGTTCTTTCATATTTTTCAACCACCTCGTATTCCATATGAGGACATATTGTTTTGATTTCATCTAGTCAATATGTGAACCATGCCTGTATGCATCTTTCCAAAGGAGGAGATCCCTTTTCTTTGATAATTTTCATGAGATAGAGCATTTACCCATGCAATCATATGACATGACTCAAACAAATACATGCATGCATACCTCTTTTATTCTTTTAGTCATCTAGGCTTCCTTCAACATCTTTCTTTCATTGCTCGAAATTCCTTCAATTATGTTGCATTCTTCTATCATCATACCATCATCCTTCTTAAGCCATGGAACCCGTACGAGATGGAATTCTTAGTGAAACAAATGCTTATCCCAAGCGTGGTGAATCTTCTAATGAATATTCCAATGGAGGATCCCGATTATCCTCATCCTGCAAATGCTCCTTTCTAAGGATGAAGATGTATGATGAAATCTATACTAGATGACTTTGTTCTACCCATATGTATTCCTTATGCTTTCAATGAGGTTACCAAGAGCTACTTCCTGTCTATGATGACTAACTTCTCCTTCAGCTATATTTCAAGATTCTATAATGATGTCATGATCTCTTGCTTGAATTGTATTCCATCCCCTAAGATTATGCATCCTATCATGCTTATAATGTTTCCTACCATGTGATGAGCCTAAGTATTGCAACAAGAATGTTGCAACTCCCAAGGCTACCAACTTAAATGATCAACTCGAGGTTTGTACAAACTTAAGAGGTGTCGGAACTATATGTAGATCATGCAATTTGTCCTTCTTTCATTGGTCTGATGCAATGAAGTGAATATCATGAAATCAAACACTAGCCTAATTGCAAAATGTAAAAGTTGCACTAAAAAGGAAACCTAGTCTATGCAATAGAAATAACAATGTTGGAAATGGAAACCCTAGCTTAATATGTATGAAACAAAACCTAATAATGAAATATTTCTTTGATCACTGCATGCAAAATATATATTTTCAACAAATTTCATAAGGTACTTCATGAAGTACTCATGAAAATCATCATTATGCTCTTCAAGTAATGAATTTGTCCACTAAACATAACTGCAGAGGTGAATTGAAATGGATAAGAAGCAAATGTTGGTCTTAATCAATCATGTTCCAAATCCTATAGGTAATTATTTAAGCCTAAGGGACAAAAACCAAGTTTTTGGAGAAAATCTGGTCAAGTTTACATGTGCTACATGAGTACTAAAGGAAACCTTGTTTTGCTACAAGAGTGAGAAAAATTGTTGAATTCCCAAGTAAGTCAAATGTAAATGGGATGGGAAAAGTTTTTTTATTAATTAGGATGTCTTAAGACTCCATTACAAGTGGAATCACTCCAAAATACCCCAATTAACACGTGCCAAAAAGTAGCAGAAAATTACTACTATAAAAACCAGAAATTCAAGAACTAGTGAGCTAGTTAACCTACAAAATTCCTAACCTAATCAAGTGAAAATGATATGGGGTGAAAAAAATTATTAATTTGAATTTTTTATGACCTAATACATGTAGAATCAACTCAAATGGAGCTCATTAACACGTTCTAAAAAATAGTAGAAAATTACTACTATTTTGATACAAGGGATTTCCAGAAATTTTAGATTTATGAACTAGTAGACCAATCCAAGTAGATCAATGATGAATATGAATTTTAAAAGTTGTTCTAAGGATGAATCATGATTTTTAATTTGTAAATAACCTTCAAAACAACTCATTTCAATCATTTATCCAATGTAACATGCAACAAAATAAGTATGAATAGTAAATGCAGAGATAAGACATGCAAGTGAAAAAGACATTCAAAGGAAATAAATAAATTGTACAAGAGGGGTCTAAGGCTCCTTGAATGGCCAATCCCATGGAAACTAAGAGTCATATGAAGGAAACCAAGCTTTGGAAGTTAAAAATTGCACCAAACTTCATTATTTGAATCAATCCAAGTACATCCCTGCTAGAAATGAAAGTGGAGTTGCTAACTAACACTTTTTCTCCACAAGAAGACTAATAAATACCTTCCCCTAGAGGAAAATATGATCTGGTACTTATACAAATTAATGGGGAATCATTCTCCTTGCAAAGAAGAATATTTCCCCTCGAAAATCCCTCAAATAGTGGATCTAGTTCCCAACACTAAGAATTTGTATTAAATGACAGGGATCGCATTCCTAGATTTTCTCAATCACTGGAGCTCCAAAATTTATCAATAATTTAATGATATTTTGTTCATTTATTATCAAATATTTATCCTCCTATAGCAGGGAGTAAGTCCCTAGATTATCTCCTCCTCCAAATCTTCATAATTTGCCAAATATTCTCACAATATTCTACAAAAATAAATAATATTAGGCACAAATATGTAATTATCTCTAAACCTTCCTAATGAATATATTAAAGTTAAAAATATGTCATCTAATGCAAAAAGAGAGGTTTAATATGTTGAAGGATGGTCATATGGGCCTTAATTTATGTCTAATTTGGAGGCATATCACCACGATAGCTATATTTTACAAAAACTAAAAAGAACTTGGTGGAAGAGATTATCTCAATCATAGTAGAGATCTTTTACTTCCTCCTTTGATTTCTTCTTTTTAGCTTCTTCCACTTCTTAGGTGATATGGGTTTCTTCCCTTCCTCTTTTGTTATTTTCCTTCTTGATTTTAGGATGATTTCTCTTGTAGTGCCCATATTCATGACAACCATAGCATTGGATTTTCAATATATCCTTCTTGTTCTTTTTCTGAAGACCAAACCTTCCAAACTTTCCTTTCCTCCTAGCCATCGCGCAAATGCTTGAACTTGTTCGTTTGATCCTACATCGCTTTTTTCTTTCAACCTAGTTTCTTAAATTTTACATAATGACCAAAGTTCATTGAATTGGGTAGCTTCCTTCTTTCCATAGATGCTTGAGGTAAAATTTCTCCATTCCTCTGGTAGTGCATTGAAAACTATGGTGGTTATCTCTTTATCGGACATTATTTCTCCAAATTCTTGTAGTTGTCTCTTATTTCTGATACCCTCATAAAGTATGAGGTTATTCCATCTTCCTTTGATATCTTCATCTTGTATAGTTCTTATCTTAATGATATCACTTCTCCAGCAGTACTTACGGAGAATAATTCTACTAGCTTCTCTTATATTTCTTTTGATGTCTCCAAATTTGATACATAAGATATGAGGAGATATTTGATGGATTCGATAAGGATCCTTTGATCCCTTACTTCCCCTTTCATGTACTTTCCAAGAGCTTGAGCTTCTTCCTTTGGAGGTTTAGTGATTTAACCCTTAACATGATGATCAATGACTTCATTTTCTATGAGGACCAAATTTGTCCTTAGGTCTCCTTTCTTTATAGATCTTATCAGGGTATTCATGCCTTCTTTATGGAGATGTCATGGACAATTTTTCTAGTCATTAGATGTTGATTTCCTTTTCCATGTGACCATAGTTGCACCTTTCACGATATCTTATTTCTTTCTTCACATATTGCTTCCTAGGAACATTCATTTATAGTTCCTTCATCTTTGTCAATCACCTCATATTCCATATGAGGACATATTATGTTGATTTCATCTAGTCAATGCGTGAGCCATGCCTTTATGCATCTTTCTAAAGGATGAGATCCATTTTCTTTGATCATGTTCATGAGATAGAACATTTACCCGTGTAATCATATGACTTGATTCAACCAAATACATGCATACATACCTCTTTTCTTCTTTTAGTCATCTAGGCTTCCTTCAGCATCTTCCTTTCCTTGCTTGAAATTCCTTCAATTATGTTGTATTCTTTTGTCATCATGCCATCATCCTTATTAAATCATGGACCCATACGAGATGGAATTCTTAGCGAGACACTTCCTTATCCCAAGAGTGGTGAACCTTCTAATGAAGATTCCAATGGAGGATCCTGATTATCCTCATCCTGCAAATGCTCCTTTCTAATGATGATGATGTATGATGAACTCTATGTTATATGACTTTCTTCTACCCATTATTACTCCTTATTCTTTCAATGAGGTTACCAAGAGCTACTTCTTTTCTATGATGATTTCTCTCTACTTCAGCTATCTTTCAAGCTTCTATAATGATGTCATGAGCTCTTGCTTCAATCATATTCCATCCCCTAAGATGATGCATCCTATCATGCTTATAATGTTTCCTACCATGATATCTATATTTTATAAAGACTAAAAATAACTTGGTGAAAGAGATTATCTCAATCATAGTAGAGATCTTTTACTTCCTCCTTTGATTTCTTCTTTACAACTTCTTCCACTTCTTAGGTGATATGGGCTTCTTCCCTTCCTCTTTTGTTATTGTTCTTTTTGAGTTTAGGACAATTTCTCTTGTAGTGCCCATATTCATGACAGCCATAGCATTAGATTTTTGACATATCCTTCTTATTCTCTTTCTGAGGACCAAACCTTCCAAACTTTCTTCTCCTCCTAGCCATGGTAGAAAATGCTTGAACTTGTTCGTTTGATCTGACATCGCTTTTTTCCTTAAACCTGATTTCTTCAATTTTACATAATGACCAAAGTTCGTTGAATTGGGTAGCTTCCTTCTTTCCATAGATGCTTGATGGGAAGTTGCCCCATTCCTATGATAGTGCATTGAGCTCTATGGTGGTCATTTATTTATTGGACATTATTTCTCCCATTTCTTGTAGTTGGTCTCTTGTTTCCGATACCCTCATAAAGTATGAGGCTATTCCATCTTCCTTTTATATCTTCATTTTGTAGAGTTCTTGTCTTAATGATATCACTTCTCTAGCAATACTTACGGAGAATAATTCTACTAGCTTCTCGTATATTTATTTTGATGTATCCAACTTTGATACATAGGGTATGAGGGGATCTTTGATGAATTCTATAAGGATCCTTTGAGCCCTTACTTCCCCTTTCACGTACTTTGAACGAGCTTGAGTTTATTCCTTTGGAGGTTTAGTGATTGAACCCTTAACATGATCAATGACTTCATTTTCTAAGAGGATCAAATCTACCATTGGGTCTCCTTTCTTTACAAACGGTTAAAAACTAAAAGTTCTATGCAGAAATTTAAAAATACTTTGCAGAAACTTGAAAGTTCTATGCAGAAAACTGAATGTACTTTGCAGAAAATTGAATTTTCTATGTTGTTTCAATTACTTAGAATGCATATTTCTTCTTCAAAACTTTTCAGATCAGCAATTTTAGATAGAACCTAAATTTAAGGATCATGTGAAGATATCTAAGCACAAATATAAGAAATAGAGAGTTAAGTCCAATGACTAGGGGAAAACCCAAATGTTTCTTCTACTATTAGATTTCTTCAATTCTTCAGTAGATTATAGAGAGCAAGAGAATAAGAATGAATAAAGTCATCAATGCCTAATCAACTTGTAGCTAAAGTTTTCTCGTTATTTGCTTGAGTATCTCCTTCTCTTGATCATATATTTTCCTTCACACTTGCTCTAGTTATTCCCTTGCTCTTACTCTTCACTTTCTCTCACAATTCTCTTGCACAAACTCAACACTAGCTCTACTTCTTCACAATTAACATGATTCACTCAACTCTCACTTGCTCTTGCTTAAATAGGTGAGAAAGGAGAGGAGTTACAAAATGAATTCATTCCTTGAGCTAATAATAGGAGAATAGAATTCCATGCGAGAGGAGTTACTTGAGGAGGAGTGTAACTCACCCCAAGAATAGAGAGAAAGGTACACTTGTCTTGAGGAGTTACAATTCGAATTAGGGAGAGAGAGAGTTACACTTAAACATGATAGAATATTTGGTGAGAGTTACAAATTGAATTGAATAAGGGAGTTACAAGTGAATTTAATGAGGAGTTACACTTTTGACATAAATTGAATTAGAGAGGGAGAGTTACATTCTCTTAAGTGTGGAGTTACTATTTTATTCCAAGAGAGAGGTTCGATTTTCCGAGTAAGAGAATATCAATTTAATTTACTTATTCCTTGAGAGAAAATGTTTTTATTAATCCATTATAGGTGAATGACTTTAGACTATTTTATAAATAACAGTGTCATAATAATAATAATACTAGTAAGGATAAAAAATGTTAATTATTGACTTGTATAATCATGATTGATTTGATTCTAATGTGGATTCCATATGTCGAGATCACCGTTGATCATTTAGACATGAACTTATATTTTTGGAAAGTCACTTCCAAATTGAGATGTGACTTACTATTTTTGGAAAGTCATATTAGAATTGTTAGAAATGAAATTTTATTATAGGCGGTTCAAACATAACTAAAAGATATGATTTCTTCTAGGAGAAATTCATCCATGGGCTGTCAAATTTTAACATTCCCTCCCAGTTAGGGGGGGATTTCTTTCCGCATCAAAGATATTTGCTTCCTTTGATCTCTTTCATTCATCTCAGTTCAAATTTGTTTTGTAACATCTGTAACCATGACGTCGCAATCTAAAGAAGAATTATCCACTTGAAACAATTTGGAAATGAAAGGATCATCACATGTCACATAGATAAAGATTACACTCAAACAATTTTTATATCAAAAAATTAGTTGATAGAACACATGCATCACATAAACAAGACTCAAACAAGTCACATAGACAAGAATCAAACACAACCAAGTGTCAAGTGGTGTACACCTGCATCCTAGACAATTCACACAAACAAGTCTCCTTATAATCATTGGACAGATAGGTGGCTTTTCCCACATCCCATACTGTGGGTCGGATGTATACTGAGGCCTACTCTTGTGGCACACACTACACAAGAGGTCCCTCATCCTTAATATATTTTTGGCATCATTCCCTAATCATGTGAGCTCTGACAGGGGGGAAGGGCAGTTCAATGTTCTCGAATAGTTGTGACCACTTCCCAAAAGAGTCACGTCCATAAGTCCAAGTTGCTCTCTAAAAAGCAAGAACTTTCCTTTCGGTAAAGGCTTGGTAATAATGTCATCTATCTTATCATCAGTGGAGATGTGATGGAGCCTCAGTGCTCCTCTCTGCACCATATCCCATATATAGTGATACTTTATCTCAATATGCTTGGACTTTTCATGAAACACAGGATTTTCTGTAAGACGAATCCCACTCTTATTGTCACAATATATAATTGGTATGTCTGGAACTTTCTCAAATTGTTCCCCGAAAATATTTCTCAGCCAAACTATCTCACAACTAACCATGCTAATAGCAATGTACTCAGTTTCAGTTATACTCAGTGCAACAGACTTCTTTTTTCTACTCATTCAAGAGATCATGCCAGATCCCAAGATGAAGCAACACCCGGAAGTGCTCTTTCTATCAATAGAGTTACCTTCCAAATCAACATCACTATATCCATGAAATCTTACATTTTTAGCAGTATATTTCAATCCTAGATTGATAGTTCCATGCAATTATATGAGTACATGTTTTGCAACAATCTAGTGGGCATGAAAGGGATCAATCATATGCTGACTTAAAGTGTTTACAACAAAGCATATGTTAGGCCTAGTGTTTACCAAAAACATCAAAGCACCAATGAGTTGTTTATACTCTGTGGGATTTGCTAGACTAGGTCCTGCAGCTTTTCCACATAATTTCTTAAAGTTCATTTCCATAGGAGTATGCATAGACTTACATTCTACCATAGAAAATATTTCAAGAATATTAAAAACATATTTTCCTTGAGAAAGATAAATTTTACCAGGTCTTTGCCAGACCTCTAAACCCAGAAAGTAGTACATCAAACCAAGGTCTTTCATTTCAAATTCAGAAGCCAACTCCCTCTTACACTAGAGTATAAGAGGGTCTCCTCTTGTCAAGAATAAATCATCAACATACAATACCAAAATCAAAGGTATACCTTGGATTGTCTTGAAGTAGAGGTTTGGGTCTGCACTGCTTCTTGTGAAACCAAGCTTTATCAAGTAGTTATCAATGTGAGCATACTAAGCTCTTAGAGCTTTCTTCAGCCCATATAAGGATTTCTTCAATCTTCATATATAAGTTTCCATGTCATTCTCTTCAAAGCCTTGTGGTTGTTCCAAAAATACCTCTTCCTTGAGGAATCCATGCAAGAAATCAGTTTTCACATCCAATTCGTGAAGATTCCATCCTTGGCTTACTGCTAAGGCAACAACAGATCGAATAGTAGTATATTGAGCTACAGGTGCAAAAAGATTATCATAATCTATTCCCTCTTTCTGAGAGAAACATATAGCCTTATATTTTTCTATACTACAATATGCACCATGTTTAATCTTAAACAACCACTTGGAAGTGACAACAGATTTACTTTGAGGTCTAGGAACCACTTCCCAGACATCATTCTAGATGATGGACTCATATTCTTCAGTCATAGCATCTTTCCAGACTTTTTCTTTTGCAACTTCTTCAAAGGTGCATGGTTATGCTTGAATGATGTTTCTCATGGAAATAACATACCCTTGAAACTGACTTGGCTTCTTACCTTCTCTTAACGTTCCTCTTGGGGCAACATGTTCTTCAGCATCTTGCAAGGTATCTTGCAGCCATAGTGGTCTCTTTCTGGTATGAGGATCATGTGGCGGAGCATCTAAAGGATCCATGGAACCCATTGGATTATCAGCAAGCTCATTCTCAGGTTCCAGTTCAGACTCAGATGCAACCCCTTTTTCATTAATAGCTTGTCTTTCAACAATGGTAGGAGGAGGAGAGTCTCTTTCTTTTCTAAAAGTTGCATCTTCATCAAATGTTATGTATTTGTTAAACTCTATATTTCTTTGACCAAGTACATAAATTCTATAAGCTTTTAAATTATCACAATAACAAACAAATGTACCTTTCTTACCTCAAGTTTTCAGCTTGTTCCTCTTCTTTTTTGGCAAATGGAAGTATATAGGACAACCAAATATTCTCAAATGACTCATCTTAGGCCTTTTACCAGTGAATATTTTGTCGAGAGCCTTATTGTTTAAGGCCTGATGAGGATTTATGTTTTGCACATAAACAACAGTATTTGAAGCCTCGCCCCACATAAACTTTGGTAACTTTTGATCATGCAGCATCGCTTTGACCGCTTCCATAATAGTTCTATTCTTCCTCTCAGCGACACCATTTTGTTGTGGATTGTATGGCACAGTGGTTTCTTTCTTTATTCTAGTGTCTTTGCAAAGATCATTAAAATCATTAGAGGTGAACTCTCCCCCATTATCATATTTGAGAGCTTTGATCAACTTTCTAGTTTGATTTTCAATCAAAGCCTTGAAATCTCTGAACATGTCAAATGCTTCCCCTTTCTTTTTCAAAAACAATGTTCATGTCTTGTGAGAAAAATCATCAACAAAAATCATGAAATACAAGTAGCCACCAAGAGAAGTAACAGGCATAGGTCCACATAAATTAGAATGTATGAGCTAAAGTACCTAACTAGTTTTTGTTCTGCTTAAAGGGAATGGTCCCTTTATATGCTTTCCACTTGCACATCCTTGTAAAACTCCTTCATGATCCATTCTAATATCAGGAATTCCAGAAACCATATTCCTTACGTGAGGTAAGGTTTTGTAGTGTAGGTGAGAAAATCTTATGTGTCATAGCTCACATCAAAGATCGGTATCATGGACCAATGCATGAATGGGTTTACCATTGACTTTGTAAATCCCTTCAGATATTGATCCAAGAGTGAAGGATTCTCTGATACTTGAGTTCAAAGGCCTAGTTAGAACCTTTCCATTAATAAAAGAAAATTCCATTCCTTTATCTTCTGGAGAAAATATGGATACAAGATTATTTTTCAAACCAAGTACATACAAAACGTCTTGCAAAAAAATAGATTTTTCATCATCTAATTGAAATGAAACTAAATCATAACCTTTAACTCGGTGAGTAGAATTATCTCTGAGGATAACATTTAAATTAGTCTCCCTCTCAACTAGATTATAGAGTGCTTCTTTGTAACCAGTGAAAAAATTTGAAGCACCATTATCAACTAAACAACTATCAATTGAATCTGCAGAAGAAGAAATGGAAAGAGCAGATAAAAAGAAAATATTATGATTGTGTTTCTGCTACATTATTTCTATATCTTGGATATTTTTTTCTTAGGATGCCATTTTTTTTTTCAGAAGAATCTTTTATATAATCAGATTTGTTTTTTAATCTAGGTGCTCTTCTTTCTTTACATACACGACCAAAGTGACCATGTTTTTCACAATTAAAGAATCTAACTTTTCACATGTCTATATTCCCTTTATTTGATTTGAAAGTAGATTTATTTTTATTACCTTTCTTTCTCTTGTCATAGATTGTAAAAGCAGTAGGTTCTCCTTCTTCATGATGTGAAATTCTTCCTCTAGATATCATGTTGGCCTCCTCTTGGATACACTTTCCCAAGAGCTCATCAAACGTGGGAATAGTGTTGATGGTGGTGTTAAAAGTCTCACAAATAGGAGAAAGGCCTCCAAGCGCAATCAACACCATTTCTTTGTCGAGTACAACTTCAACAACTATTGACAGTTGATTCCTGATTTTAGTCATTCTCGAGAAGTATGCTTCAACTGTCTCTCATCTATTCATCTTGATGTCCTTCAGTTGATTCTTCCAAGCAATAATCTGGTTCAAGTTACTAATTGCAAACATGCCAATTAGTTTGTCATACATTTCTTTAGCTTTCTTCAAACTAAAAACATAAGTAATGAGATGGTCACTAAGAGAATCAAGGATAATATTCCTAGCTTTGATTTCATCGTTTTTATGTTTGGATTTGACAACAACACTTGAATTCTCTGGTGGATTAGATAATGTGCCTTCAACATACTCCAAAACTTCATGTTCTTCAAGAGTGATATCTAGCTTTGCTTTCCATAGACAAAATATTAAAGTATCATTCAGTTTATCCTCTACCTTGAAGTAAGATGAAGTCATCTTGATCAAAAAAAGTTAGGCAGCAAGTGGGGTCTCTTCAGGTGATCTCTAGTGTCCTTGGACTTATCTTCACTAAGGCTCTAATACCATGTTAAAACCTGAAATTTCTATGCAGAAATTTAAAAATTATTTGCATAAACTTGAAAGTTTTATGCATAAAATTGAATGTACTTTGCATAAAACTAAATGTACTTTACATAAATTTGAATGGAACTGAATTTATTTTGCAAAAATTTAAATGTAATTTGCAGAAAACTGAATTTTCTATGTTGTTGCAATTACTTAGAATGCAGATTTCTTCTTAAAAACTTTTCAGATCAGCAATTTTAGATATAACATAAACTTAAGGATCATATGAAGATAGCCAAGCACAAATATAAGACACAGAGAGCTAGATCCAACGACCAGTGGAAAAAACACAGGGGGAAAACCCAAACGATTCTTCTTCTATTAGATTTCTTCAATTGTTCAACAGAGTACAAAGAGAAAGGGAGAGAATGAGAATGAATAAAGTCACCAATGCCTAATCAACTTGAAGTTGAAGTTCTCTTGCTATTTGCTTGAAGATCTCCTCTTTATCAGATATTGTCCTTCAAACTTGCTCTATCGCTTCGCTTGTTCTTACTCTTCAATTTCTCTCATGCTTCTCTTGCACACACTCAACATTAGCTATACTTCTTCACAATGAACATGCTTCACTCAACTCTCACTTACTCTTGCTTAAATAGATGAGAAAGGAGAGGAGTTACAAAATGAATTCATGCCTTGAGCCAATAATAGGAGAATCAAATTCCATGAGGGAAGATTTACTTGAGGAGAAGTGTAACTCATCCCAAGAATAGACAAAGAGGTACATTTGTCTTGAGGAGTTACAATTCGAATTAGAGAGAGAGAGAGTTACACTTAAACATGAGAGAATATTTGGTGAGAGTTACAAACTGAATTGAATGAGGAAGTTACAAGTGCATTTAATGAGGAGTTACACTTTTGCCATACATTGAATTACAGAGGGAGAGTTACATTCTCTTAAGTGTGGAGTTACTATTTTATTCCAAGAGAGAGGTTCGATTTTCCAATTAAGAGATTCTCAATTTATTTTACTTATTCCATTAGAGAATTTGTTTTTATTAATCCATTAAAGGTGAATGACTTTAGACTATTTTATAAATAATAGTATCATAATAATAATAATACTAATAAGGATAAAAATATTAATTCTTGACTTGCATAATCATGACTGATTTGATTCTAAAGTGGATTCCATATGTCGAGATCATCATTTATCATTTAGACATGACTTTTTATTTTTTGAAAGGCACTTCCAAATCTAGATGTGACTCACTGTTTTTGGAAAGTCAAATTAGAATTGTTAGAAATGAAATTTTATTATAGGTTGTTCAAACAGAATTGAAAGATATGATTTATTCTAAGAGAAATGTATCCCTAAGCAGTGAAATTTTAACACAAACTTTATCAGGGTCTTCATGCCTTCTTTATGGATATGTCATGGACAATTTTTCTAGTCATTGGATGTTGGTTTCCTTTTTCCACGTGACCATAGTTGCACCTTTCACAATCTCTTCTTTATTTTTTCACATATTGCTTCCCAATAACTTTCATTCATAGTTACTTCATCTATGTCAACCACCTCATATTCCATATGAGGACATATTATGTTGATTTCATCTAGTCAATATGTGAACCATGCCTTTATGCATATTTCCAAAGGAAGAGATCCCTTTTATTTGATCATGCTCATGAGATAGAGCATTTACCCATGCAACCATATGACATGACTCAACCAAATACATGCATACATACCTCTTTTCTTCTTTTAGTCATCTAGGCTTCCTTCAGAAACTCCCTTTCCTTGCTTGAAATTCCTTCAATTACGCTGCATTATTATGTCATCAAACCATCATCCTTCTTAAACCATGGATCCCATACAATATGTAATTATTAGCGAGACACTTGCTTATCCCAAGAGTGGTGAACCTTCTAATGAATATTCCAACGAAGGATCCTGGTTATCCTCATCCTGCAAATGCTCCTTTCTAATGATGATGATGTATGATTAACTCTATGCTAGATGACTTTCTTCTACCCATAATTACTCCTTATGTTTTCAATGATGTTACCAAGAGCTACTTCTTATCTATGATGATTGCTTTCTACTTCGTCTATCTTTCAAGCATCTATAATGATGTCATGATCTCTTGCTTCAATCGTATGTCATCCCCTAAGATGATGCATCCTATGATGTTTATAATGTTTCCTACCATGATAGCTATATTTTACAAAAACTAAAAAGAAATTGGTGGAAGAGATTATCTCAATCATAGTATAGATCTTTTACTTCCTCCTTTGATTTCTTCTTTTCAACTTCTTCCACTTCTTAGGTGATATGGGCTTCTTCCCTTCCTATTTTGTTATTGTCCTTCTTGGTTTAGGAAAATTTCCCTTGTAGTTCCCATATTCATGGCAGCCATAGTATTGGATTTTCAGCATATCCTTCTTGTTCTTTTTCTGAGGACCAAATCTTCCAAACTCTCCTTTCCTCCTAGCCATGGCAGCAAATGCTTGAACTTGTTCGTTTGATCCTAAATCACTTTTTTCCTTCAACCTAGTTTCTTCAATTTTACATACTGACCAAAGTTCATTGAATTGGTTAGATTTCTTCTTTCCATAAATGCTTGATGTAAATTTACCCCATTCCTCTTGTAGTGCATTGAGCACTATGGTGGTCATTTCTTTATCGAACATTATTTCTCTCAATTCTTATAGTTGGTCTCTCATTTTTTATACCCTCATAAAGTATGAGGCTATTCCATCTTCCTTTGATATCTTCATCTTGTAGAGTTCTTGTATTAATGATATCACTTCTCCAGCAGTACTTATGGAGAATAATTCTACTAGCTTCTCGTATATTTCTTTTGATTTCTCCAACTTTGATACATATGGTATGAATGGATCTTTGATGGATTCTATAAGGATCATTTGAGCCCTTACTTCCCCTTTCATGTACTTTGCAAGATCTTGAGCTTCTTCCTTTGGAGGTTTAGTGATTGAACCCTTAACATGATCAATGATTTCGTTTTCTATGAGGATCAAATATGTCCTCTTCTTCCCTGAAATAAAGTTTGCTGACCCAACCAATTTGTTTCTTTCCTTGCAAAATGAATTCATTTTGATAGATTCATATGTGGACTAAAGATACTTACTTGTGAAGATACTCAACTTTATGTCTTCTTGATTTTGATGATGATGTTGATAATAGAAGATGTCTTGAACTTTTTATGACAATATCTTCAATTTTATGCCTTCTTGATTTTGATGAAGATGTTTGTTGAAATATGTAACTAGGTTCGGTCTTCATAATGGCATATGTAATCAAGATTTTTTGTATTTAATGAAAAGAGAAAAATAAATTTATTAATTTTTTCTTGACGCATGGGTTTCATGCTCAAGGGAAATTTATTTTTAGGTCAAGCACCCATTGAGTGCTTCTAGGTTTGTCATAAATTCAATTGATTCATTGTCATGTATTGAAGACCCATTTGGGCATGTTACATATTGTAAAGAAAAATGTATTGAGCCAAAATAGAGTCAAAAGACTCTCCAAGACCTCGTCATGGCACAAAGATCAAGTCGTCCTACATGAAGGGACAAGTTGGCCTCAAGATAGTTATTCGTACCCCTTACAAGCCTATAAATAAGAAGGAATTCAAACTCATTTGCACACTCACTCAAGCAAGTTTGATCTCCTCAAGATAGAAATTGGAAAAGGACGAAGAAGAAGATCAAGATCGAAGTTTTTGGGCCTCTCTCTCTCTTCCGTTAGGGTCTCTACAGTTTATGGGCTAAATGAAATTCTGAAGCTGCATCGTTGTGAAGTTGCAAGGTCGAAGTTGTGAAGTTGCCTCTAGGTTGAAGTTGTGAATCTTCCTTTAGGTCGAAGTTGTGAAGTTGCCTCTAGGTCGAAGTTGTGAAGCTGCAAGATCGAAGTTGTGAAGTTGCAAGTTCGAAACTATGAAGCTGCAAGAGCGAAGTTGTGAAGTTGCCTCTAGATCGAACTTGTGAAGTTGTTAGGTTGAAAATTCTAAATCTATCAAGGTCGAAGCTGTGAAGTTGCTAGGTCGAAGTTGCTCAAGCTTCTAGGTCAAAGTTGCAGGAATTGTTGTTGGGGTCGAAGTTGTTGGAGAAGTTGTTGGAAGGTCAAAGTTTGTTGTTGAAAGTTGTGTAAGGAAAGCTCATCAAGAAGGAAGGATGACTTGGCCTTGGAGGGTCTTGGGCAAGGATCATAGATCTCGAAATTCGTCAATTGAAGACCTATAAGAAGAGAAGGATTATGGTGGGTTTTCCTCTCAGTTGGAGAGGTTTTGGCCCTGCCTGATCGCTTATATCTTGTCCTATTGTCTCATTGTTCTTTATGATTTGGTAGTTGTTTGATGATATAGAACACTAATAATAATAAAGGAAATCAGTTAATCAAGTAAAGTAAAAATACATCACAAGCAGTTATCAAAGTAAGAGAAAACACTTACACTTGTTGCCCCTTAGATTTCTCAACAATGTCTTCCTTCAAAAGTGATCCTTTAAAGAGAGGGATATCACCTTGGTTCCTTGATGATGATGATGACAACGCCTTTCTCCTAGATTTTATTTAATGTAGATCCTTCAAGATGCTCCATTATGTAGTCATCCTTTCTTTGAGTAGAGGTAGGGTCTGAGGTCTCCTCCTTCTCGAGGTGATGATTGTGTGAGGTTCCCAAGAATGTTTCAAGTGTAGAATCCTTCTTTGAACAAACTGGGGCTTTGAGGTCTTCTTTAGTAACTTCCTTCGATGTGATGATATAATCTTTGTCCTTGTGGAGCCTTTGAGATGAGTAGTCCTTCTTGATGATTGAGGCTATTGATGATAGTCTAGTGCTTCAACCCTTGAGTGTCCTTCTTTAAGATGTATTTCCTTGTCTTGTCACCTTAGCTCTGATACCATGTTGAAGAATCTAGGGGCAACAACCTTAGATGATTCTCTTTCTTTTGATAATTATTTGTGATATTTTTTTACTTAAATTGATTAACTTCTTCTTCCACTTATTTATTATTAGTGTTTTCTTCATCAAATAGTTACTAAACCATAAAGAACAATAAGACAAAGGACACAAGATATAGGCGATCAGCTAGGGCCAAAAACCCTCCAAGAGGAAAAGCCACAAGAATTTTTCTCTTCTTATAAACCTTCAATTAACAAATTCCAAGACATAAACCCTTGATCAAGACCAGGTCAAAATTATTCCCTTGATGAACTTTTCTTCCTCCAAGTCAACATTATTCAAACTGCCTGCAACACTATTGATTTCGGCTTCTCTTCAATTTTCAGCCTCTTATCACAGGCCTGCAATTTTTGGCCTACTTGTAATTTATGAGATTCCACTTGTGCACCGATTAGGGTAGATTTGCAGGGTTTCTCTTCTTCGTTGGAGCTTCTCTACCTTCCTTCACAATTCGACTTGGAAAACTGATCTTAGACGCCTGATTTTTCGACCCCTGAAGTGACTGCAACTTTGATCTTCGCAATTGCATAAAGTATCCCTAATTGTCTTGCACGTGTGAGATAAATGAACCAAAAACAATCCCTTCTAACCTTTAATTTTCTCTGTTTTGTTGGATTTTCTCAAACTTCTTGAGCTTCAAAATGAACTTGATTGACGCCCTAACAAATGAGGTCAATTAGGCTTCATGCCACTGCTTGTGGGTTGACTTGTCACTGTTTGGTAGGCCGACTTGTTGCTTAAATCTTGACAAGGTCTTGGAGGGTCCTTTGACTCTATTTGACTCAGATAAAATTTCTTTTACAATATGTAACATGCCCCAAATGGGTCTTTCATACATGACAATGACTTAATGACCCAATGACAATCCCTAGAAGCTCTAAATGGGAGCTTGACCTATAAAATAAATTTTCTTGAGCATGAAACCCATGCCTCAAGAACAACATTAATAAATTTATTTTTCTGCTTTCATTAAATACATAAAATCATGATTACATATGTCATTATAAATCGATCAGGCCTACTTACATATTTCAATACTTCTACCCTATCACAAAAGATAAAACAAGTAAAAAACTTGAGGTCTTTCAGACTCCTAAAAACAAATAACTATGTGCTTCAAATTTAACTTGAAAACAAGCATGAATCTTACTTCAAATTCTACCCCATATGGTTTCCTTACTCGCACTTGTGAACGGATAGATGGTGATTTGAACTAGAGTAATCACAATCAGAGTTTGGACTAGGGCTTCCTCTAGGGATGATCTTCAAATTTGTGGCAACAAGCTAGCTTCTTCAAGGCTACTCCTTCACCATAGCTCTGATAGCATGTTGATTTTTCATGATTTTCGATACTGGTAATTACTTCCAATGATTTCTTTACTAGTTTATCTTATGTCACAATCATCATTAAGCAAGTATACATAGAAAAAATTTGATATTAAAACCAATGATGAGAATAGGATCATGAAGAGACAGCCAAACAAGAGAGACAAATTGTACCTTGGGAAAACGCTCTTCTAGGGAAAAAGCGAACAACCTTTTCTTAGAGAAATTATCCAATTCAATAAGAGATACACTCTAAAATTTCCAGTCAAAATAAAGTCAAATTGATTAGTAACCAAACTTAGGTCAAACCTGGTCAAACTGAGAAATTTCAGCCTCCTACACTTTCCTCAAAAACTCCAATATGTTTCCCAACGAAAATAATAAGTATGTTGCCTCATTATTCATTCTTCTAAACTCCCACAAGTGAAAAGAATATGTGTATATGTGATTTGAATTGATTGCGCAATGAAATAGGTCTGAATGAGTGTGACTCCATGCTAGGACAACTTGACCTTTGGAGAAGCTAACTTGACTTTTCGAGGTAAAATAAATTCAATTTTAAATTTCAAATATTCTTCTTTTCATTGTTTTTCGAGTCAACTTGACTACCGACCATAGTTATAAAAATTCAACACCTCCTACACTTGAATGGAAGACCTTCATTGTCGAAAATGTGTAATCTGATAGTGCCCTTCCCAATATTCATAGTTTCATGAAACTTCTTCTAGAGGCCTAAACTTACCAAAACCTGAGCCACTGACATGTATTTTGTTTCTTTAAAGGAGTAATCTGCATCCAAGAAACTCCCCAAGCTATTCCCTAGATTTTCAAAGCTTTGAGGGTTCCACATATGGGATGGCAAGCTAGGAAATTGAACCCAAACTAGCACCACATCAAGGTGTTCCCTGCTAGGATTGAATAGTGGTGTCCAAAACTTGAAAATAACAAGGGTGGAATCGATAGCCCATACCTCTTTCACAAGATGGTTTCCATCTCCTACCGCCAACAAACCATAAAGTTGCACTATATCCTTGAAGTTTTGGGGAGCCTCTCTAAACACATTAGGCATGGATCCTCATATACCAAAACCAAGTGTAACATAGCTTAATCCCCTATCACCATGAAATTATCAATGGAAAAATGATACCTTTAAAGAAATTACACCTTGTTTTGATTAAAAATAAAAATTGTGACTAAATAGGAAAAAATATAATTACAGAATCTTTGTAATAAACAACTTTCGTATTTTGAAACTAAAATAAAACATTCAATATCATTACCTTTACATAAATAATAATAATAAATTATATAATATAAATCCAATTCAGCCTCATCACTCTTCATGAACCACAACCCTTAATGATTAAGCCTTACCAACAATCCCCTGTCAAAGCAATCTTCTTGAGTTGGAAAGCAAGTTAAAACCAAATTAACAAATATTTAATAATCTTATTCCGTAAACTCTTTAAAATTTATTAATAATTATAACAATTTTTCAAAATTAAAATTTTATAACAAATCAATTTTCTCATAGTAAGAGGCACCAATAATTCATCAATTTGTGTCAAATTCTAAGAAAGTTTGGAATGTTTTTTAATACTATATTAGAAAGTTGGTTAACAATCTTATAATAGCTGTACACAAATCATATTGAAAATTCTCAATTAATAAAAATAAGAAATAATTCACAAGGTCTTGGATAGACCGTGATTGGGTGCCATGTTAAGGCACTCCTTGATGTGAAGTCATCAGTTTGATTCCATGCCCCGATCACGGTGATATATTAGACATGATGAAGATGTATTGTCCTGCCAAGCTTTTTAAAAAAAATAATGTCCACTTGGAGTAGCTCAATTGGCAACTGCCGTGGAAATGAAGTCTCACCAAACCAGAAGCCTTGGGTTCAAATCTTGTACTATCCCCCGATCAAAATGAGAAGTTAGATATGATAAAAATGTAATCCTACCAAACTTACAAAAAAATAAACAAACCAACATAATATAATAATAAAAAATTCTTAAATTAATAATTAAAATTTTGTAAATCTTAAAATAAAAAATACAAATAAATAAATAAATATATATATGAATGATATAAACTAAATTATTAATTAAGAAAACTTCCTATCTTCAACATATATTAAAAAGAAATAACATATATTAAAAAAAAGTCTTCTTATGGCCAACCTAAACATAAATCTGTGTTAAAAAAATATTGTCTTCTTTTATATATATAACCAACCTAAACATATATTAAAAAAATGTCTTCTTATGACAAACCTAACCTAAACATAAACATGTGTTAAAATATTTTTGTACATATATATATATGACCAACCTAAATCTGTATCGAAATTCTCAAACATATATTAAAAAAATGCATATATTAAAAAAATATTTTCTTACACACATATATGACCAACCTAAATCTGTATCAAAAAAATATATATGATAATTACTTTTAAATTAACCAATTCCATGAAATTACTTATAAATTAACCAATTCCTAGTCTCATAGGTTTAGAATAAAGTCTGACCAATCCCAATGAAATTACTTATAAATTAACCAATTCCTAGTCTCATAGGTTTAGAATAAAGTCTGACCAATCCCAATGAAATTTTCCCAGACGTTTAGAATGAAGTCTAAGAAATCCCAATAAATTTTTCCAATGAAAAGACTTGCATATTTGTTGAATCTGTCTTGTATCTTAAGAGTCTTTTTGTTTTATATTTCCATTTCAATTTTTTTAACTTTTGTTAAATATTTTTTCCATTTCTATTTATTTATTTTCCCATTCATGAAATAATTGATTATTTGATTTCACCTTGAAAAAAAAAAATGTAAAACTAGTTTATCCTATACCTACATCTTCTCCATGGTTTGGGTTGTTCACATCAAGGAGAAGTCCACATCGGTAACAACAGTTCCCAGTGCCTGGGAGTATGATCCAAACCAATATGTCCTAACTTTGGCCATGAGTGCGATGGCGAATATTTAACTCAAGAATTCATTAAGAACGAACTTCAAATTCATTAAGAATGCCATGGTAGTTGGGAAGGAATTCATTAACTAAAGAACGAACTTCAAACCATACAATGGTGCTCCTGGGTGACTTTGCAAATCACCTTCAAATTAAAATCAATATGTTGGTTGTGTGACGAGGTTTCCAGTTGTGCTAGAAACACTGAGTCCCCATTTTCAGCCACTGCAGAAAATAAAATGGTTTAGCCCCAAACTTGATCCCCTGGTAAATTTTGATATTTTCTGTCATCCCAAAATGACCCCTCCACCACCCTCCCCCACAAATTTAAAAGTATGAAAGGTTACAAACGTTTTGCCTGACAGTGCTACCTGCAATCTGAAATTATAATATAACACGTTCTAGAGATGCCAAATCTGTAATCTAATAAAACATATTATTAGAAAAGCCAGCATAAAACATATTCTAGAGATGCCAGCATTAATCAATATATCTTCTGAGCTTGAACCAACGATGTATCTTTCAATAAATAAATAGACCTTGCATTCCTGGAAATGTACAAAACCAACTATGTACAATAATACAGAATATGCCAAACACCTCCACATGAAACTGACTGGTGGCTCCTCATACATCAACAGTATATGCTACCTTCAGTTGCTACTGGTAGCATAAAGGCATCAACTAGGGGTAGCAGATGCCTGCCTACCTTATTTCTAAATCACCAAGCTCATGAGCGTTATATATTGTGGTAACTAGTAGCTAAACACCATGAAACACTGATGATTATACAAAATACGACCCAACCTTCAGACTTTGAAGTAACTATATTGCATCAACCTGAGCCTATCTGTCAACAAACTGACTGATCTTCCCCTATTCACAAGCAAGTTTTGTGTCAAAACTACTAAGGCATATGGCAAAAGCTTGAAAAGCTGAGAGCGGGTAGCGATAATCCATTGTGAACATGTCCTTTCCAACCTTTCCAAATTGGAGTATGACCTTATCACAATCATTCTGAGAAACCGATGGATTAGGCTCAGGTGCTGCAACAAGCTGAAAATTCTTAACAGAAGCCACAGTCACACGCCCCTTGAAATTCAAACACCAACATTGAAGTTGCTCATGCCACCTTGGCGCTTTATTTTTTAAAACCAATGGTTCATCTTTCAAGTTGCTACCGGTAAGTGGCTCAGAGATAGATGAACTTTCTAAAATGCACGACTTGGAGCCAAAAGTAGGACAAGATGCAAGAGACTGGTCTAGACTGGTGACCGAAGGTTCAACAGGAGTTGGAGCACTGCCTCCTGGCTGCACAGCAGAAGCTGGAATAGAATGCATGATGCATTGCATCCGTCTTGGACCCCTAGTTCCCAAGACATTCAATTCATAGCCAATGTGAGCAATATTATAGCTACCAGCTGGAACTCTTGGAGAAACTTGCTTTGCTCCTACCCGTCGACCTGCACGGCTTGTTGATGCAATTGCCCCACTGTGAGGAGGTTGGCTATCATATATTGTAAACTTAGTACCAAGAAAGTTTGACCTGCAAAAACAGGGGAGAAAAATATAATATAATTAACAGTTCAGAGAACCTGGAAAAAGAAACTGATAAAACCATCGAGCAAGCTTCAAAGATATAAACACCATGGAACCATTGCACTTTTAGAAGCTTCCAAGATATATCACCATGGAACCATTGCACTTTTAGAACAGAAATTAGAAGCATCTGACCTCAATTTTCCAACATATGTATTGCTACCCCTTGACATATCGTCTGCATTAAGAGAAATAATATACTCTGTACTTGTAGCCCGCCTGAATTTCCGAGCCGCAAGAAGAAATTTTCCATTTTCAGAAAGTGCTGCAAAGATAGTTCTCAAAGGTCAGGTCTCCATTGTTTATCCTGCATCTTCAGAATTTGCATATTTATTTTTAAAAGTTGTATACACGAGGCTACTACCCATTTCACCCAACACTTCCACAACAAAAATTTGAGGGGAGAGAAATTGACCACTCATTTCCTACAAGTAAATCAAATAAAAATAATATGTCACAGACTTAACATCCCTTGTTAATTTTAGGTGTGTTCTATGCTTAGAGCAATTTATTTCAATTTTCAGTTAGCTCAATTTATTTTCCAGATTAGCAATCACAACAGCATTAAAGTAAATTGCAGATAGAACATAACCATATAGATCGCAAAAGACAAGCCAAGGCAAGAGGACACAAGATGTGGCGCTAGCCAAGGACAAACCCCAATGTGGAAAACCCTTGATCAATTCTTCTTATATGTTCTTCAATAGTTCAGCAGAGAAAGAGAGAGCGAGACAGTACATATACAATAGAAGTCAACACTTTGACTTATCTAAATAAGAGCATAGATCATCTCTAAGAAGATGATACATGAGGTAGCTGAACTCAGTGGAAGACATGCTGCTTCAACTGAATTTCCAAGGTGACTCCATCGCCTTGCTGCACCTGTCATTGTGTTGCTCCTCATCATCATGCTGCACCTCAATATGCTGCACCAAGTATCATTGCTGCTCCATGTGCCATTGTTGCACCATGCTGTCTCATTGCTTGTCCCAATGTTTAGCACTGCTGTACCTTGCTGCCACACATGCTGTCCCAATGTTTAGCACTGTTGTACCTTGCTGCCACACTTGCACTTGCTGCACCAAGTACCATTGCTGCACATGAATATTGCTGCACCATGAACTGATCTAAATCTAGTCACAACATTGACCCAAACACACCACACTTGCTGCTCCAAGTCTGCTGTTCAATGGTCCCTGGTTAGGGCATGTATGCGCAGCAACAATCCTTATCAACTCATACAAATAGCCTCCAAATGACTGCAGCCTAGTCAAGGGAGATTGCTGCCTTCACATGCTGATGTTCTGGGCATATGGCAGCCACTAACACTTCCACGCTGGCCTGTTTTGGAGTGGCTAGGCCTGCGGCCTACCATTCAACGCACCTTACATTGCCCTCTAAACTGCTCGTAGTGCTTGCAGATTACCCACAGCAACCTACACAGCTCATCACCAAGAGTTAGACACTTAAGAACTCCTCCACACAGGCTGCAACAGCCTTTCCTTGTCTCGGCCCTTTAGGGAGTAATCTCGGCCTCCCTTACAACAAACTTGGCCTCCAAAAGATCATGAAACAGGCCTCTATAACCATGCTGTTCAGCTCTCCTTTGCTGCGGCAAAGACACAGTTTCCTTGCCTCCAACTTAGGGCTATCTCCTTAACAACATTACTGTGTCTTCTTGGATTAGGGCAAACTGTGGCTAGACATCACATCCTTAGGACTGTTGCTAGATCATCCTCCTTAGGACCGTGGCTAGGGCATCCTCCTTAGGACTACGGCTGCATCCTAGGGTGTTTTCCTTGCTAGGGCATCATCTCTAGGGCAGCTCCCTTAGTCTCCTTTCCTCCTGCGTCTAGGGCTTCATCATCTAGATTTCTCTTGCCACTAAAACCCAAAACAAGTGGAGAGAAATCAAGAGTGAAGTGTGTGTAGAAATGACTATCAAGTCACCTCCTTTTATACTAAAACGTTGAGCACATGTGTGGGTTATTTGGTTGCTGGCTGACCTTGACGAATTGTCTTATAACACAAATAAATTCATAACTCCATGAATACTTATCGGAATCAAATAATCTTTAGATCAATCCTACACCTCTCGATGAAAGGGATCCAAAAAAAATATCAGCTACCATAAATAAGATGACCCACATGGAGTTTGGCCCTAGTTGCCAATTTTAACACTCCCTCTCAACTAGGGCGAACTCCATCCGCTAATCCATCTGCCAGACTATACTATCTCTGCCAACAGTGCCCTGCACTTCTCTACTCTACTCTTGCTCTGTTGAACCATGAAGAAGAAGAATTGATCGAGAATGTCTCGTACCATTCTCTACTGACCCGAAGTCCGTTCCATATGAAGTGAGTGTGTCATACCACTCTTACTGATCCCAGATCAGTTCCAAAAGAAAGCGAGTTATGTCACTCTTACTGATCCCATATCAGTTCCAAAAGAGAGTGAGTTATGTCACTCTTACTGACCTGAAGACAATCTCATTGATCCCATATCAATTCCAAAAGAGAGTGAGTTATGTCACTCTTACTGACCTGAAGTCAATCTCATTGATCCCAGATCAATATCAAAAGAGAGTGTCTCAAACCACTCATATTGATCCCAGATCAGTTTCATTGATCCCAAATCAATGGAGGTCATCCTAGCATAAGGAGTAACAGTAGATACAATGATGCGTCCATCAATAGTACTACTATGGTCCCTAACCCCATTTCCCTACTCATTGGCCAAATGAGAGGTACTTCCCATGAGTCTCAGACTACATGGGTAGGATGACTCGACAGGAAAACCACTCATCCTATCCATAAGTCGCCACGGGGTATCATAAGGAAAGGTTGAACCATTCACCATGTACACAGCACACCATTAGGGGAGCGTGAGTCGCCCTATGGTCGCTTGTTGCTCCAATAAGTACCCCAAGCCCCCCGGAGCTCCCATAGCTCAATGCATGCATCATGCAGGACCCTCATATGAGGGTCTCTCAATGACTCCAAGTCGTTCGGGAAAGTCACAAATTTGACCATTCCCTAGGGGTTCGACAAAATATCTACGACCTGTACATCAGTCTCAATGCAATGGAGCCTTCTCGCTCATCAATGTACCATATCACAGATAAGGTAGTATCTGATGTCTATATGTTGGAGCAATCATAGAATACGGGATTCCTCAACAATCAAATCCCGCCCTGGTTGACAGAGAAGATCACGGTGGTATCCATCATGTGTACACACAACTCACTGAAGAGCTTCCACAACCAGGTAGCTTCACACGAGATCATACTCGTAGCTATGTATTCGGTCTCAGCGGTGCTCAAAGCAATCGTCTTCTGCTTCCTGCTCATCCAGGATGTCGAGCAGAACCCAAAGAGAGTCAGCACCCAAAAGTGCTCTTGCAATCCTCCACACTGCCTGCCCAGTCAGCATCCGAATAATCATGCAGCTTCACATTTCCGGCAATGTATCTCAATCCATGAGAGATTGTGCCCTAAAGATATCTCAAATGATTCTTGGCATCAATCCAGTGAGGCTCAACCAAATATGAGCCCAACATGCTAACTGCAAAACATATATATCCGAACGAGAGTTCACCAAGAACATCCATGCTAGAACGAGTTCATGAAACTCAAAGGCATTTCCCAAATCAGGGCCACTCTCCCTACCACATAACTTATTAAAGTTAAGATGCATCGAGGTAGTCGCAGGCTTGCAGTTCACCATTCCAAATCCGGAATCCAACTCCCTCTTACATATGCAAATGAGAGGGTCTGCACCTGTCAGAAAGAGGTCGTCTTCAAAAGGTGTTGGTATGAGAGGTCTATCACCACAACCTTCAAGCAATGGTTTGGATCGGCATCACTCCTAGTGAATCTCACCTTCATCAGACAGTTATCAATCCTCTCATATTGAGCCCGGGGTGTTTAACTTCAAGCCATAGAGGGCTTTCTTCCACCTGCATACATGAGATTCTCGATCACGAATCTCAAACCCCTTGGGTTGTTCCAAACCTGTGGACCTACTACATGAGGTGAATGGTCCCCTTGTAAGATTTTCCTTCGGTAAATCTAGGACATGTACCTTCATGCTTTTCTTCAATTCAGGCATCCCTGTCATCATCTAAGTCACATCGAGTAAGGCCCCATAAGTAGACCTTCGGTGCTATAGATGAGATGTGTCAACTGACATGGTCCCCAATGGACTATCCTGCAACTTGATACAAATTGCCAACCCTGAATCCATGAGTAAAAGCATCATTGAAAATTCTATTTTCAAACATTTACCTTTCCATCGATGAATGCCACCTTGAAACCTTTGATTTCCATTGCCGAAATGGACACCAAGTTCTTCTTGCGATCAGGTACATAAAGAGATTCTCATAAATGAATCGAGTTACCCTCATTCAATTGAGGGGTAACATTCCCTACACCTTTTCCAGGATAGGTGGCATTGACTCCAAGTATAATCCCAAGATTGTTTCCATCTCTACCAAATTAGAGAGATCACCCTTCTATCCATTGAAGTGCCTTGAAGCACTACAATCAATAAGCCAGATTCCCAAAGAGTCTGGAGGAGAGGGCCAATATAAGATAACGCCGCTTTATCTTACCATTTGATTCTTCATACCTAGGGTTCCTTGCTTTCTTTGAAGAGTCACCTATTTCCTTGACGACCTACATTCCTTCGATCATTGAAGATGTCCCTTGAATGATTGTTATCATCATCAAGTGATGTGTCCCTACCATTCGGGCACTCCTCAGCATAATGGCCGAACTTATTACAAACAAGGCATCTCCTTTCCTTCCACCCTTGATCCAGACTTCCCATTGAAGTGATCTTTAGGTAGGCCATCAAAAGCTTCTGTTGCGCCACTTTGATAATATTCTCTACTTCGACTTCACCCTTGGCAAATTTGAAGAGGGATGAGAAGCCCATTGAGCCTTTTGTCGTTTCCCCATTGTCTTCGGTGATTGCTCTTTCACTCTTGCTTGGGCTTTGTCTTCACCTCAACTCTGATACCATGTTAATGTTAGGTATGTTCTATACTTAGAGCAATTTATTTCAATTTTCACAGTTAGCTCAAATTCTTTTCGAGATTAGCAATCACATCAACATTAAAGTAAATTGCAGGTAGAACATAATCATAGATCGCAAAGGACAAGCCAAGACAAGAGGACACAAGATGTGTCGCTAGCCAGGGACAAACCCCAATGTGGGGAAACCCTTGATCAATTATTCTTATATGTTCTTCAATAGTTCAGCAGAGAGAGAGAGAGATAGTACATATACAATAGAAGTCAACACTTTGACTTATCTAAATAAGAGCATAGATCATCTCTAAGAAGATGATACATGAGGTAGCTAAACTCAGTTGAAGACACGCTGCTTCAACTGAATTTCCAAGGTGACTCCATCGCCTTGTTGCACTTGTCATTGTGTTGCTCCTTATCATCATGTTGCACCTCAATGTGCTGCACCAAGTATCATCGTTGCCCCATGTGCCATTGCAACACTATGTTGTCAAACTGCTTGTCCCAATGTTTAGCACTGTTGTACCCTACTGCCACACATGCAGTCCCAATGTTTAGCATTGTTGTACCTTGCTGCCACACACGTTGTCCCAATGTTTAGCACTGTTGTACCTTGCTTCCACACATGTTGTCCCAATGTTTAGCACTGATGTACCTTGTTGCCACACTTGCACTCGCTGCACCAAGTACCATTGCTGCACATGAATATTGTTGCACCATGAACTGATCTAAATCTAGTCACAACATTGACCCAAACACACCACACTTTCTGCTCCAAGTCTATTGTTCAACTGTCCCGGGTTAGGGCATGTATACGCAGCAACAATCCTTATCAACGCATACAAACAACCTCCAAATGATTGCAGCCTAGTCAAGGTAGATTGTTGCCTTCACATGGTGATGTTCTGGGCATATGGCAGCCCCTAACACTTCCACGCTGGCCTGTTTTGGAGTGACTAGGCCTGCGGCCTACCACAGACCTCTGCTGCCACGTACAGCCCATTCAATGCACCTTACGTTGTCGTCTAAACTGTTCGTAGTACTTGCAGCTTACCCACAGCAACCTAAACAACTCGTCACCATGAGTTAGACAGCTAAGAACTCCTCCACGCAAGCTGCAACAGCCTTTCCTTATCTCGGCCCTTTAGGGAGTAATCTCGGCCTCCCTTACAACAAACTTGGCCCTCCAAAAGATCATGAAACAGGGCTCTATAACCATGTTGTTCAGCTCTCCTTTGCTATAGCTAAGGCAGAGTTTCCTTGCCTCCAACTTAGGGCTATCTCCTTAACAACATTACTGTGTCTTCTTGGATTAGGGCAAACTACGGCTAGACATCACATCCTTAAGACTGTGGCTAGGTCATCCTCCTTAGGACCGCGGCTAGGGCATCCTCCTTAGGACTATGGCTGCATCCTAAGGCGTTTTCCTTGCTAAGGCATCATCTCTAGGGCAGCTCCCTTAGTCTCCTTTCCTCCTGCGTCTAGGGCTTCATCATCTAGATTTCTCTTGCCACTAAAACCCAGAACAAGTAGAGAGAAATCAAGAGTGAGGTGTGTGTAGAAATGACTATCAAGTCACCTCCTTTTATACTAGAACGTTGAGCACATGTGTGCGTTATTTGGTTGTTGGCCGACTTTGACGAATTGTCTTATAACACATATAAATTCCTAACTCCATGAATACTTATCGGAATCAAATGATCTTTATATCAATCCTACACCTCTCGATAGAGAGATCCAAGAAAAATATCAGTTTCCATCTAAGAAACTGGATTCGCTGAAAAGGGGCCACGTGTCTGAATTCTGCAAATCAGACACGATTCGTTGGGGAGTCGAATCACAGAAGGGGACACGTCGTGTCCTAACGGGACACGTACGAATCCCGTATGTGTCCCGTTAGGACACAATGTGTCCTGATTTTGGGATTCGAATCCCCAAAAATGAAACCAGCGGGCATGACAGATCTTAGTGATTCTGAGGGAGATGACACATCTTGGATTTCCTAGTTTTGTGGATTAAAAGGAAATGAGTTCTTCTGTGAAATTGATGAAGATTATATACATGATGAATTTAATTTATGTGGTCTTAGTGGACAAGTGTCGTACTACGACTATGCTCTTGATATGATTCTTGACAATGATGCTTTGAGTGGTATGGTTTTTACCTTTAACTCTTCATGAGATTATTATTCCTGTCACATCTGTTATGTGTTCCATTGCTTAAATTTTCTGATTTTGTGTTCAAAAATTGCCATTTTATAACTATACATCTAGTTGTGTGTCCAGCTATTTGGAATCAAATCAATGATTCAAGTGGATATCTTCAAAAACTCTATTGTTTTTATTATGTCGCATGTAGAATTGATTTCTGTGTTCATAACAAGGACAAGAAATAAGGGATTATCACGTAAGTGTTCTTCGTTTTTGAGTTACATACAGGACCTATTTTCTGGGACACTGGAACTTTCTACTTGACAGAAAACAATTCAACTCAGACCATCTAGAGTGTTATATCAACTGTTACAGTGAAAATGAATGATAGATTGTTGTTGTGATTTTTATCCAGAGGGTGGCGATTGCATGGTGTGTAGCAATGCAGGAGCCTACATCATACTCGCAGGCACTTGAAATATTCTTAACAATTCAGGCCATCAAACAGTTCTATTTCTAGTCTTAAGTTACCATCAATACGAGAAAAGAAACCCACTGATTATTTGTGCACATATAATAGTTGATTGGTAATGAATCTATAGTTGTTTTATATTTTCTATTTCTATTTGCCATTGGCATTGCACTACCTATGTAACACATTTTGATTTGATGACTTAATGAGAAAACTACAGTTGTCAGTGTCTTTATCTTACTATCTTGTAAGTTGTCTTTCATTTATGAATCATGATTTATGTGACATGTATTTGAATTTTGTACGTACTATGCATGCTATAATGTTACTAACTTACTTTGTAAACAATGAAACTAACATCTAGATGAAGATCTATGTTTGAAATCAATGAATTTGTATCATTAATGAGAATTTGTGTAAGAAATATCTAATTTAATATATATATATATATATATATATATATATATTTAATAAAATATTATATGACGAATCCTACGTGTCCTGTTCCGGGGGGTCAACATGTCCTAATCCGACTCTCGAATCTTCGTATCCTAGGAATCTCGAATCCCCGTGTCAGGTGACTTAGGCTGCCATAAACAAGATGACCCACATGGAGTTTGGCCCTAGTTGCCAATTTTAACACTTGTCAAATAAGGCAATGTGATCAAGCTACCAATGCTGATGCAATCCTAAGATGAACATTAGCAGAAATCAACAATTTAATATTGAAGAATATTATTATAAAGCTAGACTAACTCAAATAAGGGGAAAACAAGCGTTCTCAAAATGGGTATGGAAGACTCCATGAGCCCATTTAGCTTTAGTTTGTCTTTTCGCATGTTGGTTGGGCATGTATTATCCAGTAATGGGTAACCTGTCCCCTAGGAGACATACACATACTGGGTATATAACTTGATTATTTGATAGTAACAAATATCCCAGAAACACCCATAAAATTCTCATATCTGGAAACTGATATCCCCGCAAAATAAGGGAATAAAAGAAAGCAAGCATGGAAAAAAGACAAATCTCACCAGCTCTAAAGGCAAATTGCATCACAAAATGCCATGGTCACCAAGTAAATGAATTACTAAGGATAGCAACTAAAACAGAGATTGAAATTGTATTAATGTCCTTGGACCTCAAGTGACCAAAAAATAGTGAATGGGACTGCAAGCCAACAAAACATGAAAGGTGCATCCAATGAGGAAGATCAATTTATTTCCATCGAAAACAAACTTAAGTATATAAAAAGCATAGTTCCACGTGCAACTGTCCCCACAAAAAACCCCCTCGTCCCGTGTTCCGACATTCTGGGGACTTAGAAATGCCCCGAGAACATTTGAAAATCGGTAGTGACATCAAGAACTCAGGCAGTTCCATGATGTTCCCAATCCATCCCTCTCAAAATTTGTGAACATTTAAGGTATGGTTCCATCGCCCCCCAAAAAAATTGAGCACAATCGAGCATCCCTCATGGCCCCTTCTTCCTCTTCACACTCAGACAGGGTCACTCATAGGTTACAGTCTTCCTACAACACATTCAACTACTCTTTTGGTCGAAGGCTTCTCTCACAACAATGCATTCAGCTCTCTTCAAGTTGTGGGTTTCTCCTATGGTGTGTGCTCTCTTCATTTGGATGTGGATTCTTCTCTATTCATCACACCTACAGATTTTTGACCATGTATTGGGAATTGACCCAGCGCTTCTCCTCTGTTTATCATCGACAATCACGGGCTAAGATCATCTCATGAATTTTGAAAATATATATTACTGTCTCCTGAAAAAGCTAACCCGAGCCATTCACCCACTTTCCTTTAAGTGGCCACTAGGCCCTAATTGGATCCGTTACCATTCGTTGCCCTTTTCCTCTAGGTGGGTGAGAAAAGAGAGATGCCTTGGGGGTGGATGCCAAAACCAAAGGGTGGAAGCTTGAGGCTCGTGGCTACCCATTTGGCATGCCACCTTTTAACATTGCAACTTTCATCACATCAATGGATATTTGCAGCTATAGTACCTTGGAACATTTGAGCAACTTTGTGTAAAATTCTAGAGAAATTCTGCCCTGGGTTCTCTTTAGGCAACTAGGGTTTTCAACAAAATTTTATTTTACTGTTCAAAAAGATGTAACCTTCAGTAAACAGCCTGCTCTTTCAACAATACATCAAACCAAACAGTACAACTACAAGGCTACAGTTTGATTATCCAATAATTCAACAGTATTGATATAGTCCGAATTCAACTGTTCAGGTAAATCCTACCAGTTCCACTGCAATTGCAACAATTCAAGCTAATTCTGGATCCAACGAACTAGATAATTGATCACTGACTTCTATCAACGGACCCAAGCTACACTATTTTTTATTGTGACCAGAGAAAACTGCCAAACAAGCTTTAGGACGAACCTTTGTCTTGCTTCATAAACTGTCTGCACTGTGACTGTAACTCAGAATTGGGGTGCGAGTTATGGCATGATGTCAGAAGGATTATGCGAACAGTGGTCTGCCCCTGAAATTTGTTCTGAACCCAAAATCTGTCTCTGTGTTTGCTTCTGGATCTTCAGCCTGCTTTAGACATCTGTCTAGAGTGTAGACTTAGAGAAGGCTCGTACCTATTCATTCCACTCATATAGAACCTCAGGTGGCCGTGGGATGGTAATCACTGACCCCATCCTTCAATTCGACCATCAGAAAGCTGTCATCTAGTTTCAGAAGGGTTTCACCCTGCTTCAGAATGTTTCTCCTTCTTCCACAGGATGATCCACAAGGGTTTGGACCTCAGACAGATTAAGATTACTTTGTTGTCTCAGGGCTATGATCTGATCATGAATTTGGCCTCCGAAATTCGTCTAGCTCCAGGTGTACTTCGTTGCATCAGGAAACTTCAAACTGACCACGAATTAGCCTCAGAAATTTCGTCCAGCTTCAGGAAACTTGATTTGACTTGTTGCTCCTTAGATAGAAAAATCCATGTTGCCAGAACAAAATAGAAAAAAACAAAACAAAACAAAACCAAATAGGGTAGAATCTTTCACCACTGAAAATAGTAGAAGAGAAGGGGTCTTAAAACTCTCGAGCTCCGTCTCAAGAAAACAGATGAGTTGATCCACAATTGATGACTGAGTTGATCTCAACTCTTCTCTATTTAATAAAAGGGTTTGAGTGCAACCCTCAACATTGGGTTTTTTTAGCCCCAGCCAACCCAACTTTTGCCCAATGTTGCCCCAACATAGGAAAAATTGGGTTTTTACCCCTTTATCAAGACTATAGTGTATGGGATCAGATAGGCTATTTCGTACTCATCAATTTAAAGAGGACATTACACTTTGGAGGATTCATCTTTCTGGAACCATAGTTGTAGGAAGTGTGTGCCCCAAGCTCCAACCTTGAACCATGCTCCAACCAGGAGTGCGCTTCCAAAATCCAGAAGCGCACTCCAAGCCTTTTGGGCACGGGCTCCCTACCAATTTGAGAGTGTGGCACTCCCAAATGTTGAAAATGTAACTAGTGTCGGTCTTCATAATGTAATGTAAAACAATCATTGATGTATTTATTATTTTCATTATTATATTTAGTTTTGGTCAAAGCATGTTGTTCATGCTTATAGAGTCAAAAAAAATATCGTTTGAGTGAAAGAAAATGTACTTGAGTCATGTCCCATTTGGACATCTGTAAGAAAAAGAAAATTGATTTTTTTGTTTGAGTCAAAGTCTATCAAAATGGTCAAAGTCAGCCCTCCTTGGAACAAGTCGGCCTGGACCTCCAAGAGACACCTATTCAACCTCCTGGACAGCTATATATGAGAAGGTGGTTCAACCCTATTGGAGCTTATTCATTCGACCAACAAGAATACATCTGAAACCAGCGAAGAAGAGGAGTCAAAGCAAGTCAAAAGAGATAGCAAGATGGAAGTCAAAAGCAAGAACAATATTCCAAGTTTGACTGAATTTTTTTACCTAGTGACAGCTCACACGTGTGTACTGTAACTTCTGTGTAGAAGGCTGAATTTTCTGAGGTTGCCACGGGGACGAATTTCAGCCTCCTAATGCAAGTCTGAAATTTCAGTGTTGACCAGATTTGGACAATTCGACCATGGTTGACTTCATGGAAATTTTTAGGGGCTAATATTCGCAAGTGGGCTAATTTTCCATGTTTTTTCCAAAAAAATGATTCACCAAATTTCCATTTTCTCTAAAATTTATTCCCCTAAATTTTATAGCATAAATTATTTTACTTTAAAAATTGCTAAAATTACATAGAGAATGATATTAAATAATTAGAAATTTGAATATTTTTAGAAAAACATATCCAAACATTTTACACTTTGCATATTAGGGACCAGCAAAATTCGCCAAGGTTTCTAAACATTAAGAAAAAATTCCTTCCTTAAAATTTTCCTTGATTGACTTTGACAACAGTTGACCAGATTTGGAGGTGACTTGGAGGAAGATTGGACTTGACATTTTGGTGGCAGTTTTGGGTCTGGGTCTTGGTCTTGGTCTTGGAAATCTTATTTTGATCTGATTCTATAAGAGAAAGATTGTTGGGTTTTCCCCCTTGTGGGGTTTTGCTTTGGCTCAGAGCCTAATTTTTGTCTCGTCTCTTTATTTTCCTGGAAGATTGAACATTTTGTACAATTGCTAGATGAAGAAGACACAACAAATAATAAAGAAGAAATCTGGACATTCACAAGTAATTATCAAGTAGAGACATCAAGCCCAATTCCATTACACTTGGTTTCTCAACATGGTTATTAGAACTATGGTAAAGACAGGAGCACTATTGAGGAAGCCCCAAGCCTGAAGGAAAAACAAAGCAAAAGTCTAGTATACAGAAAGACCTAAGAAGCCGAGATCATAAGGGTTCTTGAGATCAAGGACTACTCTTATTTGCTATGTAAAGTATCAATCTATGGAAGTTGTGATCAATCTAATGAAGAACGAAATATAGAAAGACAAGTTCTGATCCATAAAAAGAATCCCTGTGATCTGTATTAGAAGGACTAATCATCTCTACTCTGCAAAGATCTGATGCTCTGTAGTTAATGCAAATCCGAGGCACAAAATTCACTGTTATATGCAAATATCTGAAGCATTGTTCATGTGATCAATGCAAAGGTTCGGTGACAACATTTCTCTATGACATCCAAGCTTACTATAGCCTCACAGCTCTGAATTTCAACACATCTATGATGGCACCAAACTATACAAGAAATCCGAAATTTTCTGAGCAGTCAAATGATGAATTTCTTTGCGGAAGGAATCTGAGTTCTGTGGCATCTTATGTGTGGCACTATTCTCTGTGATCATATGTGGGCTCTTAGGGACGTTACTCTGTGGTATATACAAAGAACAGAGTTGATATGCATCATCTCTGTGACAGATTCAAGGCAGATATGCAAAACCTCTTAACATCTAAACTACTGAAGTAAGTTTCATCTCTTTGAATTATGTGGAAGTATATCAAGCTTCATCTTTGTGTTATAATATCCAAGTGAACCCAAATTTGTGGAAAAATAATCAGTCTGAGCATGGAAGAAATCTATGATATAGTAAGTCAAATCTCTGTGATAGAACAATAACATTTCAAGAATTGAACAAGGTCTGGAAAAGAGGCTCTCTCATGAGTCATAATCCCTATAAAGTTGTAAAGGCGTCCGAGTTCTCTCTGAAACATGGCATCCGAATTAAGTTATGGCATATCTAAGATATCTCTGTGAAATCCGAGCTCATTATGGCAACATACATCTATCTGAAGTTTGCTATGACATCCGAGCACTACATATCAGAGGCATCCAAGTAAGCTCCTGTGGTTATAATGTTCTCCCATGTGAAGAAGTATAAACATAATTGAAATCAAAAGTCTGAAACTATCTCTAAAAAGGTATCCAAACCTTCTGTGGAGGCATCCGAACCTTTCTTTGGCACTATGGTTTACAAAATTCTGTGACACTGAAAACTAGATCTTTTGAACAGCGCTAGTACTGTCAAGGTGAAAGCATTGTTTTACCAATGTGTGGTCGCAAGTTTTAAGCATGAAAAAGTGCTTGGTATATCTCCTGGACACGTAACGGTACATAGTATATTCCTGCCGCATGAAAAGAACAGTGTGAAGTATGATACATCAAAATCAAAGGCATTGTTGTTTATAGTCTATGGAAATACAAATTGTACCAAGCTCATCTCTATGGCACAAGTCTTCCTATACATAAAAGAAGAACAAATTGCATCAACAAAGCCAACCTATCTAATACAATGAAGTCCACAAGATTTGAGAAGGAAGATGATATAAAGACAAACAACCGGATCCCTGTGATATAAATACTGCAAGGATGAACAGGTAAGGCTGAAAGAGGTACATATACTTTTTGTTCATTTGCAACTAATGACCTATGTCAACTATATTGCATATGATGCAAGTTTCCTAGGTCATGATGAAATCACATTTAAAAATGAACATGAAAAGTGTTCAAAATTTGAGTAGCTGCAGTCAGTATTTTTCCTTGGCAAGCGATGGAGAAAATTCAAATTTGATGGTTGACCAAGTCAGCCCCACATGTGCTAGTTAGCCCTCCTCACAGTCATATAAATATGGCATCATTGGAATCCATTTGGAATTTTGGAGCATCATCACACAACACAATTTGATCTGCAATTTCAGAGAGTCATCACATTTGTGAAGGAAAGAGGAAGTTTTTCTAACCTGTGTTGACTATCTTCTTTGGAGTTGCTTTGACTTTCTTTGACTTGGGCAATTCAGCATCTATTTGACTGAGGTTTTGACTGTGTTGGAGGGCCAAAGACTGCAGAGATACTTTGATTGGTTAGGTTTTCCCCTTGTGGGTTTTGCCCTAGCTGTGAGCCTAATTCTTTGTGTCCCTTGTCTATTGTTTACTGTTCAATGTGATCTCTATATTGCTCTATTGATAAAATGAATGGTTGAAGTTTTTCATGTATAGCTATTTGATGATTGGAATATAAAGCAAAGACTGGTTACATCATCATAAGTAGTTATCAATTGTGCAAAACTACTCTGGTCTTGACTGCACTATAAAATCAACAAAAAGTAAGTTAACAATTTATTTTCCTGGAAGATTGAACATTTTGTATAATTACTTGATGAAGGCATAACAAATAATAAAGAAGAAATCTAAACATTCACGAGTAATTATCAAGTAGAGAAATCAAGCCTAATTCTTTTACACTTGGTTCATCAACACCAAGGACACTCCTGGAGTCAATAAGCACTCTCCCAAAGTGCTCCTTGGACATTCCCTAATTGTAATGTTAAATTCTTAATGTAAAAGGATTAAATGGATCTTTTCTTTTAAATTTTAACATTACCATTAATTATTTCATGACATTTGAGAGTGGTTCCAACTTCATCGAACTTCATACGGAGAAAATAGAATTCCACATTCTATTCAAAATTCAACAGATTTAACAATTTTTAGGATTATGGGCTTGATGGGACTGCAACATTTTCATTGGATTCTATCACATATGAGGTCATGTGATTGGCATTTAATCAAGAGAAGCGAGCCCTATATATACCTCAATGTTGGTGGTGTTGATTGTTGAACTCCTTGTTAATGGCCTTAGCAAAAAATGTACCCATCATCAAACCAAAATCATTGATCAAGCATGTTAAGCTTTTTCTACCATTTTTTAAGGCTTGGATTAGGCAGCTTCATCCAAATTGGGTGGTATCGACTTGTCCCTAGAGAATCAAGGTAGAGGCAAAGGCTAGACAAGATGCGAAGAAAGACAGATGATACTAATGATGACAAACCCAAAACAAACAATAGTGGAATATTGCTTCTGAAGGAATGGTGGAACATGCATGTTGGTGGTGCTACCCCATAGCTACAACAGTTAGCAACATGGGTGCTTTCACAATTGGTGAATACTTCTTCTATAGGGAGCTGTTCAGCAACTAGCTGGACTTATTGTTTGGAGTGGCTGGACCTTTCAGTCTTCATACTTAAGTGTGCAAATGGCCTATTTTATAAACATAATTAACCTATTTCATTCCATAAGTTAATTGTATACTTTGGCTAAAAAAATTGTATGTTTGAAATTGCTAGAATCTAGATTCTAGAGGGTTGATACTTGAATGATAAATGATTAATGTACTATGGATGTCATTTCTATTTCATTAATATACAAGTATGCATTTTTTCATATATTCCGCAATTAATTTGCCATTTTTCATTTCTTTTAATATAAATGTAATATAGCATGTGTGTATGTGTGTATGTGTGTACGTGTGCAGCTGTGTGTCTATGTGTGTGTATGTTGTTGAAAAGTGTAACTAGGCTCGGTCTTCATAATGACCTGTAATTGTGATTTTATGTATTTAAAAGAAGAAAAATAAAAATTATTATTGATGTGCTTGTCTCATGGGTTTCATGAGCAAGGAATTTTATTTTAGTGATGGCTCCCATTGTGAGTCTTTAGGATTTGTCATCTAGTCATAAAAGTCAATTTGGGTCTATGTCATGTATGAAGGACCCTTCTTGGGCATACTACATTTATGTCTGTCAATAGAAATGTCAAGTAGCCCTCTAAGACAAGCACAAGGCATCCCTCTTCAAGTTGGCTTCAAATGGAATTAATTAACTCCTCCAAACAGTCATGTCAGCTCACCCTATTCAAGTTGGCAGAGGCAAACCACTATAAATAGGGCCGTCTGAATTTCATTTAGACACAGAAATTTCAGTGATCAAGTCTGCAATGTGAGGTACAGAAAAACAGTCGAAGCTGATCAAGAAGGGGCCTAAGGATCAGCGAAGGGAGAAGGAAGTCTTGGGTTTGTTTTTGGGTGTTGTAGCTGTCGTGTGTGCAAGGAAGAATTAACCATCAGCTGCAGTAAGGCCAAGTTTCAAAGGCAGCCAATTTGAAGTCACAAGGAAGATCGAGTTGCCTAAGAAGTATCCTCCACCTCAAGCAAAGGAGATCAAGTACTGTTATCTACACGTGCAAGGGTTCTGATTTAGGGCTGAAATGTTGCAGGCCTGAAAACAGAGGAAAGGAAGCCTAGATCTGAAAGGAAGTCGAAGCAGAAGGAAGGAGTAGGCAGTTGACCATCGTTGATTCAAGAGGGCAAGATAGGAAGCTTGGTGTCTTGGTCTTGGAGAGGTCTAATAGGTCAAGGGTCTTGGTCTTGGTATTCATCAATTGGAATCTCTATAAGAAGAAGAATTTGTTTCGGGTTTTCCTCTCAAAGAGTGAGAGGTTTTGGCCCTGGCTGATAGCCTATATTCTGTGTCTCTTATCTCTTTATGGTTTATGCATTGGTAGTTGTTTGATGAAGAACACTAATAACTTAAGTAAAAGAAAATCCTAATCTAAAGAAGTAAAAAGCACTCAAATTACTAAAGAAGATACTAATAGAAGAGAAATCACATAATTACTATGCCCTAGATTTATCAACATGGTATCAGAGCTAATGTGACTAAGTCAAGGAAGGGCATCTTATCAAGGGACACTCAAGGATCAAATCCCAAGGAATGCATCAAAGAAAAAATAATCTTGAAGTCAAAGGAAGCATCATAACCCTAGATCAAAGAAGTCTACAAAGAAGTAATGGGATCATCATCAAAAGGGAGAGGGCCAAAACCCTACAACTACTCAAGTCAAAGTGTTTTGAAGACTATTCGTTCAAAGGAAGCTAGGTCAAAAGGCGGTATCATCTCCTTTTCTCTGAGGGATCAAGGATCATTCTTGAAGAAAACTAACTTCTTCAAGGAGAAGTTTTCTATCCTCTATATCATCATCAATATCAAGGAAGCAGCAAGAAGAAGGAGCATCCTATCAAGTATATGAGTCTATCAAAATGTCTCTTTGCAAGGAAAGCAAAAAATTGGTTGGGGCTTCAAACTATCTTGCATGGAAGAAAAGGACAGATTTGAATCACATTGAAAATGAGGTGGAACATGTCAAAGGATCTATCACAAAACCAAAAGAGGAAGATGCTTAAGCTCTTGCCAAGTATATGAAAAGGGAAGTTAGGGCTCAAAGGATTCTCATAGAATCCATCAAGGATCCCCTCATCCCATATGTATCTAAATTCGAAACTTCAAAAGAAATCTATGACAAACTGGTAGATTTGTATTTCGTACACACTATTGGAGAAGTCATCTCATTAAGGCAAGAACTCTACAAGCTAAAAATGTCTAGGGAAGATGGAATAGCCTCATACTTTATGAGGATATCTGAGATACGGGATCAACTACAAGATCTGGGAGAAGTCATGTCTGATAGAGAAACGACTACAGTGGTATTAAATGCACTACCGGAGGAGTGGGGTAACTTTACTTCAAGTATTTATAGGAAGAAGGAAGAAAAAAGCTACTCCATTCCAAGATCTATGGTCACTATGCAAGATTGAAGAATCTAGACTAAAGGCCAAATCTGATGTGGGAGCAAATGAGCAAAATCAAGCTTATGCTGCAATGACAAAAAGAAAGGGAAAATTTGGAAAGTCTGGTTCTTGGAAAAAGGAAAGGGACATGTCTAAAATTCAATGCTATGTGTGTCAAGAATATGGACCCTACAAAAGAGATTGTCCTAAGATCAAGAAGGACAATAACAAAAGAGGAAGAGAAGAAGCTCATATCACCATAGAAGTAGAGGAAGTTGAAAAGAAGAAGTCCAAGAAAGAGGGAGTAAGAGATCTTTATTACTGAGATAGTCTACCTCACCTAAGTTCTTGTCAAGTTCCTAAGTCTTCTATTATAAGATATGTCTACCATGATTCACTAAATGGGATGCATCAAGACATCATAGAAGCATTGGAAGCAAGAGCTCGGGAATCTATGGAAGTAAAGGAGATAGCTCTTGGGAATCTCATTGCAACATAAGTGTCAAGGTCATCTAGTACAAGGTTAATCATACCTCTGTCAAAACAAAACATCTGCTCATGGGGACACTCTAGTTCCTCAAGATTCTCTAATGGAATCTTCATCGAAAGGTTCATCGATCAAGAAAGGAAGAAAGTATTTCATCAACAATTCCAAAGTTGTATAATTCATGGGATGATGGTATGATGACATAAAATTAAAGCAGATCAAGGGATTGAATCTCTTTCAATCAAGGAAGTTGTTGCAGGAAGTCTGGATGACCCAAAGGAAAAATGAGGTAGGTATGCTTACGTTTGATATCGTGGAAGTCATGTCATATGGTTGCAGGTAACATGGATCAATGCTCTATCTTGAGAGCACAATCACAAGGAAGGATCTCCTCCCTCAAAGGGATGCAGCAATGCATGGGTCACACATTCACTAGATGAAATCAACATAATATGTCCTCATATGAAATATGAGGTGGTTGATTGCAATTGAGGAACTCTGATTGGAAGCTCCTGGGAATGAAATATGTGAAGAAAGAAAGGAAGAGGGCATGGAATATGCAACCATGGTAAAGGCAATCAACATCCGAAAGACCAAGAAGATTTGAATAGGATATCTCCATGGAAGATATGAAGACTCTGATTAAGTCTGAAAAAGAAAGAGACCCTTGACAATATATATATCTTTGGGAGATGTGTCGATATGTATGCAGGATGTTGATGCAAACTAGAAGATGTCATGATAAGAGACCATCACAAAAGTTAATGTTGATTTTAATGTTCATTCCTTTATTTTTTATCAAATATCTGGATGGGTTTATGCAGGGCTACCAAGGGAAGATCTATGGATGTCTTCCACCATCAATGCACATGTAGTAGGATGAAAGATCCTTAACTAAACATGGCATGAAGAAAGCAGTATGGCATGAAGGAAGGCCAGATATGGACTGATGGATCACTTTTCGATGATGACATGACTAACTCATGGATGAAAGTGATGGATGGTTTGTGCCCTAAGAAGAAGTCCCAAAATATGAAGACTCCTGAATGACGAAAAGAAGTTCATGACATCGTGAGGAGGAGTTCTTCAAGCAACTGGTTGTCCCATTATCTCCACCTAAGGAGTTGTTGTAGGTCCCTAATTAAGAGGGAGCCTGGAAACAAGTTTCTTACTAGGAAAAAACTTGGAAATTCCTAAGCCAAGAGGGAGCTTAGGTACATTCCTTCTGTAGGAATGAGTACATTCCTTTATTGGAATAGTTATGTCCCCTCTAATGGAGAGGGAGAGATACACACATCATTCTTGTCTTCACTTGGGAAGGCAAAATGGTATGTGGTAAGCATCTGGCATCCAATGCTCTTTGAGGATGTATAAGGGAATCTAAGATAAGAGTAGTCGCTGAGGACCAATATTCTTTGAGGACTGGGAATCCAAGATAAGAATAGTCCTGGTGGAACACACCTTGAGAACCCGGGTTGGGTATGTTCCAAGAGAAACAATGATGAGGGTGTGTATACATCATTGGTCTCGCTAGCATCGTGCTCTGATCTTGTGGAGAGAGAGTTGTTAGTCAAGGCCTTGTTATGTGACAATGTTGGTTGATATGATGCTATACAGATGGGTTACCAATCCGACTCTTCTTATGAGAAATTCTTCAGATTGAGAATGACCGAGTACTATTATGAATACCTCCCTAGTTAAGAGGGAGTGTTGAGAAGTGTAACTAGGCTCGGTTTTCATAATGACATGTGTAATTGTGATTCTATGTATTTGATGAAAAGAAGAAAAATAAAATTATTATTGGAGTGCTTGTTTCGTGGGTTTCATAAGCAAGGAATTTTATTTTAGTGATGCCTCCCATTGTGAGCCTTTAGGATTTGTCATGTATGAAGGACCCTCCTTAGGCATATTACACTTATGTATGAGTCAATAGAAATGTCAAGTAGCCCTCCAAGACAAGCACAAGGCATCCCTCTTCAAGTCGGCTTCAAATGGAATTAATTAACTCCTCCAAACAGTCATGTCGACTCACCCTATTCAAGTCAGCTTATTATAGAGGCAAACCACTATAAATAGGGTCGTCTGAATTTCATTTAGACAGAGAATTTTCGGTGATCAAGTCTGAAATGTGAGGTACAAAAAACAGTGCAAAGGTGATCAAGAAGGGGCCTAAGGATCAGCGAAGGGAGAAGGAAGTCTTGGGTCTATTTTTGGGTGTTGTAGTTGTCACATGTGCAAGGAAGAAGTAACCATCTGCTGCAGTAAGGCTGAGTTTCAAAGGCAACCAGTTTAAAGTCACAAGGAAGGTCGAGTTGCCTAAGAAGTATCCTCCACCTCAAGCGAAGGAGATCAATGATTGTTATCTACACGTACAAGGGTTCTGATTTAGGGCCGAAAAGTTGTAGGCCTGAAAATAGAGGAAAGGAAGCCTAGATCTGAAAGGAAGTCAAAGCAAAAGGAAGGATCATGCAGTTGACCATTGTTGATTCAGGAGGGCAAGATAAGAAGCTTGGTGTCTTAGTTTTGGAGAGGTCTAATAGGTCAAGGGTCTTGGTCTTGGTATTCATCCATTATAATGTCTATAAGAAGAAGAATTTCTTTCGGGTTTTCCTCTCAAAGAGAGAGGTTTTGGCCCTGGAAAATAGCCTATATTTTGTGTCTCTTGTCTCTTTATGGTTTATGCATTGGTAGTTGTTTGATGAAGAAGAACACTAATAACTTAAGTAAAAGAAGATCCTAATCTAAAGAAGTAAAAAGCACTCACAAGCAGTTACTAATAGAAGAGAAATCACATAATTACTATGCCTTAGATTTATCAACATGTATGCGTGCATATGTGTCTCTATGTGTGTGTGTGTGCGTCATATTACATTTATATTGTCACTTGACTGGATGACAAGGAGGACACAAAAATATGAGGGTCTGATACGAGACACGACGACCCCAAAAACAAGATATATATATATATATATATATATGTATGTATCAAATTAGTGAATTATCACACATACAAAATTGAAATATAGATAAAGATTCAATTCTCTTTAAAATTTAGAAACTAAAACATTTGTAATTTTACATGATGATACAAATTCAATCCAAAATACATCAACAAAGAGGCTTTAGATGACATCTAGAGTCCAAAAAGATCATGCTACAACAAATAACTAGTACTACATATCCTCGTAATCATTGCCTATAATATCAACATCCTCATCATCAATATCACCCTCTAAGCATGAGAATAAGATAGAAAAAACTTAACCTTTCAAATCAAGATTTTGCAAGAGTGATGGTACATTTTTACTAAGGTCATGATAGAGGAGTTCAACAATTATTGCCACAAACACCGAGGTATATAGAGGGCTTGGAGCTCTTGATTAAATGCTAGTTCCATACCCTCCCTCATACATGAAAAAAATTGAATGGAAACATTGCAAACCCCCAAATCCTGAAATCCTGAAAATTGTTAACTCTGTTGGATTTTGAGTGGGATCTATAATTCTACTTTCTCCATATGGAATCCAACGAGGTTGAAACCACTCTCAAACAACGGAAACAATTGAGGGTAATGTTAAAAATTTAAGTAAAAGGATTTTTCACATAACATTACCATCAATGTTTGCATGAAAAACGCCAGCTTTAGTGGCGTACTAGTACTCGGGAAGGCCCAAAACGCCAAAACTTGATTGAAACACCACTGGCATACCATACAAGGTTTCGGGATTTCGAAACGCCAAACACTACGGCCAACAACGTTTCAGTTGAGTTTCGACTGCAACGGGCCAAGTTTCGGGAACCAAAAAGAAAAATAGAATTTTTTTGGGCCTTTTTCGGCCATCTCAAGGAGTGGAAAGAGGGCGTGGGCTCCATCTAACACCAAAGCACACTAATTAACTAATTTTTATGTGGTTAGCCAAATTTAGTAAAAAAAAATTACAAATGAAATTCTCTAAAAGATGATGAGAAGAATTGAATTCTCTAGAAACCCTATGAGCCTCTTCTTTTATTTAAAAAGATTTAGTGGTGTACCAGTACCCGGGACTGCCCAAAACGCCAAAACTGAAATGCCACCGGCTGTACCGTACGGCGTTTTGGGATTTCGAAACGCCGGACGGTACGGCCAGTGACGTTTCAGCTAAGTTTCGATCGCAACGGGCCGATTGGGCCCTTTTCAGCCATCTCAAGAAGTGGAAGGAGGGCGTGGGCTCCATCTAACACCAAAACACACTAATAAACTAATTTTTATGTGGTTGTTATCCAAATTTAGTAAAACAATTTACAAATGAAATTCTTTAAAAGATGAGAAGAATTGAATTCTCTAGAAACCCTATGAGCCTCTTCTTTTCTTTAAAAAGACACTTCATTCACTCAGTTCTCACACATTATGGACCTCATAAAGAATGGGATGTGGATGCAAAATGTCCAAATGTAGAGCTCTCTCTTTTTGCTTTTGATATTTGTGCCAGTGGTTGATGCAAGTGCAGCTGGAAGCACTAGTAGAGTTGCCTCTTTTGTCGAACAAGCATCTTGTCCTATCTTTGTTGATGAGGGTGAGGAGTTTTATTAGTAATGATATGTTAATGTAGCCATGATTCTCTTTAGTTCATGTTTTATTTCAGTTTTAGCACATATAGCCTCACATATAAACGCTGCTTTTGGAGTCTTGAATGTGAAGCCTCATCTATAAAGGCTAATTTTGGATATTTGCATCATGCAATCATCTGTTGGAGTTAATATAAATTTGGATTTCCTTCTAAAATGTCATTTATATGTCTCGATATTTCTTTTCTTGCAAAATAATGTGTTATAATTTATTTAATATTGACTATTTAGAATATATATATGTATGTATATATATATATATATATATATATACGATGTTTCGATCGCGTTTCCATTTTCTGGGGGTCACGTTTCGGTCCGTCCCCATTTCGGAAACTTCTAGATGTTTCGCTCTATCCCCGTTTCGGAAACTGCTAGACGTTTCGGCGTTTTGTGCAACTTCGATTACCATTAATTACATACCATTAGTAGAGCCTACACTAATTCAGTTCCCAACACTTGAAATCTCTTCTAGCACTACTTAATCACCCTTAGCTGCACTTCAAAATTCTAAGAGCTCCAAACTTGTAACTGAATTGCATGAGAATGAGGCAAAAAATCAGTTTTAAGAAGATGTGGGCCACTTTTTCATAGGACATGTGAGTTTCAAGATACGAGTAGGGTTTATGTCCAACAAGAGTCAAACTTGTGTCACGCACATGTTGTGTCTGACATGTGAAATACCTAACACAAGGGGAGGTAAGGATGTGTCAAGTAACTTAGCATATATATATAATGACATTTATATAGCAGACGCTCCTTGGACACTCTGCTCCCAAGGTCTTTTGGGAAATGATGCTCCAAATGCTCCCATTCCCTAAAACACTCCCACTCTACTCCAACTCCCATTCTCTTCTTGGCATTAGATCATTTTATGGAGGTTTTGGGTTTAAAGAAGTGTCACTTCTCCTTGTTTGGATAATTGTACTTTCTAGTTTGGTAGTCTTCTCACGTGTTTGCCTTGTTGATTAGTCCTTGGTTGCACATTTTATGTTTATGGAGAATGTTATCTCATCATGGTGTGGTTTTCGTATATATGCTTATCTTGGATGTGTTGCATCTTTCTCTTGGATGATGGGTTTAGCCCCACAAGGGGCTAGATAATGATGGTTCAAGGTAGATGTTTTCATGATGTTGTTGGAGATTTTCAATGACTAGGTATTTCGATGTTGTATTGTTGGTTTGTCACTAGGAGCATTCTACGTGGCCCTCTTGTATTGGATGTGGTGGAGACATACTTGAGGCTTGTTAATTTCTAAATTCCAAACCTCATTTTAGTTCCTCGTAATTTTTATAACCCAAAAAATACACTGGAATTTTAACTCGACAAATTTAGACAGCATAAGCAAAATATAGGAAATCAATCATACATTAAAAATTTTATTCCAATTGATCTTCACTTTTAATTATTTGAATAATAAGGCTCCCTTACTAGGAAATTGGCCCACGAAAAAAAATTACAAAAATTATTACAACAAATAAACCTAGCAAATCTGCCCTTAAGAAATTTGATTTGCACCACAAAAGCATTGTACAACCCAGTTGCTCTACCTCAGTGGCACATGTAAGCTATGGCCCTCTCTGTGACTTGTGCTCAGAAATTGGTAGAGCCTCCTTGCTGGAAAAGCCTCCACTCAATCTCCTCCTCAAATTTTTCATCTCGTTGACGCAGAATTCTTTTTCTTTTCAGCCCTTGAGAAAATCACTCTCTCAAATCTCTATCAACTATTGTGTCTTTCTCCTCTCCTTAGGTTTGTTTTTATATTTTCTCAATGAGCTAATCCCTAACCATAATCTCCAAGTCCAAAGCAATGGATGGCTAGGATTATATCCTAATACACTTGAGATTAATAGTTGAGATTTAAAAAAAATCACTGATGTAATTAAAATTACATTTCCTTATTTTTCCTAGCCAACACTAATTAATTAACTTAATTAATGTGCTTTTCTTACTAAAAAAAATGAGCAAGTTTATTACCCAATGAAGAAACACCCATCCGTTGTTACAAACATCAAGGTGGTTTGGATAGGCTAGCATTTCTATTGTTCCTTTCTCTTATGATGCCAATGTGGTTGGAGGATGTGCTATTGTTGTCCACTTTACCTTAAATGGGATTTTCTTAGCCAATATGACTAGACATTGTGACATTTCATGCACATCACCTAGGCAAAATGTGTTTGATGGTGTTAGTACCCACATTTATGTTATATTCCTAAGTTTGGGTTAAAGTAAAGGGGTTCTATATACATCTTATATGAGCAAGCCTTTTTCTCAAGTTTGATGAGGTTTTAGCATATTATAGTTCTTCAGTGGTTCACGCTAGGTTGGAACCTAGGTGGAGCTTCTATTTTGTGAGTATGTTGTTAGCATGGTGATATTTGCTAGGTGATACAACTTAATTCCATTGTAAAACAATCATTGGAGTACACCCCCTCTCATTCATACACTTGTTCATGTTGATTTAATAAGTTGGTCACTACAAGGAGGTTGGACTATGGTTTTATTTAAGCATTAACCTTTGTGCATTCATGTGAAATTGATTTAACCATATAATGGTTAAATTAATCGATTTTATTACCTTGGATGTTAATGACTTGAACACACTACTTTTCTTGGTAGTTGTTTACACTTGGAGGGGCTATTTAGATGTTAGTTGAGGTTTGTTTATGGAGCATTACTCTATTTGGCAAAGTTCCAAGGCTTTATTGGTTATATTCTTACTGATGGATTGGTTGGCACATTTCTCTAAGGCGCAGTCTCTTGTACAATGGTCTTTTGGAAATCAATTGATGGTACTGGGAAACAACACATAGTTTTGGCATGAGCATTTATGCGGTCTAAGCACTTTGGAACTTCTTCTTATAGTGCACTTCATGTGGAGATTATTTTATTGATTATGGGTGGTTGAGGTAGTTACATGGCATAGTTTTCCAAGGCACACCTCCCCTACCCGCGCTCTCATCATTATTCCATGATATTTCAGCTACACTTGTCATCTTTTGCCCTTTGTTGGGAAGTAACCTACACTCTTTGACCTGGCACATATGTCATTTTATTTGAGGTGATTATGAAGGATTTTATGGAGAAGCATGTAGCATACTTGGAGGGCCACACATGGCACACTACTTGCTCGTGCTTGGCATTATTTCTCTTATTAGAGAATATTCTTGAAGAACACACTTGTGGAGATGGTCGACTTGTTATTTTGGGGTTTGACCACTTTCTTTTCTTGTGGAGCACTCCATCTACTTGGCATCTTAGACACTCATTCATGAAGTTGGTTGCCTTTAAATTCACACATGTGAATTGAATATGTGCATCTTACATACCACTTTCTATGTTTGGAGTTTGGTTATGGAGCATTCTCTTAGGAAGAGTATTTTATTGTTTTATCTCTCATGCAACTTGGACAATTCATTTTGTGAGATTTTCTAGGTGGACCCTTTAGAACACCCTCCTAGGTTGACCATTATTTTATTATATTTAACATTCATCCATTCTTGGAGTGAAAATTTTGTGTGGACATCTTGCATGTTGACTCAATTATTGTTGCCTCAAAATCTAGCAGGGCTTGTGAGAGGCCTCACAAAGCAAGGGCTAGACCTATATGTAACACTGAGGTGGATTGCCATTATCACCTCAGCAATCCTCCTATTGCTCTTTACTGAAATTTCGCCACACATGAAGCTTCCCTATTTTCACCTAAATGATATTCAAAGTTATATGGCTAAAGGCGATATGAATCAAAGGCTAAACAAGGTACTTCCTTAACGAATAAAGGGCACAATTCTCTATGTGTAGGAGCAATTTACCATGTACAAAGCCTTAGAGAGGTACTTAACACCTAGGGTTTTAAGATGTAGTTCAATAAAGACATATCTAAGCATGCAAGCAAAAAAGAAAGGTTTACTACTGATGAAATCAACAAAAAGAGATGGCAAACCTTCAAAATTAAACCCCGAGTTTAAGCCTTAATTAAGATTAGGGCTTTGTAGGGCACAAATTACCGAGGGTTGATGACATCAGCCCTACTAGGGCTAATTCAACCATGAAAAGAGTTAGATTTTGAGTTAAAAGGTACAATCAAGGTGAAAACAAGTTATAAAAGCTTCAACATCATCCTAATAGATCCCCTAGTTGAATTTGGCGCTAAGCCCTAGCCCTAGAAACTTGCCTTAAAGGGCTTAAGAAAGTAGAAAAGACAAAAAATATAATAATAAAAAATATAAGCTTTGACAACCACAAGGCTTTCTAATGTGTTTCCCAACTTGGGTGATGGAGACTTTAGGGCTAAATTTAAAAGAAAACAATTCTATGCTTGGAGTAAGAGGAAAACCCTAGTTTTCACTTGGCAAGCCCTAGCTATATTTTTATGATGGGTGAAATTAAGTAGAGGAAAGCTCATTAGGAGGTCCTATATGGAATTCAAGGAAAATAATTTTAGCATGCAATGATCAAGCAAGATTTTCCAATAAAGATATGCATTTAGACACAAAACAAGTGAAAAACCCTAGCATAAGATTTTCCAATAAAGATATGCATTTAGACACAAAATAAGTGAAAAACCCTGGCATACATTCATCACATGAAAAACCATTAAAAATCTGCAATTGGACTTACCAAATTTCCAAAGAATAACCTTCTTTCAATCCCAAAAAGGTATCTCCAAGACACAAATTAGTCTTCAGTAGTAATAGCTCCAAAAAGACCAAATTTCCAAAGAATAACCTTCTTTCAATCCCAAAAAGGTATCTCCAAGACACAAATTAGTCTTCAGTAGTAATAGCTCCAAAAAGATCACAACTCCGCAAGTAGAGAGTTGCAAAAAGGCTAAGTACAACTCTCTAAAGGAGGCCGAAATCCACAAGTGATGAAAAAAAATAAGACCAAAGTGACCCTCCATTTATATGATGTTTATCACATCCATTAATCCATCTAAAATCCCTATAACAAGTTTGATTTTGAGTAGACATGAAGTAAATGGGTTACAAGCCAACCCAATAGCTCAATAAAACAAAATATGCCACCAATTGCCCACACTATGAGCCAAAAACCCTCTCCATGCATGACATCATGCCCTTTTAGGGCTAATAAGGCTCTAAAAGTCCAATATAAAGGCTAGATGCATCTCCAACCATCATGATCAACCATAAATTAAGGAAGAATCCTCAAATCAAGCATAAAATCATCTTCACGTGTACAAAAGCCAACTCTAGGTGCATTATGTCATCTCCATGGATGTTCAAGACAATATGGTGCAATCTCTCTAGCGTTAGGGCTTCATGAGGTAGTAAAAGCCTCCCCTAATCATCTTGAGGATGATCGTCTGGACTTTAGATCAAGGCATGCTCATCAAATAGTGTTAAGGTTAGAGTAGAGGCTTGTTGGGTCCACTAGGTATATCATCAAGAATCACCAATGCTAAGCAAAGTGGGCTTAGCGTTTCATCAACTCAAGTTAGCATGCAATGTTATATATGCAATTATGCCACTGAATTATATTGATCATAGTATCTTGGTCCCCAAAGATTACATGCCTGAGATTCATGCATGCCCGATCTTTGATCCCAATTGCATGCAAACGATCTTTCGCCCCACATAATTCCAAGAAATTATCCAATACCTCTCTGTGGGAGAGCAATTTTATAGACTTCCCATTATAGACTCACTATCAACAAGAACTTTTTCTCGAATTGAGAAGAAAACACATCTACCTCAGCTAATGCAGCCACATGATCCTTACTGGACTCATGTTGATTAGGACACTTAGTGGCATAGTGTTTGAACTCATGACAATGGAAGCACTTGATCTTGCTCAGATCCTTCTTCTTCTCGCCCTTTTGACTAGACTTGGCCACTCCTTGGCCCTTCTTTCTCTTGGCTTTGCTACCTTTGCCTGTTAGGGAAAAGTTCTCCTCGTCCTCTGTCATAGTTGATCTCCCAGCTCTCGTCCCTCTGCAGATTTCTTCCTGGACATAATCACTCCATAGGCTCTCCCATCCTGGTAGATTTTCTCTACCACTAACTGCATCCTAGAAATTCTCCTATGACTTATGAAGTCATAATAGCGTAAGACTCACAAGGTCTTTATTTACTAAAGTCTCACCCACTCCAGCTAGCTCATCCTGACCCTGTGTGAACTTGGAAAGATACATGGTGATAGGCTCTTCTTTGCTCATCCAGATATTCCTTAGCTTGTCCTTGAGAGCAAGCTTCCTGGCATCACTAGAACCTAGATATAGATCTAAGAGGGCTTTAAACATCGCATATGTTGTCTTCTTCTCTTGAAGATGAGGGATAATATGATCTCTGACCCCCTCTAAAATGATCCTGCTCACCTTGGTGTCATTCTTGTTATGTTGGATCAATTGTTTGGCATATTTATGTGGATTTATTTGACTCACCACAAATTCTAGCACCCCATTATCTTCCAACACCATTGAGATCTACCCCTTCCATGAGAAAAAGTTTGAGGCTCCCTCTAAGTTGTGATATGCCCTTAGTTCTAGGAACGCCATATTATTATCCAAAGAACTGCTCTTCAAACTCTAGCGCAAGCCTCCTGCTTATATTGTGCTCTTCACTGATTGATCAATTTGGTGTAGGTCTTTACATTGATCTCTACTCTAATACCATGTTAAATTTCCATGAAACTCTGCAACTCTACTTATATGAATAACTAAAAACAAGGCAACTGAAAACTAAAACCAAATTTACTTTCATCAAGATTCAGAGTTTCTTAATAATTTAGAAGCAACGAAATAAAAACACCAAAGATAAAAACACATCACACAAATCGACACACTTGTTTACTCATGAAAACCAACAGGGAAAACATGCTTCCTTAGTTGTGGTATTCTATTGATTGTTCTTGAGCAATTGGATCTATTACAAAGCATTTTGTCTTTGAGAAAGTGTTTTGCTTCTAATCACTAATCTCAGTTGAGACAGTTGATCTTGGCCTGCGTTGATCACTACTCAATTTCGGCCCTGTAGCACACAATTGATCCCATGTTGCCTCTTGCTTGATCCTACTCCTCCTTCCTTGCACATTAAGCCCCTATTTCCTTGCGCACAAGGAGCTCCAATTCTGTAGCGCACTTGTGGCTCCTATTTTTTAGGACGCAAGCTTCCTCAAATCTTTGCACAATGAATTTGCTAAATCCTTGTGCACTTGTGATCTCCTATTTCTTAAGACACAAGCTCTTTGCGCTCTCTATAATCAAGGATTATCTCACAAACTCGTGAATTGTCTTGTCTTACAAACCTTGTGTATAAAACTTATGATTTCTTGTGCCTTCATACTCCTCTTTATAGACCTAATTCGAACATGCAAGGAGGCCCAATTCTATTTTAAAAGTAGAGTTTTGACTGAGAGCTCACTGAGAGTTATTCTCATCCTTTCTCCTATCAATGTTGAATTTCTTAACTCATTCTCTCTCCAATCAACACTAGAGACTAACTTGTTCTTCCTTCAATCAAGACTGAAGACTAACTCACTCTAACTGAATCAGTAACTGCCACATCTTTCTGTAGTCAAACTTACAAAGACTCCACTTAACTGAAGATCCAATACTACGCATGCTAACTTAATGATTATTCCAGTAAACTAGAAATAACTCATCCTCACTGAAGTCTAAATCATGAGCTTGCACTCATACTGGGAGAAGGACAATTTAAGGTCTTCATTGGCGAACAAGCCAAAAGACCTTGCTCACTACATTTTCAACAAATTTGAACTAGCCCATAAGAAATCCCAACCCATGTGAGATGTCAAGGTATTTGTAGCAAAGGGGGACTAATATAATCCTCCACGTGCAAAAATTGTCTATGATACAACGTTGAGCTTGTATGTCAATTCTCTTTGAAGTGAGATCATGTGATGTGAACATGATCAATATCTTCTTCGGCAGTAGCATTTATCTCACCCTTAGAGAGAGAGGTTGAGATTTAAGGCATCGAATGAGAGAAGAAAATGATCAATGTAGATGCTTACTATTTCTTGAAAATAATAGGCCTAAGTATAGTAACAAATTCATTGTTTACAATTTGTTTATATAAGGAAATATCCCTTGGAAAACATAGAAGGTAAAGGTTGTCCATCCCTTCAAAAGGGACATATGCATCTTGTTGTCGTTCTGTATTTTTGAGGTTGAGAGAGTAAACACATAGGATAGAGCATCAAAACCAATTTGGAAGCCAGGATCTAGCCCTGCCAGCTTCAGAGAGGGATCTCTCTATAAAATTTAGCTATGTTTTATGTGAATTTTAGGCTAGCTATTACTGTACTGATTGTTTTTTATTGGATTGTTTGGTTGATTAAATTGTTATAATTCCATTAGGCTATGGAGTCTAAAGATTAATTGGGTTTGCATCAAACTTTGAAGGAGTTTCACAGGGCAAGCTAGGTTGCACTAGTCGGATCTTTTAGAATTTTAAATGAATTTTGAAACAGAAGAAATGGAAGATTCAGTAGAAGTTAATGAGCAATGAAGAATTCCTTAATTTGACTTCAACAAAAAACATATAAACTATTAATAGCCAAAATAAGGTGCTCTTGATAACAAATCCTATTCATCACAGTTTCTGTTATGTAATTAAGATTTTCGAAAATAACAGAGAAAGAAAACAATGATTAAACAGATGAGCAGAAGAAGAATATCACCAATTGGTACACCACATGAATCTTGTGAAGAATGCCCTTGTATTATTGATGCTTCCAGCAAACAGAAAATTACAATATGCAGAGGAAATTATATTCAACAATCAACCTGTAATACTTCAAACAGTGAAGTATTTATAAACATAATTACAAAATCGTTGTCTGAACTGACAGTGTATTATTAGTATTATCCTAAACAATAAAATCGATCTTTGGCAGAATGATAAGCAAGGTGGACAACTGCATGAAGAGGTGGCTCTATTATGGTGGATTCGATTGCTAAATCAGCTTGAAACTGTGTTGCGCTGGCTGTTGTTTTTACTGCATCCGAATTATTTTTTTAATCCAATAAATCACATAGTTCCTCCCACCTTTTTTCATCTGGAATGGTTAACTTAATTACCCTTCGGTAAATCTCATCAACCTCAGTATACTTTGCAAATGTTGGCTTTACTGTGAAGACATGTTTTACCTCATTCTGGATAAAGAAGTCATTTGCCATAGTCTCTAAGAATTCTCTTGTTGTCATGTTGTCTTTTATACCACTAAATTTGATACTGCTTCTGGCCACTTCCTTCATCTTCAGAACATAATCTTCTTGAGTAATCAGTTTATCATTAATCACATATATGTTGGGCAATCCTTTCTGAATTAATGCTTCAATCCTGTTGGAAAACCTGTTCACTCCCAGCTCTAGTGTTTCACATCTCTCTTCTAATTGATCAATGAGATTTCTTTTAGTCAAAACTTTCTTGACTTCCAAGATGGTGGCAGTCCTGTCACTAATTACTAACTCTTCAAGTTCATGTTTATTCTTTGAATTCAGGAATTTGATAATGTTGGAAGCTTCTGTAGGCATGTCTCCCATCTTTTTCCTTACTTCAGTAGCTCTTTCTATCAGTTCCTTTTGTTCAAAGATGATTTGGATGCATGGCCAAATCTCATTTATGGAGTCCAAAATACCCATCCAAATGGTTTCCTTGGCTTGGGCCAAGGTTTGACCAATTGATGTATCCTTCTCCACCTTCTGTAACCTCTCTAACAACCTTTGTGACTTCTGCACTTCAACTAAACGAGAGGCTTCAATTTTGTCTTTCTTTTGTTGCAGAGCTTTAAGTTGCCCATGCAAATTCTTGATTTCTTCTAACTGGATTGACATATTTTCTAGTGTCTTTGTCACCTGTTCAACACTTGTAGTTTGAGTGGAAGAAGTTGTTGCAGTTGTTATTCCTATAGTTGGGATTTGAGTGATGGGTATATCATCCAAGGGGACTATGGCTACCCTTTGACTATGTTCTTTCTCTTTGATTATTTTCTCCATTTCTGCCTCCATCTATCTAATCTAAATATTCTACTTTATGATTAGCTTCATCATGTCAGCCTTCTGTGTCTCATTTTCTTCAATATCTTTAGTCAAGGGATCCTCTATGGCTGGCAGTTTCAGCTGCTTTCTCAATGTTGCAATGTCAAGATTTTTCTTCTTGATGATCTCCTCTGCAGCATTAATATCTTTAGGATCATATCCTATCTTGACTACCAAATCTTCCAAAGATTTGATCCTATTGTCCTTTGCTAAAGAAGATACCTTTTCCATTTTCAACTGGGACTGAATGTTTTCATATGAAACCTGCAGCTTAGACAATGACATGGCAGTATTAGTTAAGGTAGAGGAAATCATCTCACCAGTTTGTTTATGCATCTCCATTTGATCAATGGGATGGATATCTTTGGTGTTGAATTCAAATGATGTGCTTTTGTAATATGTTGGTGTCTTTGGATGTGGAATTTGGGCCTCAAGGAAGGCCATCTGCATCTATCCTTGTTTTGTATCAAAAACTGATAGTAGTCTACTCTGTGAAGTGGAAGTTTGCTTCCAAAACTGATTGTAGGTGCTTTTCTTAAGAATTTCATTCTTAAGTTTGATCTCTTAGTACCTGTCAAAAACACTTTTTTCCTTTTCTCCTTGGACATCTTGCGAAGATAGCTATGTTTCTTTTTGACCATGAGAAATTGAAGGCCCAGTAGGAGATGCAACAAACTTGCTACCTGTAGGTGGTGATTCTCCAATTATGATGGCAATTTGGTCTTCTATCTCCTTTTCTGCATCTGTCCTAGGAGTGATCTTTGTTGTTTTCTTGTAACTGATTCTGAAATCTTTGGCTTCACTACCTGTAGTTAATGATGATCCCTCCTCTCTCTGTGTTTTACTTGTTTTCACCTAAGGAGCGAGAGTTTGTAAATTGGAAGTAGAAAACAATTGTTCTTCAGATTCTTCCAATGTATTATTTGCCCATTCTGACTCGTTCACATATTTCTCTACCTCAAGCCTTGAGGTATGGATATATGGACTATGGAGTACTTTTGTTTTCTACTCTCAGCTTAGAAATGATACCCCAAGGATCATAAGACCATGTGAAACTCAGGTTGAATTTCATCTCTCTAAGGATCTTATCTGCTTCCTCTCATGTTGATCTCGTGTTGCATATGAAAGGGCTCACTTGTGTCTTTATGTGAAACTGGGCCTTCTTCTTTGCCACCACAAAGTGAATATCATCTGAATTTAACATTTGTCTGATGTATTCAAGGGCAAAAATCCTCATAGGGAGGTATTTCGAGAGCTTGTATGGTGCTAGCTCGCATCCATAAACTTTGATTTCTGTGTAATTCTGGTATAAATACCAGTCTTTAGTCCTTGCATGATCTGTCAAATGTAGAATCCTTTTGATGTCTTCATTGATTCTGGGTTGTGCTGAGTTGTTTAGGATATTCATAGTTGGGTGAACAAACTCTTCAATGAACTGTTTGTAGGAGAATTCTTGTTGCTCTTTCATTACTAAAGAAGTCCAAAATATCACATGCAGTTGGTTTCCCTCTTCATCTAGCTTCTACATGGCAAAATTGAACATGTCTGCTTGATAATATAGAAACATATAGATTAAAATTGAAGTGTAATTAAACACTTGTTCTGTTGGAAATTTAATATACTGCCCATGGATGTTATCAGCTAGGAATTGACTAAAATTAAACAAAATAGATGGTTTGTTATCTGTGGAAAAGATGGAAAGGAAGCCTAGAATGGGTTCATCTACCAACTGATCAGAATAATAACCTAGAATGTATGAAATTATGGTTATAATTTGTTTAGCTTGATCAAGGAAGATTGAGGAAGGCTATGGAGGATTCTTCTTTGGTAATTGGGCATTTCCTGGTAAGAAGATCTCAAAAATCTTGGTTCTTGTAGCAAAATCAAGCTTCTGATAGAGTTGGGTGAGAGCTTCTAAGGAAAATGGGGCATTGTTTTCCACAAGGGGAGCTAGCATCATTTGGTTTATAGATTGAGCAGTAATTGTGAAAAGGATCTCACCAGAAGGGATCATAATGGCTCTTTGGTTGGGAATATAATAGGCTTGGCATTTCCTGGTGAATTCAGGGGCATGGAAGGTCAAAGGGAAAATATAGTGAGGAAGATTGGACTCCCAGAGTTCAATCTCATCTGTTTTGTCAGCATGTTTGTCCTCCAGCCAATAGTAAAGCTCCAAAAATTCACAAACGCATTGTGTTTCACAGAGCCTATAATCCCTATCAGCGAATGGAATATGATCTAGGTCCATGGATGGAAAGATTAATGGATTAACAGGGTTCTCCTAGTTCTTACTCTTCGGAGGCATATTTAGATCAGTGGACAATAACAGTGATGGAAGGAAAAGCTTACCAAGAATAAATTTGAGGTTATGAGCCGCCAGGGTAAAAGAGAAAAAACACTAACAATTTTATCTGCTTTCAATAATCTTTTGAACCTGGTCGCTTTGCAGAGAAACCTGGGAATTAAGGAGAAAAAACTAGTGAAAGGGACAAAGAAGATGGTTTAAGGTTTTTTAAGGAAGAATGGTAATTTCCGTTGGAGGTTGGCGCGGGGCTGTTGAAGTCGAACAGTTACCCGGGAAGGAGAAATGAATGCTCAACAATAATTTTGCTGGGAAAACGTTTAATTGGGCAACAGCTAGGAAACATGGTCAGATAGGATTGGCGGAGGTGTCGGGTAAGGACTTGGTAAAGAGATGAAGGGAAGACAGTTTTCGGAGAGGATAGGAGGCGGTAAGGGGAATCGGCTAGGGGGTGCGAAATGACGGGAAGAAGCCACGTAAGGATGGGGCCCAGCGAAGAAAACTGCCCTTTCGGACACAACCCCCCCCCCCCTCCACCCCAGCGGTAAAGGTAGGATGGAGAGGGGGGGCCGAAAATGAATGAGTGTCGTTGATCGTGAAAAGTGGGGAATCCTAATGCTCTGACTGTGGCCTGCTTTAACCATAAACAACAAAACAGCCTTTTGTCCATATGCGCCTTTGCCATTGCTTTTGAAACTTAAGATAACATTTGGTATACAAAACATGTTATGAATATACATTATCCCATCATACATTTTCTTTTTACAATGTCATTGAGACTTAGGGTAAAGGGCATAAAAATATTTTTATAAAACCAACTATTTCTACCTACACTTTAACTAAGCTGGGTGCATTTAAACTAGCAAACCCATATTATTTACTTTTATGAAAAATGAAAAACTACTTCAATCCTATCACTTATTTCTCCTATTGATTCAAATTAAGCAGTTGAATCAATGTCATTTTCTACCTAACTACTAATTTACCAAGATTACACTGTTTGGCAAATCTTTATTCTCTATTCTAATTTACAAAAATTCAAACATGTTTAAATAACTAGTCATTGTGGCATTTTAAACAAGCTGCACACAACCTTTATTTATCAATAACGAAGAAAACTATCTAACCGCAGTTGCATTTAGATTTGCAACACTTTCAATATTATTTTCTTTTTGTTTTTCTTTCTTTTGATGGGGTTCTATCTTTTATTCTTTTTTTTTAATGTTTTTGTTTTCCTTTTTCTTTGTTTATACCCTCTTTTCATTTTTTTTATTGTATTTTCTTTTGGAAATCATTTGCAGATTGACAATTATTTACAATATGAGATTTCTGAGATAAAATACTCAATTACCTTGAGATCCTATAAATTATAGAACCCTAACACATCCAAACCCTATGGAGGTGACAAACAACATTGGACATGATCACTGATAATAGTGGGTGAGCGCAAATTTCGCAAAACATGTGGATGACACAAGTTGGGCTTGTATGCCAATTCTCTGTGAAGTAAGATCATGTGATGCAAACATAGACCTTATATTGGTGTTCTTCGATAACAGCAATAATCTCACCCTTAAAGAGGCGTTGAGATTTAGAGAATGATCAAAATGCAAATAGGATGAACGTCAACGTAGATGTCTATTAAATGCTTAAAAGAAGGGGCTTTAATATAGCAACAAAATCATTATTTATGATTTGTATAAGCAAAGCAAATGTCCCTTGAGAACATAACAAGGTAAATGTTGCCCATCCCTTCCAAAGAAACATATGCATCCAAACCCTATGGATGACAAATAATGTTGGGCATATTCACAAAGCACATTGGATGTGCCCCAAATTTTGCTTTGCCAATCTCAAAGAATGTGGGAGAGCGCAAGACTTTGAACCTTCTCAACACAAGCTTTCTGCCCTAAAGGAAGACTTGGCTCCAATATCAAATATCTATAGAGAATTGTAGTACCAAGAAGGGCATCAAAAATTCACTACTTATTGTGCTTGCACTTAAATAGAGCATGAAAACATCATCCTACTAAAATGATGAAGAATAATCACCCTTTTAAAATTTAAAGCCTAAGCCTTAGTAATGACCTCAAGAATCACACATTGAAGTAAATGCAAAGAATTAATAGGGACTATCAATTGCTTGCAAGGGTAAAAGTGAGATGTTACTATCAGAAATACTAAGAGGGGGGTGAGTCAGTGTTTCTTACTTCAATTACTATTTTCCTTTTCAGAGCATTAAAAGTTATTAGCATTAGTTAATCATAAACAATCATTAACACCATTCAACAATGCACAAAATCAAGATAGTAGACACTAGAGATTTTGAGGTGGAAACCCTTCCCAGAGAAAAACCATCGAACGCTTCTTAATATTTGTGTTCAATAAGTACATCAATAGGAAGCTCCAACTTCCATCATTTTCAGCTACAATTGAGGGAGACTCCAACCCCTTGGTTTATGGGCTACAACCTTACAGATGATTTTGAGGTGGAAACCCTTCCGAGAGAAAAACCACCTAATGCTTCTTAATATTTGTCTTCATTGTTCAATAAGTACACCAATAGGAAGCTCCAACTTCCATCATTTTTAGCTACAATTGACAGAGGCTCCAACCTCTTGGTTTATAGGCTACAACCTTACAAATGCTCCAACATCCTGTTTACCAACTGCTACTAGAAGGGCCTTCCAACACCCAAGTTTACAGGCTTCAACCTGAAGGATGATCCAACACCTTGTTTACCCGTTGCTACTGGAAGAACACTCCAATGCCCAAGTTTACAAGTTGTGACCTGAAGGATGCTCCAACACCTTGTTTACCAGTTGCTACTGGATGGACGCTCCAACGCCCTACACAGGTTCCAACCTACCCTAGCCCTGCCCTACCACCCTGAAGTGTTCTTAGACTCTTAGACTCCGACCTAAAGGAGACTCCACTCTCCTACCCTGCACCACCCTGCCACCCTGATCAGCTTGCAAACCATGTTTCACAATTTTCAAACTAGATCCACTTGTACTAAATATCAATACAAAGGAAACTACAATACAAGAAACTGCAAAAAATCCTCGTCAAAAATCTTCCTTTGGTCACCTGTGCATCAACCCCTATCAAGTTCACTATTATTATAGATCCTCAACAGTTGCATCATACCTTTCTGCTCATCAACATGACAAACCCTAGGCCACAACAATACTTTTACTGGCAATGAACATACATCAATGTCAATCATACATCAGTAAAACAAACCCTTAGCAGCAATTCTGCTTCTGCATAACATAACAAACCCTAGCTGCTCCACTACTGATCTCTGCAATGCATATTATCGAAGTATCATCTTGTGCATAAAATCTTAGCTCAACTCATCCTGATCCCTCTGCTCAAGTCTTACTTTCTGCAAGACAATCTGAGAGATTGACCTCAACACATATCACTGACTGCAACCAAACACAAACCCTAGCTTGCCAACATATATCTAATGCATCAATAATGTCAATACTTAGCATCAACAAATGTTGTCTATCACAGAATCACAATGTCTCTCAGCAAAACCCTAATGACAGAAAATCTGCTCAACACCTCCTGCGGTATCAATAGTGTTTTCAATAACATCATACAAACCTCGGTATCTTAGTTCATGCAGTAACGCTTGCATCATATCAATTCAACCCTTAGAATTTGCTCTAACTGATATGCCAGCACATTATTGTTGCCCTTGAAATGTTGCAACAAGATAACTGACAACGGTACCAATCCTCTGGAATAATCTCAACAATAGCATAACATAGACTTATAGCATATATCCTCTGATCAAGTATCAGTATACAGCCTCTGACCTTTGTACTTAATAATGATGTTGTCAAACGTTAGCTTACAACTTTAATCAACTCCAAAGAAAACATAACTCTTCAATTTGCTGCCAACATAAGTATAACCTTCTTTCCTCTGCTCTCAGCATACAAACTCAATAGATGATGCAATGTACAGCATATTTTGTCATTATGTTATACAAAATATCTCAGTACATAGCAGCAAATTGTACCATAAGACTTCAGCTAAATGTCACCCTGAACTGATCATTGCAAAATCTTTAACAATATCCTCATATAGCAGCTACAGCATTTGGTCAACTTAGTTCAACACTGTCATTTTATAGACAGTTCAACACATACAGGTATATGTTCCTTTAATCACAGAGTGTTATGCTTAGATCATGCATATAGGTTGTATGCAAGCTCAGCCCCTCGTACAATGATCATAAGCTTATCATATTACAGAGACATATTTATTACAGAATGATATGTTTTCTTGCTAGTATTGAAGTCACTTTCTGCATTAAATTAAATGTAACAAGGATCGATCCTTAGAACAAAAAGAAATTACCATGCCCAAAAAAGAATCGAGCTTGTAGCATCCGAAAGTCTGGAACTCGTGTAGAATCACACTCGTTCAAATACTGATCCAAGTTTTATCGTTGACTTAGTGCAGAGTAGTTTGAACGCACAGCAATAGGTGAATTTTCTTTAGGCTTCTAATCGCACTTTGGTAAGGTCAACTATAAGATGCCCCAGTGCTGGAGATGCCTCAGAGGTTCGGACTTCCATCAATATTTTTTTAATCCAACTATGACGTTTTTCAAACGTTTGTCTCAGTATGTTCTAGCTACCACTAACATGCTCATACAAACATCACTAGCAACTTAGAACAAGTATGTGCATACTAAGTTGATTTGTTTTGTTGTTTGATCCTTGACTTCAGCACTCTGGATTTCAATTTTCATTGCACAGAGCTGATACGTATATATTGACCAATCATCCAACATCACAAAACTCTAATTTTATCTCAATGCAACCACTTAGACAGCCTTTAAATAAGCCCTGTGGTTAACCTCCAGAACAGCCCTGAAATTGTCTATTTGGAATAATTTGTCTATTTGGAACAATTCACACCGGTCACAGATCTCCTGTTCAGAAGGCCGAGAACCTTACCTCAAGACCTGCGGTTCTGTTTTGGACGGTTTCCTCAAAGAAGGCCACAAATGTATCCAAAAAGCTTCAAATGAAGGCTAGCAAAGGATCCAATACGCTCCAGAAAGCACTGCCCAAAAGCTCCACAAAAAAATCACATAGATTATGCGCTACCACAGCGAATCACCATAACCCAAACAAAGAAAAATATATCCAACAAAACTCTCCAAACATCAGCGTGCTCCTTTAGATTTTCAGGACAATTCTAAGCTGCAGAGAATAGACGAAATTTCAGAGAATTCTACCTTAAATGCACACCCATTTGTGAAGGATTCGATCACAATTCATAATAGTTGAAGGGACACCAACAGGGGAGCCGACTTGCTTTAAAATTTAAATTTGAATTATCAACTAGCATTGGAGCCAAGAACCCACGCTTAAATGAGACCATCTTGCACTTAGGAAGAAGCCATTTTAATTTGAATTTTGATCCCCTTTATTTTGGACCATAGTATAAATAATTTTCCTCATATTTAATACATTTTCAAATGTTAACCTTAAGCTTTTGACAAAGTATTGGGTCCAGCCACTAATTCTATTGAAACTGATTTGTCTTAGGGGTCAAGGATTAGTTATGAAGTTGCCCAATTAATTATTTTCATAGACCACATTTAAATCTTTCCTTCCAAGATATTAAAAGATTCAATTTGACACTTTCAACAATTATTTAGCCTTTTAATATGCTGCCATATCATTAACTTATTTAAGGCTTTTGATCACACAGTGGACGCACCAACTTAAATTCGACATAACTCTCAAACCGTAAGGAGTCTCGTGGCATGCTATATATCGTTAGAGTTGTGATGACAAGGAGAATCCACTAAAGGTGATCTTAGTAGCAAAATGACTGATCTTCGGCCTCAAAAATTCGAACAAGTGCGGGGCTTCTACAGCTTTCCAAGGCTTCTTCCTTTGGAGCTTCCAATTGATGCAATCCAAACAAATATTAAGAGCGTTCAGTAACCGATGTTGACATCAATGACAACATCATTCAACAGCTACCTTACTAGCATTCCATTCATGGTATGAAAACTATGATTTTGATTTTACCAAGCTTAGCCTCCAACTATCTAGCCTAACAAAAGGTCGCAAAATCATCCAATTGTCACAGTATACAAGTATAATCATCAAGACTACAAATAAACAACATCCATCCTTTGTATCAATGTTACAAATAAAATAGTTCGTCAATGTAGAACTCAAAGTGTTGGGAATATAGGCCATAACTACCCAAAGAACATCTCTAGAAAAACCCAACTATTAAAGCCACTCTATCAACAAATGTCAAGGAATATCAAAAGCTTCCTAAAACCCACAAAAAAACAACACGCTTTTGTGTGGTAATGCTCCATCCCCTGAATAACACTCCTCAAAGTGAGAATGTAGTCAAGGATTTGATAATCTCAACAAAAATTCAATAATCATTCCCTAAAACTTATCTATATCTGCATACGTTGATATATGAGCGTCTAAGAGAGTGGAGTGAAGCTCGCCTAATATATGTCCTATTATAATGGTTCTGCAATGTGCAGGTACTTGTGTTTAATGCATCACTGAACTTATGGATGGGATGAATAATATCATTGCTCCAAGATGGTCGAGCAAAGGCAAATAGCTTAGCCATGGTTGAGGCAAGAGGTTTCATGCCATGAGTCAAACACTCAAATTATAAGCCTTCAATATCTCTTGCCTTATTCACCTATAGTTTAACAGAATTTTGCTAGGATTTCTATGGAGGTGGAAGAATCACATCAAATGAATCAAGGGGAGCACAGATTAGGTGATTGGTGGGGAATTTCATAAAGTTAGATGCATGTGAAAACCCAATAATGAGATCAAAGATGGTGAAGATGGAATTTTTTGGTAACAAAGTTTACCTGAGGGCTTTGGCTAAATGCCTCAAGGCATGCAAAAGTTCAATCCTTTGTTGGGATATGAAATGGTGTTTCGTCCTCCTGCAAAGAGAACAATATTTGAGGTGGGAGACCACTGCTAGTTCAAGGTAATTCGCCATGGTGTGTGAGAGGAATTTGCATTCTTCCTCGAACTACTTGGAAATTAGAGAAGTTCCATGAGATTTGGATGCATAGAAGATTGGAGCGGCAAAGTTGATAAGACATTCCAAAGCTCTGCACCCATGACATTTTTGCAAGAAGTTAAGCTTTGTCTCCAAGGATAATTAAAGGTGGATTGCAGGCATGAGCTAAGTCAAACACTGTAAATGTGCCCAAACGTAGAAGGGCTAAAAATCAAAAATCAATGATACATATGAAGTCAAGGAATGACATTGAGAGACAAGTCACAGGGCAACAGTCAACCAAATCAAGTAATGGGTAGACATCAAAATTCTAAGTCCAAGAAAGGAGCAAGGTGGGAGCCAACATGTAGTCAATTAATGTTTGTCGACCATCATGGGAGTAGCTAAATTCTAAGTCCAAGAAAGAAGCAAGGTGGGAGCCAATATGTAGTCAATTAATGTTTGTTGACCATCATGGGAGTAGCTGATGCATATGTAGCTAAGAAATTATGCCAAGGAATTGACAGTTAAGAATGCACTTCACTTGCCTATGGCAATTAAATATGTGCAAATGCATCCAAATGGCTACCATCTAATTACTTCACTAGTCCAGAAATAAAGGAGCTAGTACTTTGAACCATAAATCATCCTTTGTAATGTCATACATAGGTGTTTGAAGCCAAATTGTGTAAGCATTTGAGTTGCCCAATTAAAAAAATGTTCCCCACTTCAAATAAGCACAGACCAAGATAAATATATTCACTGTCTAATTTAAGATGAAGCGAGAGTCTGGTGGCAAATTATAAAGATGGCATCCCCATAAAGTTTTATCTATGTACAAACATGTCCCTGTTTGTAGAGTTATACCAACTAATGAGATTGTACTGAGGGAGTCTTTAATAAGGTGAGCTAGCCACTTAAACACTTCACACCATGGAACTCTAAATTCCAATTCCAAATTGAACGACAACAAAATCTTGAAATTGGCCATAAACATCTCATGAGCCATAAGACTTATTCTATTAGGAACAAGAAGTCCCTGTAATAACATTTTGCATTGCAAATGGAGGCAACCATAACAAGACTTTGACCCAAGAGTTTTGCTCAATTACTACTACTTGTATCTTCTCTAGGATAGAGGCCAATAACTTGGGTGCGCTAGTGTTAAACACAACAAAGTAAAATCAGTTGTATCATCATAATTCTTCTCTAGTACATTATTCCAAGGAGTTAACTTGAAGCTAGAAGAGATTTGACAAGTCCAACGAAATAAAAACAACAATTGTCTTACAGACGTCACTTGAAAAATTCAACAGAACCAATACAAATAAAAAGCGTCATAACCAACTTGCAATCTTCATAACCAACACAAGCTTCTGAATAATTCAATAGAACAAATGCCAATAAAAAGCTTCACAACCAACTCACAATCTTCATAACCAACACAAGATTTTGAACCAAGGCATCATAAGCATCAGAACCAATCAAATCGTATGCTTCAGACGCACTCATCAACTGAAGACCCTAGCACTATCAGCTTTGAACCTAATTCTTAGTGCATTGTTGACTAAAAAAGAGTAACAACCATGTAGATTTAGTGCATGGTTACTCAGTAAGGTTATTTTTTATAAGATTCATGGTTTTACACAATGCATAGTTCAATTCCTTGTTAAAATTTCCACGAAACTCTGCAACTACTTAGATGAATAATTGAAAATTGAAACTAGTTTACTTTCACCAAGATACAAAGTTTCTTAACAATTCATATGCAGTGGAATAAAAACACAGATAAAAGCAAATGCACAATTTGACACACTTATTGTTCTCAGGAAACCCAACATGGAAAAACCTGTTTGCTTGATGTGGCTATTTTATTGATTATCTTGGTGCAATTGAATCTATTACAAAGCAATTTGTCCCTCTGAGAACATACTTGCTCCCTGTTGATCTAGCTTGGACTTCTCCTTCCAAACCCTTGATCCCAACTCATAAATCCTATCACACCTATGATCTCCTATTACTTAGGACACAAGCTCTCTACACTCTCCACAAACAAGTCTCTCTCACAACTTGTGAGCTTTGTCTTGTCACAAACCTTTGTGCACAAAACAATTCATAATCCTTGTGCCTTCATCCTTCCTTTATAGGCCCAATTCGAACGTGCAAGGAGGCCCAGTTCCAAATTTAGAACTCGAGTTCTGATTGCGAGTTAACTGAAAGTGTTACTTGTTGTCCTTCCAATCATCACTAGAGTTGTTAACTCGTTCTCTCTCCAATCAGCACTAGAGATCTAACTCTCTCTTCCGTCAATCAAGACTAAAGACTACCTCGTTCTAACTGAACTGCTAACTGCCACCTCGTTTTGTAGTCAAACTCATGAAGACTCCACTTAACTGAAGCTCCAACTCTACGCATGCAAACTTGATGATTATTCCAGTAAACTGAAAATAACTCATCCTAACTAAAGTCTAAGTCATAAGGACAATTCGAGGTCTTCAGTCACAAGCCAGGAGACCTTGCTCGCTACATTTTCAACACTCCCTCTTAGCAAGGAAGGTACTTTTGGAAGAACCTCTTCCACCTGGATCTGTCTTCAACACCACCACGTTATCTGATGTTGCAGTTGCTTCATCTAAATGAGAAGACTTCATTGCTTCTTGCTACGGAATCTGATCTAAAGACATGTTCCTTCCAACCATGCTCCTAGGATCCTACTCTTCAGAATCTATCAATGTTAGCTCATACCAATTGGTCCTGACAAATCTGGAAGAGGCCTCCTACTCAATTTCTATCACTAACATCGATCTTGTGCTATAAGTTCTTCTAGCACTGTTATGGATCTATCTCGGTCCTTTGAGACACCCACGAATACTGCTGCCAATCCCTCGATCAGTACAGTCTCCCTCTCTCCCTCTAAGGGCTGACCTCCGCCAATATTGTTGGTTGTTAGTACTATATGTTGACCTCTGCTCTAATACCATGTTAAAATTTCCACGAAACTTTGCAACTACTTAGATGAATAACTAAAAACTGAAACTAGTTTACTTTCACCAAGATACAAAGTTTCTTAACAATTCATATGCAGCGGAATAAAAACACATGCACAAATTGACACTTATTTTTCTCAGGAAACCCAACAAGGAAAACCCTGTGTGCTTGATGTGGCTATTTTATTGATTGTCTTGAAGCAATTGAATCTATTACAAAGCAATGTATCCCCCTGAGAACATACTTGTTCTCTTGTTGATCTATCTTGGACTTGCCCTGCCAACCCTTGATCCCAGCTCCTAAATCCTAGCGCACCTATGATCTCCTATTACTTAGGGCACAAGTTCTATGTGCTCTCCACAAACAAGGCTCTCACACAACCTGTGAGCTCTGTCTTGTCACAAAACATTGTGCATAAAATAATTCATAATCCCTATGCCTTCATCCTTCCTTCATAGGCCCAATTTGAACATGCAAGGAGGCCCAGTTCCAATTTAGAACTCGAGTTCTAATTGCAAGTTAACTAAGAGTGTTACTTTCTCTCCTTCCAATCATCACTGGAGTTGTTAACTTGTTCTCTCTCCAATCAACACTAGAGATCTAACTCACTCTTCCTTCAATCAAGACTAAAGACTAACTTGTTCTAACTTAACTGCTAACTACCACCCCATTTTGTAGTCAAACTGATGAAGACTCCACTTAACTAAAACTCCAACTCTATGCATGCAAACTTGACGATTATTCTAGTAAATTGGAAATAAATCATCCTAATTGAAGTCCAACTCAAGAGGACAATTCGAGGTCTTCATTGGCTAAGGCAAGAGCTAGGAGACCTTGCTTGCTACATTTTTAACATTCCCTACCAAGATGGCTGCAATAAGGCAATACTGAAAGTAGAAGAAAATAATTTTGCAAAAACATCCATTAAAATGTTTTCCTGTTTCTAACAAAAATATGGGACATTTACAAGAACTACTTGCTTACAAAACATTTACAAGTACATGAATCGGCAAGAAGTCCATATTTTAATGGGGTCACCTAGATTTTTAGGGACAAGAAAACTAGGATGGCACATTAAAAGGATGTTCATCTCCGTGTTTAAACATTAGGCAAGCAGCTGTTCCTTGCCTCTTTTTATGTTATGTCAATGGACAGTAATGTAGACTCGTTATGAGTGGTTTGGCCAAGGGCAGCCCACTTTTTTTACTTTTGGACTTGCTTGCGGAGTCTGCAGTTGCGGCCCTCCTTTTTTGTATTAAAGCCTTGTATATATTACTCTTATTAAAAGTTTATAATGTGTAAAGAAAAATTCATATAACTAATCACAAAACCAGGAAAAGAGTCTCGCCTTCTTATTCTTGAGTCTTGCCTAGAAGAAGAGAGACCATATTCAAGTATTCAAGTACACATTTTCACAATCATGGAGACTTTATGGCCTTGTACAAATTACCATCAACATCAGAAATTCAGAATAGTCATGCTTGAGGAATGCAAACTTCTGATGGAACCTTATTTCCTACATACAGAACAAAATAGTTACAGGCTATGATCATGGCAAAAATATGAAAGTTCTAAACTTACTTGTAGTCAGACTGAGAAACAATTGATAGGTAGATGTAGCCCTATCTCGCTTGATGAAACACTGTACAGAGGGCTCCCTTGATCCAGGCTGCACACAAGAAATAAAAGACAGCCATTCAAAGGGAGACAAAACAGCTAATTAACAAATAACCATCATGCCAAAGACTAGAACAATGTCACAAGTAAAAATTACATAGGAGTAAAAGCTAATATGAAGGAAACTAAACAGTGCCCTTGTACCAAATCAGGTGAGTAAATAATCAGGTAAATGCAAGAAATGCTATAGCAAAACAAATCTGAAACCTCAAATTTCAAAGCATTCAAAAGGCTATTTTATTATTATGTGTCATTGAAGGGCTTCAGATATAGTTACAAAGAAAGTTTCCACTCTCTTTCATATTTTTTTAGCTGAAGATTGCTGCCAGTTGCAAATCAATTAATGCAGAAATTTTAAAAGTCTTACTAGTACCAAATTGACTGCCTTAAAATGGGCCTATGCTACCATTCATGGTCCACCATCCAGAATCGCCACCTAATATAGAGGGTTTCCTCTTTCATTCAAGGGATCTTCTATCAAACTATTGACCACCTTAATAACATAAAGAGGTTGACCATTGTCATTCCATTGAATAGGCCATTATACCTAAAATCTCCCCTCAACTTGTGAGAGGCTTATCTCTGATGAAAACCTTCACTGAAATGAACAATGCAGTCTGCAATGCAAAACAGAAGCAGGATTTTCCCTATTTAGTTTCTTCAGCTCTGGATATAATTAATCAACAAAATAATAACATCACATAACTTATGAATAGCATGGGAAACTTATCAATTAAAACTGAACACACAAAACAAGAAGGTGAGGTGTCAATACGTTGGAACCAAATTAACAAAACCTTTGGGCATTGGCCTACAAATCTGCAAATTTCACCCAGGGCAAACTTTCCTGTCATTTCTCTTTTGGTTCAATCAGCACTACATAGGTATTAATTCTCGAACAAAGTTAAGTCTTCCAAAATTTTTCACAAAATAACTTCAGAAATGAAATGATATTAATGTCCTTTCAGGACCAAAGAAAGGTCAATGGGATCAAGAATACAGTCAGTACAACACATCTCCTGAAAAAGAACAAATACAGGCTAACAATAATGCAGGAAGACAAATAAGAAAAAAAAAAATAGGAGGATTTAACCATTGAAATGGACCCTGTACAATGCATATAAGGAATAGTCAGGAAGAATAGGAGCACGTAGAAGAGGGAAACCAGTCTTAGTCTCATCACTGGAAGAATCTTTAATATTGTTGATCATAGGGTTATTTTTATTACGGGGCATTTGGCAGAATTTATTCAGTCACTTTCCACAAACAAAAGTAGCAATTTTTGCTTCACAACATCCTATATATAGTTTCTGTGACTACACTCTGCTTGACTTCCTATCACAAATCATGCAGTTTTGGTGCACAGACTCCCTAAGATGCAGTCCATAAACTCTTGATCATAAATCCAAAATACAAATATCTTTGATCTTGACCCTAGACCACATCCCATGCACTTGGGGCTGTTGCTCATTCAAATTTCAAATTCTCTTATTGATTTGCATCATTATCAATTTCTCATCTTAACTTTTGTATGATAATTTTTTGTCAAAATCATGAAATTTATTTTGTCAAGCATATTTACTCAGTGCTTTTTATCCATGATAACAAATGTATCCCGTGTGCATTTATAGTGTCCTACTTGTTTTAGATTTCATCCCAAACTACAAAGAAAACTAACAAAAATGAAACTGAAACCAAACTGTGGTCCAAAGGCTACACAAATCGCTGCATATCATATTTATGACGTTTCCAATATTATTATGACTTGATTATTTGACAAGCTCTCTTCAACAAATAACTACTTTTTCCTTCACCAAAACAGGCTTTTTCCCTTGGTCCAGATTAAGAGCTACAAAGACAACAAAGCATTACTTCAGTCCAGAAAGGTGAAAATAAAACAAACAAAATAAAAGCAAATCATGGTCCAGAGGTTTACACAACTTGTTGTATATCATATGTAGGACAATTCCAGTATTATTATAGCTTGGTTATTTGACTAGCATTTTCAACAAATAACTATTTTTTCCTTGGGATGAAAAAGCACTTAGCAAATTATTCCCCCCCGGTATTCATTTTCCATCACAGGTCAAGAAGATAAGACCATTTAATCAAAATTTTCACTTAGAAATTCATAAGACAAAAATGAGTTAAAAATGAGCAAAATCATAACGGACAGAGTCACAGACCATGATGATCAGTGATTGACATGGGAAGCAGATAGACAGTAATGATTCAAAATTAACATGTAGACAGGGCAGATGTCCCAAGCCACAGTAAGAACGTGGGTGCCTGATAAGCAGGGAGATATTTCTAGCCCCCGAGCTTCACAACCGGAAAATTAAAATCAAAAGCTAAAAGACATGTTTTAATTTGAGTAGGAAAATGATCTGAATTTTCGTAATCTTGGACGCATATATGGAAAGTAGGAAAGATCAAACCCAGACCCATTTCTTGTGTTGTCCGCAATGTCTTTCCAAGACAATGCACCAGGTTGCACTTCTTCCAACAAGAAGAACAAAACGAAGACGAGCACCTTAAAACCCTTAGGGCTTTATTGAGTTATTTACCATGAAGCAGAAAACCAAATAGAAAACGATATTAAACATTAAAGAAACTGAAGAAACTGCAACATATGGGCATTTTATAGTTTTTCATGGGTAACGAACCCAGCAAAATAAGAAAACAAATGTACAAAATTTAATGAGCCTGTTAAAATACAAACCGTTTGAAGAAATCGATAAAGAAACGGAAATACAATGTAACCCCAAGAAAATGCAAATAATGAACAGAAATGGGTTTAGGCTTTCGTGAATCAGAGAGAATTTAACCCACACATAATGCAATGCAGTGAAACATATGAATCCCTATGCTAAGAATTGAAAACCAGAATTTTAAAATTAATTTCTAATAACAAAGGGTACCCACCTGCTTCAAAGAAATGGGGAAGGTAAGCTTCCCAAACAGCTCAGGTGTCGGAACAAGCTCCTTTGTAATTTGCCTCCATGTCATACAAACCCCAGCACATGCCACCACACTCTTCCTGCAAGGCCAACTGCTCTCGCTCTCCTCAATTCTCTGAATAACATCTCTTATCAACTCAGGGGGCATATTCGCCCACAAACTGCACTGCAAGCCTCCATTATTACTATTATTCTTATTATTCGCATTGCTTTTATAATGTAAATCGTCCACAGCACTCTGTGAACGAGATCTAAGGAACTTTACTTCAAAGCTCCGCCTGGAGATGCTCCCGATACTGCCTTTCATGTCCTGAAAAATGTTTTTCACGGTCATAGTAATGATGTTAGAAATGATAAAAATAACAAAAATAGCACTGCCGGCCTCGTTGAAACCCTGGTTCTGCGCTACAGGCGGCCGTTCATGGCCGAATTCTTAACAAAGCGGCTGGATTTCGAGATTTTAGGATACCCAATAGAGGAATCTCTGACGACTCTGCCGTCGCTAGAGGCTATTTCTGTACAGATTCCATCCATTTTGAGGTACTGGAATCGCCATGGCAGACCTTACAAAAACCTCGTTTTCCGCCGTTAAAGCCATTAGGTAGACGATCTGTGTCAATTGTGGTTTCCAAAAAAAACCGCCAGTTAGAAAACCACCAGTGGTGTCGAAAAAACCCGCCAATTAGAAAACCACGTTTGAGTTCCTCTCTAAACCCCCCAATTCTGATTAACGAGCACCCCAAATTAATCCCGCTAGGGTTATGGTTCCACCAAGGCGGCTCTAGGGTTATTGTGCACCTACAATTTTAAGTAAATTGAATTAGCATATACATTTTCAACGTGGGTCCAAAAAAATGATTTAATATTTATATTCTCTAACACTTTGATTATTGCATTCTTATTATTTATGATTTTTCCATAAAAATTAAATCAATAAAGATTACAGCAATATTAAATATTTAAATTTTAATACTGAGAAATTCATATAAATATTTATATTTTGTAATCATTATAATTTAATTTTTATTATAAATTTTAAATTAATAATAAAATATTTAATTTTTAATATTATGAAGAAAAAAAACAAATACCGGCATATTTACTATTACATTAAAGTGTACAAAATATTGATCTATTATAACATTTGGATAAGTTTATCAAGAATTATGGTATTCTAACCATCTAGAACATAAAATAGTTAAACATAAAAATAAGGAAGGTCCTAGTGGTTACAATAGCTTCGGTTTTAGAAAATGTTGTTGGCATACACTCTAAGGACATCAACAACATTTTTTGTAATCACTAAATGTCTTGCAGGCTAGAGTAATGCTTCATTTGATCTTATATCTACATCAACTTTTTGTTCCCTATGGATGTGTGATACCTCCCACTCCTTAAAAAATCTTGTAATTTGCAAATCCTTTGTTGCCAAGGATTTAGGACCAAACTCTGTAATGTATTGATCCCCAAGGACCAATAAACAACCATTCAAGAATCGCTAAAGATTTGTAAGCGCTTTACCTGCCTGGACATTCCAAAGTCAAGGACAGGTCAAAGCCCAATTAATTCTACTTTATTATTAGTTACAAGCCCCATCCCTAAGCTAAGAAGGAAAGTATGATGGTTGTTTAGGTGAAATGTAGCTTATGCTTCACATACAACCTTGACATGACTTTTGGCTCCATCAAAGAAAGCCCAAACCCTTGAAGTATCTATCCTGGGCCCAATAGGAATTTGGTTCTTCTTCTTTAAGCCTTTTGTGTTGAATTCCTTCATTATTGTTTTTGTTTTGTGCACTACTTATCGTATATTTGGGACATAACTACCAAAGATGATTATATTTTGATGTAACCAAATATGTCACGAGACCAATCCTGGAAGGCTAGAATGATGCTCCAAGGTTGGGGTTTTTGTCCACTCTATGGGCATTCCCCAACAACCTACTCGACCACGTCCCCGTGAAGGTCTCCTCAAACAAGATTGTTTCCACACCGCCTGCGAAAAAACACAATCCATGAATAGTTTTGTCACTGACTCTTAATTATCACAACACAATGGACATCTTGTAGGCCCTTTTGAGCCTCACCTCTGAAGATTTTATTGCATGAGGATTCTGCTAAAAAAGTCATGATTAATTATTGGTGTTTTTCAATCATTGTGTCGAAAGGCGCTCTCCAGACCAATATAGTAGAGATGTTGTAACGTAATGTTTAACATTTTGATTAAGTCAAATTACATAAAAATAAAAATAAATAAATATATTATTCTTTGAATTCAAGCTTTTGTGATCCATAGCCTCGATGATGAACCACATTTGGTGGTTCGAAAAGGTCAACAAAGTCAATGTGATTTTACCGAAAAGATTTCTCAAAAAAATATATTAATGTAATGGAATATAAACATTTTAATTGGGTCAAAATAAAATAACAAAATAAAAATAACCATATAAAAATAAAAATAAAAATGACTATACGGAATATAGCCTATTTAAAGGGGATTAAACTAACCTAGATCCATCTTAACTCTAGATCTATTAAGTGTCGAGAGAGATCAAATCTCTTTATCTAAGAGGGAACAAACATCTTTTAAAGTAAAAAGAGATTTGATTACTCTTGACACTTGGTAGATCCAAAATTAAAATGAATCTTTACATTTCAACTAAAAAAAAAAAAATCTGTATTCAAGCTTTTGTGATCCATAATGAATTAAACAAAGTCTTTCGGTAGAAATCACATGAGAGAATTTTTTGGTTGACGCGTTTCGAACCAACAAGTGTGGTTCATCATCGGGACCAGGTGAAGAGGCAAACCATGGCAAAAACTTAAATAGGCAAACCATGGCAAAAACTTAAATAGAGAGCAATGTAGAGACATAATTTCAAGTAATGGCTATATTTGAACAATAACGTTTAAATTATAATATTAACTTATTAATATATTAAAAACAAATATTATTAAGCAACGGCTATATGCTAGTTTTTGGGAAAAAAAAAATTATTTAAATAATGATATTATTTCATTAATTTATTAAAAATATTAATAAGCAACCGCTATATTAAATGGCTAGTTTTTGAAAAATAATATTTAAATTAATTTATTAAAACCAAATATTATTAGTTCTTGAAAAACAATATTTAAATAATGATATTACTTTATTAAAATATTAATATGTAACGGCTATATTAAACGGCTAGTTTTTGAAAAATAATATTTAAATTGTGATATTAGTTTATTAATTTATTAAAAACAAATATTAATAAATAACCACTATATTAAACAGCTAGTTTTTAAAATGAATAAATAAATAATCAAAGTCAAACTTTAAAAGAGGGGAGTCAAAAATTATAAAAACGAGTGAAAACCGTAATCGAGACAAAATCATTTGATAAATAAAATAACTAATGGAAATAAAATAAAATAAAAATAATTAATGGAAAAATAAATAAAATAAAACAAAAATGTGCACAAGTCAATATATATATATATATATATATATATATATATATAAACACACACATATATATAATCAATAAATAAAACGGGGTCAACAATAAAATATGGGGCTCAGACCCATTAAACAAATAACAAAAATACTAAAACGAGTTAAGAACGAATAAGATAATAAAATACATAAAAAAACATGAATGATCAAGAAAATAAACTCTAATGAAGAATAAATCAACAAGAAATACTATGAAAAGGATGTCAATACCTACATAGATAATAAATTATTAATTAAATAAATAAATAAATAAGCCTAAAAAACTAGGAGGACAAGATAGGGATCCAACTTCTACTAATATTCCAACCATCATCTCTATTCAAATTATTTGGTCCTTTTTCAATTTCTAGGGCCTCCCTCAATTTACGATGATGGAAATGACTAACCTTAGTAACGACTTGGGCCTCCTCAATGCAGAAGTGATGGAAATGACTAACCTTAGTAACGACTTGGGCCTCCTCAATGCAGAAGTGATGCTTAGATTTATCTGCATGCTCCACCAAAGCAGAGGAGCGGGTGCTGACACCAAGGCCTACTCAATGCAGATGTGATGCTTAGATTTATCTGCATGCTTCGTCAAAGCAGAGGAGCGAGTGCTAACATCAAGGCCTCCTCAATGCAGATGTGATGCTTAGATTTATCTGCATGCTCCGCCAAAGCAGAGGAGCGGGTCCTGCCATGCTTGATGTCAGTAGCATGCTCACGAATCCTTTGATTGATCGAGTGACTAGTCTCACCAATGTAGGGAGTCCCACAAGAGCATTGGATAATGTAAACACCCTTCATATTCTTGGGGTCCACTGGGTCTTTTACAGATTAATTTATTTGGTTTTAATAAATTAATTTAAATATTATTTTTCAAAAACTCGCCGTTTAATATAGTCATTACCTATTAATATTTTTAATAAATTAATGAAATAATATCATTATTTAAATATATTTTTTCAAAAACTAGCCATTTAATAGAGCTGTTACTTAATAATAATTGTTTTTAATATATTAATAAATTAATATTATAATTTAAACATTATTGTTCAAATATAGCCATTACTTGAAATTATGTCTCTACATTGCTCTCTATTTAAGCTTTTTCCATGGTCTGCCTCTTCACCTGGTCCTTATGATGAACCACACTTGTTGGAAATTATGTCTTTACATTGCTCTCTATTTAAGTCTTTGCCATGGTCTGCGTCTTCACCTACCTAGTCCTTATGATGAACCACACTTGTTGGTTCAAAGACGTGAGTCAAAAAATTCTCTCATGTGATTTCTACCAAAAAAACTTTGTTTAATAAATAAATAAATTAATCTTACTTTTATTATATTTTCGAGAAATCCATATTAATTATTTATAATCATCCTTACAATTTTTCTCAAACTTTTTTATGAATTTGCTTTTATAAATATTTAAATTGATTGTAAAAATATAATAATATATTATTTTATTTTATTAAAAACATTAATATAATTAATTTGAAATTTAAATTAATTTTTAAAATATTATAATAAATTATTTTAATTAAAATATAAATATTAATTAATTTAGTATTTAAATTAATTTTAAAATATAATAATATAAAATTTTAGTAAAATTATAAATATTAATTAATTAATTTAATATTTAGATTAATTTAAATAATTAACAATTTGAAATTATAATTAACTTAATAATATTAACGTTTTCATCATTAAATAAAATGGTATATTATTTAGAATATCTCATACCGAAACATCATTGAATCAAAACAAAAGAGAGTATACCAAACAAAACCATAACAACCAATCCATCCTTCTCAATATCGTCGATAACTTGAATTGCAGACATCGAGACAAATATATAGGGTATAAAACATGATCAAATTATATGGATGGAATTAATAAAATAATGTCAAATAATAAATAATATAATATAATAATATATATATATATATAAATAAATAAAGTTAAATTACAAATGAAAGAGTAAATTAATAAATGGATAATATATTTTCTAATAAATAAATTTATATATGTTTTTGAATTTTTTAATGGAATTTTTTGGGTTTTAATTTTTTTGGTATGAATCATGTTATTTTTTTATTTTATTTTTCTAGAAATTATAGTTTTGGAATATATAAATAAATTCAATGCCTTAAAAAATCTATAATATTTGAATTATGTAAATTTTATAGTTCAAATTTTTTATTTCAACAAATATGTAAAGAAATTTTTTTTCAAATCTTATAGAAATTTTCTCATAAATTATTATTCTCCTAATTAATCACAATTTTAACGATAAAACTTTAAAAAATGGTTATTTTAAAATAATCTTAATAAAAAAAATAATTATTCTCCTAATTAATTACAATTTTAACGATAAACTTTAAAAAATGGTTATTTTAAAATAATTTTAATAAAAATAACAACTTTACTTTTTGGTATGAATCATATTATTTTTTTATTTTATTTTTCTAGAAATTATAATTTTGGAATATATAAATAAATTCAATGCTTTAAAAAATCTATAATATTTGAATTATGTAAATTTTACAGTTCAAATTTTTTATTTCAACAAATATGTAAAGAATTTTGTCATAAATTATTATTCTCCTAATTAATCACAATTTTAACGATAAAACTTAAAAAATGGTTATTTTAAAATAATCTTAATAAAAATAATTATTATTCTCCTAATTAATTACAATTTTAACGATAAAACTTTAAAAAATGGTTATTTTAAAATAATCTTAATAAAATTAACAACTTTACTTTTGTTTATGGAAGTGAGGCTTTGGAGAATGAGAATTTCTATGCTAAGTCTACGAAGGCATACATAATCTACCCCCTCTGGTTTTGAACCTGTGACCTCTTAATAGGAAAGACATGCTCTTAACCATTAGACCCACTCATGCTATAAACAAATATATCAATATATAAATTAAAATCAAACTATTTGTATGAATTTATTAACCATCACATCTTTGTCATATCTTTATCATGAAAATGAACCACATTAAATGATTTGAAACTAATATGACTAATCCAAATTTCTTTTATCGAAAAATAAATAAATTTATTTATTAAAAATTAAATATATCATTAAAAAATTATAATTCTATTTAAATAAATTATTTATAATTAAATGTAAATTTTCATCGTCATCACTACATACTATCCTCAATCATACCATGAGCCAACCTTGACAGCTAGTGGACAACAATAAATTAAATTAAACAAATATATGATAATGTATACAAAAAGTCAAAAGGCTTGTTGAGAGTTTCATGAGAGGTGTCGCTATCTAAATGTTGACGTGAAGGATGTTGACGTGAAGGATTTTAGCGTAAGGTTCACAAGTTTTCTTTCCATTTAGCCTGGCACGTTTTAAAAAGCTGGCTTGATTAATGTGTGATTATCCTTAATTGTCGATAACTATAAATTTTGGTTTAATACGGATATTATATGAATGTTTATAATTTAATATTAATATTAATATTGTGTAAATTTTTATTTTAAAAAATAGGAAAGATTTGAAACTTATATCATTTTATATATATTTTTTTAAATATATAGGTTTTGCATTTTATTTTAAAAACCAAGTTTTATATGAAACATAAAGGTTTAAGTGAAGTCTTAAAAATTTTTAATAGTGAACTAAATTTAAAATGACAATATCAATAAATGATTAATAATCTCATTAACAAATACAAAAAAGTTAAGGTGTTGGATTAAAAACACCATGGTCCCAGCATGACTATAGCAAACTTAAGTAAATGCACAATATGAAAACAAAAGTTGACAAACATAACAACTATTAGTGATATGTCCCTAATATTGAAACATTACATTAAGTAATCTTTAAAAGGCCTTGCTCCCATAGCCAAATTAAATCTCTAAGAGGATACCCCTTACACAACAACAAAATTTGCATGAGAAGGTATTTTGCAGATGCATCAAAACCATTTACATACCACAAAACAACTGTAACTTTGTGCATCATGAGTTTATCAGCGTAAAAGTACCAACAAAAAACAACCAAAACCAAGAAATCACTTCACCATCCACATCACCTAAGATAGGATGCAACAAACAAACAGCCCAAGTAGATGACCACATAAACTCAGATCATCAAAAGATTGAAATTCCAAATTACTTGGTCCCACCATCTAGGTCTTTATTGGACGAAATCACAGCAAGAGTCTAGACATTATCCGGTGGAGGATCAGTTAAATCTCTAGGAACAAAGTCCCTGACGAAGAAGTTTTTCCATCCACAATAGCCAAGAATCAACATTATCCAAACAAACCCTCAAGCTTCGAAGCATCCGTTTAATATCTTCTAAGGAAGAAAAAATATTGTAGTTATGTTCGTGCTTGTCTAGGAAAATGAGATGTAACAGGGTAGACAATTGTTGATTCTAGGCTAAAGAACTCATAAAATGCAGCCTCGTCCTTCTATATCTTCCAAGAGATGGTAGCCATTTCTCCTCCTCCCCAACCAATTATAAATCAGACAAATAAATACGGTCCCCTACCTCCTTATTTTCCGGAATTAAAATCTCCTTCCTCACTTGCAAAGGAACGACACCAAAGGTTGAATCCATGAAATCATAAGCAAAACGGAGACCTATTCTGTGCCCTATGTGACCTCCAACCCCTCTCTATCTACTCATATTTTGTCTAGAAGCCATGCCAACAACTACAAATAAACATAGAGGGCAATGACTGGACATGTCTCTATTGATAAAGTTGGACGATGGACAATAAGGGAGACCTTCGAAACTAGACCTGAAAACAATTATGTCATCACCAAAAGACTATTCCAGAGGTCCAAAGCCCAGAAGATTGTCCAATTCACTACACTGCAAACTCGTAACTGAGCATAAACACTTTTGAACCCCTAAAACAATAACTAATTTGGGCTAGCCTCAAAGTAAAAGCCAGCCAAAAATTACTATTTAGAATTACTGACACCACCCAAACCAGACCCAAAGACGAATACCTGAATGCCCAAATTAACACTAAGGTCCATCACGGCAAAAAATACAACACCTGAATCACAAGAATATTCAATAATTGACTCCAAAAATCAGGAAAGCAAGGAACAAATATAAGATCCTCTCATGTCCAGACCTAAACTTAAAACATTGAACCAATAAACCCCATATATGAATTAAGAACAACAATTCTATAATGAGCTCAACCATACCAGTGAGGACTTACCAAGATCAAGAAAAATTTATTTAAACTCTTATGGACACCAAATGAGTACCCACCACTAGAACAACACCAACAACATAATTCCCTCATGAAATTTGTAATCCCCAGCTTGCTTGCACTTCAAAACAGAAGGAACACCCACCAAAGATCCCACCAAGCATATATTTTCCACCCTTGATTCTCAAACACCTTTATTTGCCTATAAATTAACCAATGTAACATACACCAAAGAGTACACCACCCAATGCCAATTATGAGCTGGAAGAAACCTCCAATGGAGGTCGAGGGACGATCCTCACCTCCCCTCGCATCAAACGTAAAACCATATTCTGCCATGACCTTACAGCCTCCTTTAAAATCCCACACTAGCACACATTCTTATGCATCAACATTACCCATCGCCTACCTTGCCCGCCTGAAGATGAACCAATTGTTCATTTGACTCTGTTTCCAAATCCACCAAAGGAGTTGTATTAGCACCCCTATTGAGGATTCTCCTATTTGCTTCCAATAAACTTTGAATAGCATCTTGTTCATCTTCTAGTCTAGTAGATGGCCATTGCTCATCCAAATCCAAATCCCTAAGTCTGCAACCCAAATTTGCCAAAAAATCAACCACTTTATTGCCTCTTGTTTTAGTATGTTGAACTACCACATATTCTAATTTATTGAGCAAACCATTTATAGTTTCCACAATCCCCTCCAACCTCCAGCTCTTCACAGTCTTCCTTGGAGGTTGACCATTCAAAAGTTTTTGAACACATTGAACCGTAATCAAAGAATCATCCTCATCTATAGAAATTTAAACCCCCCTGACAACAATTTGAATACCTTTCTCCAAAGCCATAGGCTTAGCCATATTATTACTTGCAACCCCACAGTTCTGAGTAGAAACTCCCGGATTCGAAGAGTTATTATCACAAAATACTCCACCAAAGCTAGCTAAACTAGGATTATCTTTGGAAGCATTATCGAAGTTAAGTTTAATGAAGTCTCTAGGAGGAGGAAGGAATGAGTCTTTCGAGGAGACTTGTAAATCCATGATCGATTTTGCTTTTAAAGTAACTATCTGCTTGTCTAAGTTCATTTTTTGCATAATCCTTATCTAATCACCATCAACCTTCCAATCTTCATTGGACCATGATATAACAAGAAGAGTTTATCTAGTGTTGGACAAGATCATCTCTCCAAGCATTATATCGGTTCTTCTCTTCTCTCAAAAAATTATGTTGTTCCTTTCCTTCCATAAAGTCAATAAGGTAAATCCTTTCACTAGAATCGAGGCCCTGTTAACTATAGGGTTCTTGAATTTCAAATAATTCCATTGTTCGAAATTCCAAATAGAAAGGCGAGTATAGACCATACATCCACCACAAATGGATGGGAAGAAGGAGATGATCCATATTATCTTCATCCTGAAAGCAAAGAAAGCATATAAATGGGACTTTGTAACCTTTATTTCTTTTCTGATCCCAAGTAAGAAGCTTGCGCTTTCCATCCAACTAGAGAAAGAGAATGATTTTTGGCCAATGGACTCCAGACCATACCTTATGTCAGATAACATCCTTAGCCAGAAGTGGGTGACACACTAAAACTTCATAAGCTTGTTTCAAAGTAAAAGTACCACATGGGCTCATACACCATCTCATAATATCCCTTTCTGGAGAGAATGTAATCCTTTGTTTCCATAAATTCTGTTCAAAAACCTCCCAACACAGCTCTTGCAAAGAGGAAGGCCAATCCAGTTTATCCTTCCATTTCCTCCATAACGTAGAAGCCAAATTTGGTTGTCAATAATCATAGACTTGTACTGCTCCGTGATTCATTTGAATGATTTTCAAAAGATGAATATTATCATCTTCATTCAAACAAGGTAATTGTTGCCAAGCTTTGTCCTAGAACAACGTCGAATCACCTTTCTTGATTTCCCAAAAAGTGTGCTTCTGCACTACCACCCTGTTTTCTTGTGCCCATGTCCACAAACTTGAACCAGCTGAGATTAAGTCATATTTCCTCATCCATGTTCTCTTCCATAGTTCATTTCCTCCTGCCACCCATCTCCACCATAATTTCGCTCCAAAAATCTCACTTAACACTTCAGGATAACGTAGACCTAAGCCCCCAGATAATTTTGGTTTCACCCACATTTCCTAATCCACTAAAGACCATCACATTGCCTTATTAGAACCTTGAAAAGAAAGCCTCGCCACAACAACCTAAGTTTAAAACAAATTGCTTTAGGAATCAGCATGGCCGACATCTGATATATTGGAACAACCTGTAAAACCGATTTAGTTAGAATCAATTGCCCAACAAAATTCAGGGTCCAAAATGTCGAGTTAGAGATGTTATTAGAAAGTTTTTGAAGAAGATTCTGCCAACAAGAAATTATTTTAGGGTTAAAACTAATGGTACCCCTTAGACGAAAAATTAGCTCTACGAAACTCCAATACATGTGCTAAATGAGGTTCTTTTAACATTATTTTTCATATTTAAAAACACAAACAAATAAACCATATTTCTTAATATTTTATTGGAAATTATGGTTTATGACTTCTAATTATAATTTCATAAATTAATATATATTTTTAATTATTTAAATTTTATTTGGCATAAATAAATGTTTTTTCTTAATAAATGAGAATTTATATAATTCTTCTCTATATTAATACATTAAAATCAAAATTTTCACCAACTTTTTATGACATTTGGATATGGCTTACATTTATATTAATGTTTTTTTAACTCATTTTTAACTATTTTATTTCTTTTCTATATTATGCCATTTGAATATGGTTTACATTTATATTAATGTTTTTGACTCATTTTAACTACTTTATTTATTTTCTATATTATCTAGATTTAGTAGTTCGTAACATTGAGAGAATTTATTGACTTTATGATTTATGGCTTAATGATTGAGGATTCAGATATAATTCCACGGCACTCATTTTTATTTCGACATTTTGAGTCACAAACAGGACTCAACATTAAGATATAGAGTAAAGGTAAAGTGAAGGCTGACAATATAAAATATCAACATACCTTTTCTTAATTTTAATTTTGGGTTTTTCAATTAAACAACACCCATTCGAGGTATCCCTTCCGTATAGAGATACAAATTCTGTTTGAATATTTATGTGGTAGAGTTTTAATGAGTGAGGATTCAAAATAATTCCACAGTAGTCATTTTTTATTTCAACGTTTCAAGTCACAAATAGACTCATCATCAAGATATAGAGGAAAGGTAGAGTGAAGGCCGACATAATAAAAGATCAACGAACCTTCTGTCAATTTTAATTTTGGTCTTTTCTGAGTAAATGACACTCATTCCAGGTATCCCTTCCATATAGGGTTACAATTTTTGTTTGAAGATTTTTCTGGTAAAGTTTTAATGAGTGAGGATTCATAGATAACTCCACAACAGTCATTTTTATTTCGACGTTTCGAGTCACAAACATGAATCATCATCAAGATATAGAGTAAAGGTAGAGTGAAGGTCGACATAATAAAAGATCAACAAGCCTTCTCTCAGTTTAAATTTTGGTTTTTTCGAATAAACGACACTCATTCCAGGTATTCCTTCCATATAGGGTTACAAATTTTGCTTGAAGATTTCTGTGGTAGAGTTTTAATGAGTGAGGATTCAAAGATAATTCCACGGTAGTAATTTTTATTTTGACGTTTCGAGTCACAAACATGACTCATCATCGAGATATAGAGTAAAGGTAGAGTGAATGACGACATAATAAAATATCAGCGGACCTTCTCTCAATTTTAATTTTGATTTTTTCGAGTAAACGACACTCATTCCAAGTATCCCTTACGTACAGGGTTACATTTTTTGTTTGAAGACTTTTGTGGTAGATTTTTAATGAGTGAGGATTCAGAGATAATTCCACACTAGTCATTTTTATTTTGACGTTTTGAGTCACAAACAAGACTCATCATTAAGATATAGAGTAAAGGTAGAGTGAAGGCCTACATAATAACAGATCAATGAACCTTCTCTCAATTTTAATTTTGGTTTTTCCTAGTAAACAACACTCGTTCCAAGTATTCCTTCCGTACAGGGTTACAATTTATGTTTGAAGAATTCTATGATAGAATTTTGATGAGTGAAGATTAAGAAATAATTCCAGAATAATCATTTTTATTTCGACGTTTAATTCATAACCTATCTTGAATAAATAATTAAACTAATTAAATAAAATCATAAATAAACATCCATATACATAATTTTTTTATTAATCATCATAATTTAGTTCAAAATTACAATTTATTTAAATATCAAATTCATAAGCAAAAACAAAATAAACAACAACTTCTTTTTATTACTTAATATAAAACAATATATAAATTATCTTACTTTAAGTTCAAATCTATTATTTTAACCCTTCAAAAATTACCCATAAGTAATAAATAAAATATTTATTTTTAATTAAATAAATACAAAGTTCAAATCTCATTGATAAATATGAGAAATGCTATATTTTATAAGTATAATTTTCAAATCATTCTCATTTAATAGAATAGAATAATTAAAAAACATGTACATGGTTAGATTGATTAGTAATATCGTTGATTATAATGTTATTAAATCAAGATTGTTAGCTTCATTTTAATATTTGCATAGAAGAATACATGGATCACATTTCTCACATTTAATATAATAAAATAATTATAAGAACATGCGGTAGAATTAGATTAATTAATAAATTAGTTGGTTATAGTTATGTTGTAGTTGTTAAAATATCATCTAAAATTTTGGTCTAACATTAAATTTTGGGTTATTTTATGCTTTTAAAAGTTCTACACGTTAGGTTTGTGTTTTTGAATGGGTCAAACATTTTAATCTCTTAGTTTTCATCGAATATTAGGGAAGGTTATACTTTCACGATGTAGGTTTCTTTTATCCATTTAGAATCATGTTGGTTCATGTTCTTGTAACCGTCTTAGAGTTTGAGGATTTTTATAGACATTTATGTTGTACCTTAATTTTCACTCTCCAGGATGCAACTTTAACTTTATTCATCAACATAGTAGTTGTATGATCATAATTGGAATTGTATTGTATAATAGTGTTGCCTTTAATTATTGGGCCAATTCATATGCTCGAGAGTAAAATAGGCTTGAGGAAAATGTTTGTTCACATGTTCAATTATCCAAAAGCACCTCTTATAGGTTTACAACATCTCATTTTGCTATCTCATGCTTGTAATCTATTCTGCATTTAATGGTTTTAGCATTTAAGATCATAGAGGCTCATGTCACATAATTTGACAAAACCTTAGAAGAATAGTATTTGTGGCACTATAATCATGCCTTAGACGAGGCTACTTATTGACAAAGGCCTTTGGAGAAGCCTCTTCAAGCATTAAAATAAGATTCATTCGATGACCCTTGTAGCAACCCAAGTACCCTATTATTTACACACGTTGAAAGGTCATGACAAGGATTGTAATAACACATCAAGATGAAAGATGATGTGATGACATAGAGGTAATTCAAGAAGGTAAGTTTGTCCAAGCTAGAAGTTATAGCAATATTCTACAATCAAGTCCAGACTTAGAGTTCATTGGTGCACACCAAAACACTTTGGATCCCATGGATGCTAACAATAGTTCTTATAACAAAAGGTGCATCATCACGTAATTTGAATGCTAATATAATAGATGAAGCTAACCTAGAATGACTATAAGAGAATGATAATACTCCATATACAATAGATGAAGGGGATGATTAGGAAGAAGAAAATGGAAGATCAAGTGGGTTAGATACCCCGAATAGGACAACGCAACTTGTGTAGGAAGAAGAAAGAGAGATAGGCAGGGTTAGTGCATCTGTCTGTTGGTCTTACATCATTGTTGCATACAAAGGGTGCTTAGTACCTATCATGTTATTATCACAAGCAATATTCCAATAGGCAGTGATTATTGGATGGTAAGAGTGAACCTTTTAACACTTGATAGTGACCCCCAATTAACAATTCTCTTTTAATTGGGGTCTATGTTGCCTCAACATTAGGCAACTCATTATTTGTTTTGTTAGAGCATTCCTTCTTTCGGTTGTTGAATTTAAGGGAGAAAACTCGTTTTTTAGCATCATGCATAAGTGCATCTTCCACGCACCAATGTCATTCTTTGATGCAACTCCTAGTGGGCGCATTTTGAATCGGGCATCACCAGACCAGAGTGCAGTAGACCTAACAATTCCTTTTCAACTTAGAGCTTTAACTTCTACATTTATACATCTTGTGGGGATCACTAGAGTTATGTCTCAGGTTGTTTGGTAGGCCTCTCTTGTGTTTTTATCTGTTGCTACAGTTTCCATATGGTATTGGAAAATATCATATAGTGACAGTCAGGGAATTGGCACGTTTGATGGGGTAAAGCTCTAATTCTTCAACATTTTTTTGAATCAATCTATGGTGCGGTCACAATCAAAGGTTTTGATCAGGAAGACTGACTCATCAACACAAATTTACATTCAATTAATGTTTTTTCTAGACTTACTTTTCACAGTGTTGCATCCACAGAGTGGTTGTAACTTGTGCTTGAGGTTGGACCTTCTGTCAACTTTTGTATTTGATTTTTCCTTGGTTTTCTTGGTTTCTTTACCACAAGATGCAATTGATGCAAGCATTGCTAGGTTCACAATAACATATGGGTTGAACTTGAGTTCATTAAAATCTCGGATGATTTGGCTCTTGTGTAACATAAAGAATGAAGTTATTTCTGTGGAAAGGATATTGTAGTATTCACATAAGCAAGGCACCCCTCTCCATAGAGGAGTCAAGGTCAACTATGATTGGCTAGTAAAAAGAACAATAAATCCTTGTGATCTTCAGGTGTGTTATGTTTCACATCTTCCATTTGTTTTGAAAAGCATTATGTGTATTGTTCTAGGAGGAATGAAGGTGGGAGTAGTGGGGCGGACAAGAAGTGGAAAATATATTCTTATTCAAGCACTCTTCCGGGTTATAGAACCATCAAGAGGCAAGATTCTTCTTGATGACATTGATATCTCAAAAATAAGCCTGCATGACATAAGATCCAAATTAAGTATTATTCCACAATATCCAGCAATGTTTGAGGGCAATCTATGCACTAATCTCAATCCTCTTGGAGAGCACTCAAACATAGAGATTTAGGAGGCTTTGAAAAAGTGTCAACTTGAAGAAACTGTGAGCGTAAAGGAAAATAAGTTGGATTCTTTGGTCACTAAAAATTAAGAGAATTGGAGTGTAGGATAGACAACTCCAACTTGTTTGTTTGGGTCGAGCATTACTGAAGGTACCCGCATACTGGTCCTTGATTAAGCTATTGCCTTAGTGGACAATGCAACTGATAATTTTATGCAACAAACATTATGTCACTCTTCGAAGATAAGTCTCCATCATTCTTGAAGCTTGTTTCAAAGTACTCCTTGAGATATATATATATATATATATATATATATATATATATCAACCCAAATTAATCAGAGACTATAATTTCAAATTGGGGAACCAATATAACATCTTTGCTAAGTTTCATTCCATGTTGATTCATCTCCATGTCATTGTGCAACCTTCTATAGAAGGAGAAAAGAGCATGCAGGGCATAATGCAAAGATATTCGAGCCACAACACCCTTAGTCACAAATCAAAACTATAAGTCATAGTGATTTGGTACTTCCCTCTGAAGATGTGACCTGCGACTACACTGTCTCTAGCGCATGCGATAAAATTAGTGCACACTTCAGACTTGCGACCTCTCGGGTTCTAACTGGGAGTCACATAAATACAACTAGTGGCCAAATTTGGAACAAAATATCCCTCACATTGCTAATGTAGGATTTACATATGTATGGTTGCCACTTGCTTTTGATTTCGTTGCACCCCAAGGTTCCTTGTCTCGAAACAGTTATTCTTTGAACTTCGCATATAGTTCAGAATACTAGCTGAAAAGCTTACTTGTGATAATGTGAAATATAATGTGAGAGCCATGGTTGATATAGTTATTAATCATCATGTCATAAACTCTCAGGAATTTGGAGGCTTCTGTAATCACTATGATGGCTTGTCACTACCTTGGGATGAACGTGTTCTTACTCGTTGTACTGGTGGACTTGAAAACTGGAGCATAGGGGATAATTTACATGGAGTACCAAAGATTAATCACACCCAAGATTTTGTACGCAAAGACATTAAAGATTGGTTAAGGCAGCTTCGGAAAAGTGTTCGTTTTCAAGATTTTTTGTTTGACCGTGCTAAGGATTTTGCAGCGAAATTTGTGAAAAAATATATTGACCCATTAGCCCCCATGTTTGTTGTTGGGGAATAATGGCATTTGTATAAGTATACTCCTAGTTATCATCTTGATAAGAACGAAGATAGGCATATACAAAGAATAATCAATTGGATTGATAGCGCTAATGGCATCTATGCAACATTTGATTTTACAAAAGGGCATATTCAAAACCCTGTGATATTGGAACTCATAATTATGACTAGCACAGGTGCCCTGTACCTTCCAATTTGTAAATTGAATTTGTAACTTCTAGAGAAGCTAGTCGTTGTTTCTGCAATTAAACCTATCCTCCCTTCATCCTTTAATTGTTGGTAAAAATCTTTGTGCTCATAGAAATTACAATCTCAAGATGTGACTTGTGCTAAATTTTTTAACTACGAATAAGGTTCCAGTCATAAATGACATTTTCATTTTTAAGTGTCACTACGAATTTAGAATGTGATTTTCTCTATCTCTTGAACTTACGACTTGCAGAGAAACCTCAACCTTAATAAGGATGATCATCTTAACCTGGCATACACATATCTGGCAACCAATGCACATGCATTTGTTGGAGGAGATGACATGATTATCAAAGTGGCAATTAATAGCTAATAAATATGGATTGCCAAAAAAATGAACAACTAGGATATGGTTTACTGAGAACTGTGACTAATCATGTATGCCCTATTTCCACAAATGTTTGAGAATCTCACTGACTAGGAAATCATGGGAAGTTGCAACCTCAAAAGGCATTTTAATGTGTTCAATGGATGACTCTCTTATCTTTAACCTAACCGATCTTGACATTGATGTCACACAAGAGGTAGTGAATTTAACACTTAGCCAAGGCTGACATTTGAAGGTATTTATACCTTCTCTTTGGCTAGTTGTGCAAACTAATTGAAGCATTCACTAAGTATTTGGAAGGTTCTCCATGCCTTGAGTTTCTCCTCCAATGGTGCCAAGATTTTTTCAAAGTTCATGATCATATAACTTGACAGCGTTACAAAGATTATCTTCCAACATTGTGGTCATTACAAAAGCTACTGACTAGGTTCCATCATGACCTCTTAGACACTTATCCCTCTAATGGATATCTACTTTTTTATTTATGTACACCACACTTGCCTAATTAAAAGACTGGAAACAAAGAAAGAGGCACACCATTCATTTTATATCATGCTCATGGATACAGTAAAAACTTCATTTTATGGCATGTATGTAAAAGTTCTTCAAGTGTACTCATTAATTGGGCCTCAAACTGAGGCCTAAACTGTTGGACGAGTTCAAGAAGTGTAGCTTTCAGTGCTTCATCATAGAGGATAGAGATATCAATTTATACTCAAAATGATCCTGCACAAACCACATACACTAATAATATTGTGGTGCATAAAAGAATTGTACTTGGGTCCAAATTAATATCTTGCTTCTAGTGAATTTTTTATATCATTATTCTTTGACTGCAAATGTGTATGACCAATGTAATTTGCTTGTAGGTAAAACAGAGGGAACAAGAATGTTGACCTACACAAAGGAAGATAAGATCGAGTTAAAGGAAGTAAACTCTGATATTTTCAATGCACTAGCAAAACTTCCGTAAATGCTTTTTTTTTTCTAAGCTAAGAAAGGGGTTACTCTTTCCCAAACCAAGAAGCATGTGGGCCATTAATGTCACCTAGGGGGTCCTAAAATATGTAGAGACAATTTAGAAGATACCAAGTGCTATATTTTCTAACTAATTTTAATGTGTTTGGGCTCCAAACTACTCGTATCCAAGTTCTTAACTTAACCTATTGATTTGATATTCAATTCCATGAGAATGCTACGCAACTAAGGTTTTGACAAGCAAACGAATTGGCTCCATGAAGGCTTCTAGGACCATTTAACAATACCAAGGACAATTGTCTCACGGCTTTCAATAACATTCTCAATAGGATTTTGGCTCAAAATGCATGTGGATACCTCACAACCTCCCTTTTGTTGTAAACATTGTTTTGTCATTATCAAAATCCACTAGACATTAGAGAGTCATGAAGAAGTTCAAGAGTCACGAGGGTAGGCAAAAGGTCACGATAGGTAAACAATCATCTAAGCTTTATAAATATACCCTCATACTTCATTTGAACATGACTTTAGCACTTGAGCCAGGGCTAGCTTTAGATAGTTGTTTTGTGCTTAAGGATCTAAAGGCACTTAGCATTAGGGGAATTTTGAGGTCTAAAATGGGCCTCCTAAGAAAATTATAAAATAATAGTGGAAATAATAAAATAAGATTAGATTACATCATCAATTTTCATTTTTATTTTATATATATAATTATTTTTTAACTTGTATTTTCAACTTATCTCCCTATGGGTTTACTCAAATTCCAAGTGACAACACTCATTGGATGTAGAATTTGATTCTTCATCCAAGGAGTACACATGTTGCATACTTTCAATGGATCCTACTACACGAAAAATGAGAAATTAAAAACGTAAACGTAATCACATTTTTTCATGTATTTCTTATTTTTCCTATAGAAGGGTCCATCGAAAGTATGCAACATGGGTACTCATTGGACCAGGAATTAAATTTTGCATCCAACGAGTACTCCTACTCAAAATTTGAGTAAAAACTTAGGGAGGTAAGTTGAAGATACGAGTTTAAAAGGTAGTTTTATTATTTTATTATTTTTTAATCTTTTTACCTTTTTACTCCAAAAATGGAGAATCATCCCCCGTGGTTGACATCATCATCTTGAATCCTATTGGTTCTTATAAAGTTTATTTTGGTTGTACATTTTTTTTAGGACGCCCATTTTAGACCTCAAAATTCCCTTAATGCTCATGGCAACTAGTAGGATGATTTATGGTGAGGCTAGGGTTTTGCTTTGGAAGATAGTATGAGCAACCCATGTTCCACAACTAGGACTTGATGGACTTGCTAAATATGTACTTGAATTTGCAACATGGATAATGAGAAGTTCTTCACTTTTGGCATTGACTCTTGTGCATCTTTATGGTGGCTATATTGGTTATCCTGTATTTGTGTTTTTATGTATATTGATGGATTGCATGTTTGCTCTGAATCATTACTTTCTTGTTTCATGCTATGTTGATTACTTATTGTGAATTTATTTGTAATTAACTTCTAACACGTTCATGTTCATTTATGTATGAGATGGTTTTAGATCACTAACTCTTATTGATGCATGCTTCTTCTTATTGTTTTGTTGTTACATTCTTGTATCATGTTTTGCAGGTTATCAATCGTGGGTTGATCTCCTCCCCTTTCTATGGGCATTTCATTCTTACCCTTGCTATAACATCTCCACATTTGACAACTAAGAGTAAAATTTACATGGTGGCAATTGGGACCATATACTAGAAGAGATTCATACTCTAAACAATATAAAGCCTAATTAGAATTTCACACTAAAAAAACATTTTTTCCTATCAACGAATTATTAAACTAATTTTGTGAGTAGAAATAATTTTTATCTAAATACTTATATGTTATATATTAAAACAAACATTTTTGTAGTAAAAAAGTATTTTAAAAAATTAAACAAAATTGTAATTATAATAATATATATATATATATATATATATATATATATATAGATATATATATTAATTATTACCATTTGCCTCCGAAGATAAACAAAATGCTTTGATGGGGGAGTATAAATTATATTTTCTCCGTGACTTACTAATATCGATTCCAAGTAATTAAGAATTATTGTAAATAAATATTTAAAATATTTATTAGTGTGTTTTTTTGGGGCTAATGGTAAGCTTTTTAGACATTATATAAAGGCAGATGGTAAGCTTTTTAGACAATATATAGAAAGTGAAAAGGTGGCCAACAATTCTACACTAAATAAATTAGAAAACATGTGTTTACTTCATTGTGAGATGTGTAAAGGATGAAAAAGGATCATACACAAGAGATATATTGTCCTATCTTTTTTTAATTTGATATTTTTGGATTCCGTAAATATTTCGAGCTAGTAAGTGGGGCTCATAGTTAGGATATTAATAAGAAATTTGATCAAAGATAAATAAATGAGATATGTAATGTTAATAAATGAAAAATAAATGCTAAGTAAATGTTAGATAGTTAAGAATAATAATAATAAAGAAATTTATTATTATTTTTATTCATTAAATGTTAACTTAATATCTTTTTTCTATTTCTTATTTTACATCTCTCAACGATTTATTTTTCAAAACCTAATCAATTTTTTTTTATGAGTATACTCTTAAGCTACACTTGCTAGCTTAAAATGTTGACTAAATTTTTTAATGTGATAGATCTCAAAATATTAGATCAAAATTTACTTTAATTTTGATATTTTTTAATTAAACTTAAAAAACCATAAAATAATGAAAAATGGGAAAAACTTGTTTATGACACTTACGGATATCTTTCTAAATAAAATGTAAATTACTTTACATTTATCTTCTTTAAAATTTTAAGTATTAGACCTCAATTTTTCCTATTAAAAATTACCACATTAACCAATTAACGATGTGTTTGGTTGCTTTTTAAGATGTGTTCACATTCAAGTTTGAAGTTTTCCCTCACAAGCTTAATTCATGATATTGGATTAGCCCTCTTTCAAAGTTGAGATTAGTTGTGGTGTTTTCTAAATAAATTAATAAAAATAATAAGAATTTAAGTTTTTATTTAAGTTTGATTTTATATTTTATATATTAATAGAAAATTATTTGTAATTTGGATTTATTAAGAGATGAGAGGAATTGAATTTTTTAAAATGTGAATATTTTTTTAGTATAAAATTTGAGAAAAAATTTGCATTTTTTATTATGTTTTGCTCCTAATATATATAGAGTTAAGATTGATCTATCCTAATTTTTAATAATAATATTATCTATATTTATATAAATTTCACACTTATATATATATCTTAAATTCAATTCAAGTCTTAAGAGGGTGCTCCCCAATCCCGAAATTATTTGTACTAGTGACTACTCTCATTTCTTTAAGTCTGTATTGGAAGCCAAAAAATGGGGAAAATAAAAGCACGTGGACTTATTAAATAATGGATTAGCAGTGACTAGAACGTTTCTTGAAGTTTCTTCCTCTAAGATAATTCTTATGTGCTCAAAGAAAATTCACCTTGGTTGATATATTGAGTTGGGATAAGGAAGGTAATTAGATTGGATGGAACTTTAGAAATATTATATGAAATCATTAGCACTTGACCTTTAAGCTTCGTGATTGACTAGTGGGATGTGTGCCATAAAGATTAGAGGAAGCAGATCAAGTAGGATGGAATGCCTTGGTTTTTTCAGTGAAAGAGGGATATATCATTATGCTCTTCTAGTCTCGATTTCCACTAAATCTCAACATTTGGAGAATATATATATATATATAATGCCAATCCAAAGGTAAACACTTTTTGTTGGTTTCTCACTCATAGCAAAATTCTAACAGTTGAGAGTTTAAGAAAGAGAGACATTCACGACCAGTGTCGATGTCTTCTTTGCTCGCATCAAGTAGCAAACATCCCCCATAACTTTCTAGATTGTGATTATACAAAAGTAGTTTGGATGGAAGTAATTTCCCTACTCTATAGTAAGGTCAAATGACTCTTTAATTTTCAAGAATTCTCCTCTTCTTGGACAAAAAAATTATGTTGAAAGCTTTTCGATGAACCTCTCTTAAAAAATTATTGGGAAGCTCTCCCAATATGTTGGAAACTATGGTTATCAAGGAATAATGTAATCTTTAATAACATGAATACTCCTCCCCATAACATAACGATGAAAGCAATATCATTATGTGTTGAGTTTGGAGCTCAAAAGATAGATCAAATCTCTTCTCAACAAACCTTAGACCAAAAGGATCGATATTGGCTCAAAAAGTTTATAGTTTTGGATAACTTTTACCAAAACACATGATGGAACAAGCCTGAAACAAATGAATGTTGGAAGCTAAGACTAACAGAGGTAGAATTAAGAGCATGGAAGAGATCACGACAAGGTTGGATTCTCTATTTTGATGGGGCACCCAAACAAAGTCTTGGGGTGGCAGGAGGGTTAGGGGTACTCTATTGCCCTGAGGAGGACAAAGTGTTCAGGTACTCATGGGATCTTGATCATATGACAAATAATCAAATAGAGATATATGGTCTCTACCAAGGACTTTTGTTAGCCAAAGAACATCAGGTGGACACACTTATGATTATGGCTCCTAATCATGCGTCATCTAGTCAAAGGCTTATTCCTAAAGGATAAATCACCCACAAAGCCCCTCTTTTTGTTTCTAAGATATTTTTTCCTCTTGAAGAAATCGTGTATTCCTATTGTAAAGGATAAAATAATTGGAAAATTTGATGAATTAACTCTGCAATGCCTGATTTATTTGTTATAATAGAGAGAGAGCCCTTAGAAAACTAAATAAATAAATAAATTTCACAAACAAACTATTGTAAGATTTGAGTTTTGATATGTTTATTAATTAAATTTAGATAGGAAGCTTTGAAATACAATGATTATGAATATGAATTATTATTTTAGTTTTATAGTCAAATGGATCTTAATTTATAATCATTATGTAGATCTTATATATATTTTTCATCTCTATATCTAAAAATATTCTTATTTTTTAACGGATGGTAAAATCTATCATAACTCAGTTGTCAAACCAGCAGTGAGGACAACCATCTCAAGTTGCTAATCGCAAATTCAGGCTTATTCATTGACGTTATTCAAGGAAAACCACACCACCTGGAATAACCCGTTGTTGGTCCATAAGGAGGCAGAATTTCACTATTGTCAAACGCCTCTGGGTCTTGGGTCGTTAACCTGTTTCCTCACATCCGAGGAAGACGAGCTCTTAGCCAAGCAAAAGTAGTTTTAGGGCATACTTCGGGCCCATAAAAATATTCTTATTACTAATTATATATTTATCAACTAAGTTGATTAAGATGTTATATGTTTATTAATTATATGATGCATGCATCGCGTTGCTTGCCATTAAAATCCACACCCATATAATGCAACAAAAAATATACACTCAAAAAAACTCACATCACATAATAAGCAAGGTAACAAAATTTTCACCCTATAATTCCCTCGTAGGGGAAATCTTTATTAATCACACATAGAGACTCTCATAATCATACTAAAGATTACAAATGTTCTCCTTATATATTATAAGGGAATATAACATCCATTTTCATATTTAGTCATTAATTCCAATCCCCTCCTTAACCATCTCCTAAAATATTTCAATAAATCTCCACCAAATCCTCTATCGTGTCTCCATGCATCTCTCCATTCTATCCTAATTTCTTCATTTCTCCTTTATATTCTAAGCGATATGTTTTACCTCAATTTTTCCATTTTCATTCATTAATAAATCTTTCATATGCGTTAGGTCTCGTATCCCTTTCTAATGAAGACTTTATAATTTTTTTCCATTCCATTTCCTTTGGTCCTCAAACTTTTTCCCTTACATCTCTTATGGTCTTTTTCACATGTCCTCCGTGCTTTCACCTCATACTTGCAAAAAAAACAAGTGTTCGTTGACATCCATACAAAAAACAATCCATCTATCGGAATACATGGCTAATCAACTACTGTAACCGCTAGTTTGCTAGGAACACCTTTCATATATATGGTTAATAAACTGCCTTTGTGTTGCAAATACCTTTTACCTGTACTTGTTTTTTCCCTTTACATCTTTGTCGTCATCTTTCACCTATGTTTCGGGCTCACCCATAATCCCATCGTCGATGCCCCTACATCATTATATGTTTTGAAATATTATGATCATCAATATGAATTATTATTATTTAAATCTCTCTCTATGTCTATATATATATATATATATATATATATAGATAGATATGTTGAAAAATATATTTGTAATTTTATTAATAAAACAAATTACAATAAGGGTAGCAGGAGGGGGAGGAATTCTTTGCAATCCCAAAGGAATAATAGTCGACAAGTATGCTTGGGGATTATGAAGGAAATCCAATAATTATATCAAGGTGTATGGTTTCTACTTCGGACTTATTTTAGCCCGACATCGGCGACTTAGAGACATTTTTATCTTGGGAGACTCCTTCCTTGTCATTAGACACCTGAGAACAAGTTCAGTTCCTAAGGACAACACACTAAGTTTACTGCTCCAACGAGTCAGAGGTACCCTCCTCTCCTTTGTTAATACTCATTCCTCTCATATCTTAAGGAACCTTAATGCAAATGTTGATCTAATGGCCAATAAGGCTTTCTAGATGAACAAAGGCAAAATTAAAATTAATGGAGTTGATGACTATTCCACTATCCCTTAATGGTAACTATGAGCATGATCAATACTTATACTCCCTACTTAAGTTCCAATCCTAAATGGAAGCTTAATAACATTCCTATTATTCCCTTCTTAAGTCCCCCGGCCCCCATGATCTCTCTGCACCTTAATCTCCCCGATAACATGCCTTGTACCACATTCCTTCATTACCTAATCAAGCCCTCTCTCATCATGATGATGTTGAGAGCCATCCGCCGAATCAACATGGAATTATGTTGGCACAAATTGCATGCAAGTGTGATGAACTTATTGTCTTCCTCTCAGACCAAGGATCATATCGAGAGACATCAAATGCTCCTGTTGCGAATCTCCGCCACCAACAAGCCACATTTACTCCCACCACTAAGGATTAGACTACTAAACCATTTGACGACCAAGTTGAATGTGAAAGGAGTCCTTTCAATCAACAGTATAATAATAGAGGCATCTTGGGATCCTCGTGGCTCAGGTACCACATTCCAGATTCGCATGCAACATCTAAGATAGGAAAATGCATAAATTAGCAAGGGATTGTTTTTTTTTTTTAATCTGCCGGTTAAAGAAAAGCTTTTCCTTCGATTGGTGAGACTATGGTATTATATAATTCTCCCTATAGAGAATGTTGGAGGGTTGCAGTCAATGCCTAGCAAAACCCTCCAACTTGTTCTTAGTCATGCCTCCTTTTTTAGTGTGATTGATGAAGGGTATGGTCAGAAGATTACCCTCTGGTCTATACGGAGAATTAAGGTTGGTGTAATCTTATTTAGAGAACTAGAGAACTCTCTGGGATTTGTTAAAGCTTTTTGTCTCTCCACTCGAGTTTCAGGTTCTTCTCCCCGACATGCATCTTCCATCATGGCATCTGGTGGCTAGGGTCGATGTCAAGTGCATTCAGGTAGGGTGGCGAGAAGAAACTTCAAGAATTTCACCATTGATGGGAGCTATCCTGATTCTGCATCCTTAGCCCCCTCTGTCTGTGAGCAATGCAAGAAGGAGCACGCAAAATTAAAGGCAGAGATATACGGTTTGCAGGTAATATTACACCAACAAAGCAGTTTGGAAAGTGAAAATATGAACACTATAGAAAAGAAAAATCAACGAATCACGCGCTTAGAGGATGAAGTCGAGGCTTGAGAAGCATAGTAGTGGATCCCCAACTGCATATTGCCAAGCCGATCAACCCACCAGAAGAATTGAGCCTACGAATTGATCTGAAATGCCCAATTGATCCTTCCAACTAATCTAATATTGTCATGACTGGGTTTTACTGTATATTTCTCTTGTCGTAATTTTCTCGCGTATACAGTGGTAGAAAAATAAGAGTATTGTGGTTCACTGTCGTTAGTGATGAAAATTGAGCATAGTTAGATAATGTGGAAATGTCAAATTTGATTCCCAAAGGTACAACTGCAATGTAAATTCCCCAGGCATCAGCCACGACCAAGTTCAAATTTAATGGAAAAAGTACTCACTTTTGTTAAAAGAAATAAAAATAAAAAATAAAATAAAATTACAATATAGCAAAATGAGTTAGAATCAATTTATTATGAGTCAACGTTATGTCTTAATAGTATTATTTTTTGATCTAATGCTTCTTTACACACTAATATAGGCTATAAAGCACTTCTCGGCACACAAATTGTGATGGTATGTTTCGAATGATTTCTAGAGGCTCATTCTATTCGAAGGGAAAAAAGTTAAATTACACAATGAAATGCAAATGGGATAATAAATGAACAAATTCAACATCTTTCCCATGGAAATTCTTTTCCAAATCACATAGAAAATTTGTCCAAAGCTATAGATGCACCTTAATGATGGGAATTTTGACCACAAAATTTCATTGTTAGGGGGTTTTGTTCATTTGAAAATGACACAAATTATGAATTTTTCAAAGGAATAAATTAATTAAAATGAAATTTAGCCTTACCAACACTCTGCACAGTCTACCAATAGTCAACTCTATTGAATTGTAAATATCAAAGAATACTAATATATAAAATAATACCAAACCATATATTATGTAATACCCCCAGTAAGTTGTAAATATTATAATTACTTTTATTAAAGTTACTTGGCAGACTATGGGCCCATGCTAAAGGCCTGGTATGAATAAGTGATAAACATAAATGTTTTTATATTTTTCCATTAATAAAATATTGCATACAGTTAACCTTGAAAATTTCAGTGGGAAAAGATGTTGAAAGAGAATTTCACATTCCAGACAGTTATGGGTAGAGGTGGTTCCCTGCCTAGATTCCTCTCCCTAGAGATAAATTATCTCAGTTAGGGAAAAGGGAGCCAAGAGGGTGAGAGGGGAAAAAGCCCGAGGTAACCTTGTGAACTTGGAGATTGGTTGGATGTTGTTGAGGGAGGCATGACATTACCAAAAAGGAATTATTGAGTTGGTTGGCTAGTGGAATTGCAAATTAAACCCTATGTGGTTAGTGAAATCATAGGCTGGACTTGGTATGGTCAATGAATGTCCTAGGTTGGACTTGGTGTGGTCTCTATCAAGGAACACTGTTATGGATGTGAAACTAGTTCGGGGGGAGTTCTTGTAGACGGTACTAGTTCTTTTTGGTTGGGTGGAGCATTCTTTTTTCCACTATGATTTTCTAGGAAGGCTCAGTTACTAGAAAACAAATAAGTGAAATATGTTCTAGAATGATTTTTTGGGATACATTTATTTTATTTTATGTTGTGCAAATGTTTGAATTTAATTCTAATACTGTGAAATGGTAATATAATACTATTGGATTAGGTTAACTCCAAGCCTTAATGGATAGCCATCAACTTGGAATAATCCTAAATTCTTTGGTACATAGGTTTGAAAGGTGGATGGCAGGTCATGAAGACAGGTCCCACCAGCCTACCATAATATAAATATTAATGTTGTATTTGTGAATAGAGAACATAACAAAGTTTGTGATTAAATATAAGCTCTATTGTGTTAACTGTAAATATTACTAATAAAAGAACTTATATTGATGTTTTTTTTAACAAGGTCGGATATTTTTGTATTATAAAAAATAGAAAGAGGACTGAATCCTATTACATTTCGAGTGCGAAAGGTCTTTTATGGAGGCGAAAAAGGGGAGCGCAGTCCCTACCTCGACATAAGAGACCTTGTTTCTAAAATGCTGGAAAAGAAAATACCCATATTGCCAAACAAACTGACCAAGAAGCAAGCAAAATTTGCAGTGCATAAGAGGAAGGAGACATGGAGTTCACCAAAATTGGTTTACAGATTCCTCAGGATAATGACCCTTCTTTTTACTGTATCTTGAGGAAGCTTCACCCTGCTCACTTTGGTTCAAAGAGTTTATATAATCAACTGCATCCTCAAGATGCTTACACTTATCCTTCAGTGCTTCAATCTCAGCTCTCTGGTTCTCGATTTCAGTTTGCTTGTAGTTATTCACACTCTTCATCTCAGAACGGAGGTCTTTGAGTGTTTGAATAAAGCAACCAATCATGAAACGGTTGGCATGACACAGAGCGCAGCTTTCATTTTTCTCCACTTTCTCTAATGGATTACAAGACATCTTGATTGGCTTGTCAACTGTATTACTCTTCTGATCTCTGTTTTTATGCTGGGAGCTTCTGTGCTTGCTGGAGTGATAGCCTTCAAGAAGATTGTTTTGAACTCTCTTTTTCCCTTTTGAATAATTCCTTTTGATTTACCCGTAGGAATAGGTTCTCTTTCCGATGTTGAAAGCTATTTGGATCTGCTTATGAAAGATGGAGAGACGAGAGGTGAAAGTCTCGGGCCTGTTGGACTGGGACTTCCAAGAGGAAGAAAAACTGAGAGAGCTAGAGAGGTCTGGGGAGAGCGACTAGTGACCAGACACAGAGATTCCTCTGAAATATTGAAACGGACCAAGAACGCAGCTGAGAGGGAAAATGGAGGAGGGATACGGAGAAGGAAGAGCACACTGGATGAGCAAAAGGGGAATCGAACTTCTTTTCAACAGAGAATGATTCTGATCAAAGGGGTCAGTATTAATGACCTTAGAAGACAGGATTAGAGGCCAAAAGAGAAGAGACAGAGCCTCTAAAAGCAGGAACCTGTACACTCTTAACACAATGGTGAGTCTGCAGGAAGAAGCGGCTTGCAAAACATGACGAATTCTATAAACTACTTGCTTACCTCTACTCGGCTCCTGCGCGTTGGGATTGCTACAGAGAATGCTGATCACTATTAGCTCACCTCCCTTTTGAGCCTGAAAACCCGAGCACTCTTTTTTACTTGAGAAACGATGCTCTCTCCCTTCAGTTGCGCGATGATGATACTGATGGATGTTCCTGAACTTGGGATGCTTTTATAGGCTTGATTTAGCTTGCTAGGCTCGTGATTCTTCTCTGCTTTCTCTGAAGTAATCCCCTGAAAACTACGCTTGCTCGACTTTCTGTTCAAATCAGTATGGGCAGTACCTTGTTTGATATGACCTGTATAAGCTATGTTCTGATCCTGGAGGTGGTTTCTTTTCTGGAGCAGATCACGAAGCCGCTGTTTCTTCATGATGAGGATTTTCCTCTCTGCACGAGAAGGATTGGCTAAGATATTCCTGCCAGACAAGTGCAGGAGGATCTCCTGCTGTTTATTTGTATGAGGAAGCTTTGCTTCTTTCGAATTGATGTGTTTAGCTGTGTTTTGGACCTCGTACCAATCCTCCTACAGAGGTAAATTATGGGATTGCTTTTTCATAAGTATCTTGGGTTTCTTTCACTGTCCCAACCCTCCTATCCACTGCCTTGTTGGCGAGTGAATCAGCCTTATGATTATGATTCCTGAGAACATGTTTAAAAACAACATTTCCCAGAATTTTTAAGTTGTCCAAAATTCTTTGCCTGATTTTATTTAAAGCTTGATTTTTGAAGTCTCTCCCCGCTTCCATTGCAGCAATTATAATCGCTGAGTCTCCAATTATGATTGGATCTTTAACCTGGAGTCTTTTGAGGATATTGGAGCCCATAAGCAAACTGTAGGCCTCCGCCCTATTGTTTGTCATAGTCCCAAGCCCCCATTCATAAGTAGCAATTGTCTCACCATTCGGATCAATTATTAACCCGCCTGCCCCTGCTCTTCCAGGGTTATTCTTAGAAGCTCCATCGAAGTAAAGAGTGTATTTTCTTTGATTTTTGGTCCAGTCCTCTATCTCCTTTTCATTTCCACGAAGTTTCCACTCTCTAGTTTTCCTTCCTATCTTCTTTAAAAATTGTATCTTAGCTGAACCTTCAATGAGGGCTTTGCTATACCAAACCTTTTCTTCTTGCTTCCAGCTGTTTTGATCCATGATTAGCACACCATTTGCGCTTATCATCTTCGAAATTTGCCCCCAAGTTTTGGCTAAAATGGACCCGGAATTTGGCTTTTGACCTTTAAAAATGCACTTGTTCCTAGCTAACCAAATTTGCCAACAAAGAGTGGAAGGAAGGCACTTCCAGATTCGAATTATGGCATTTTTTTTTTCTTGACATATGGATAACTTTGCACCCAATTTTTGTTTAAGGTTATCAACTACTCAGTTGTGTCAATGTTCATTTCAAGAGGACTGATGAGTTGCTTCCAGCAATGCTTTGCAATAGTGCAATTCAAGAAGAGGTGTTGAATGCTTTCTTCATCTTTTTGACACAAGACACAAATAGAGGGGCCATGAAAACCTTTCTTCCCTATTTGTTCTACCGTAAGGATCTTTCCTTTTAGAAGAGTCCAGGGGAAAAATTTAATTTTGGGGAGACACTCATTCTTACAAACAACTGACCAAAGATTCCAATTTTCGTGATTGTTGTGGTTTTGAAGAAAGTTGTAGCCTAATTTAACTGTGAAATTGCCTCCGCTTGGATCCCATATATAATTGTCCTAGCTCCTTTTATTTATGGGAGCAGCTCCTGCAAGGAGAAGCTTTAAATCTTCCCACTGATTTTTCAGTCTATTAGGGAGAGACTGAATTCTCCAAGCAATCCATCTGTTTTGTTCCCAGTCAGAGATGGAATATAAAGAGGTTGTGCCTTTCTCATCCATCCACTCTTTCAGATCTCTTAAATTTTGATGTTGGTTCAAGGGTGCTGCTCCCATTAATCTGTCGTTCCAAGTAGAGGTGTCTTTCCCGTTCCCCGGATTCTTAGAGATATGGTCTCTAATTTGAGGAATAATTTTCTTGATGAGTTTCCAAATTTGGGTGCAAGGGCGGTCTGGAATAATTTCTGTAAGCATCTTTGACCGCTGACAATTAAGATATTTCTTTGAGAGAGCTTCGCCCCACCATTGGTCCTTCCCATTTAGCATTCGCCAGACAAGCTTGATACCAAGGGCCTTGTTTGTCAAACCTGGAATCCTGATAGATATGCCTCCTTTTTCGAAAGGGAGAGTCACTTGATCCCATCGAACAAGACTGAATTTTTTTGAATCTTGTTTTCCTCCTTACCAAAGGAAGCCTCTAGTGATTAGCTCCATTTTTTGTGACTGCCTGCCAGGGCCAAAATTAAAGCATACTGATAAATTGACAAGGCTGAGAGGAGAGCTTTAATTAAAATTGTTTTTCCTGCTAGATTTAGCCACGTCATTCCCCAACTTTGAATTCCCCCCCTCATTTTTCAATTTGTTTGTTCCAGACCTCTGTATTAACCATTTCTTTTTCCAGTGGTAAACCAAGATAAGTAAAATGACACCATTTTAACTGGACTAGGATATCCATAATTTGAGAGATCTTATGCATTATATTTATTGGCACATTCCAAGTGTATATTCTGCATTTTTTATTATTTAGAAGGCCTCCTAAGACATCGAGAAAATCATCAAGAACTTTTTTGAACCGCCTGGCTATGATACTAGAGGCTCCCCCAATGAGAAGAGTGTCATTAGCAAAGAGCGAGTGGTTTATTTCTTTAACCCCGCGGGCTATTCTAATGCCTGTAATTTTCCTTTTTTCTCTTTGACTTTCTAGCTGAATACTCAACGTTTCTGCCATCAAGATAAAGAGGAACGGGGAAAGTGGGCACCCTTGCCTCAAACCTCTGGTGCTTCAAAAATATCTGCTTGGCCTACCATTGATCAACGGAGCAATCCAAGGATTGGAAATGCAAGCCATAATAATATCAATGAACTTGGGAGAGATATCGAACTTCTGGAGAGTGGCCGCAAGGAAATTATGGTTCACTCTGTCAAAAGCATTGGCCATGTCCAGCTTTATAACCATGCCTTTTTCCTTACTTTGGATGTTACTATGGATGGCTTCCTGAACCAATATTACATTGTCTGTTATCTGTCTTTTTGGGACAAAGCCACCTTGGTTTTATGAAATGATACCAGGCATAATTTTTTTCAGTCTATTTGCCAATATTTTTGTAATGATTTTGTAAGAGGAATTGCATAAACAGATTTGTCTATATCTATCAAAAGTGATCGGATTTAGTTCTTTCAGGATGAGAGCCAAATGGGATGCTTTGGTGTTTTCTCCCACTTTATTTTTTTGAAAGCATTTTTTTATCATCCTTACTAAATATTTTTTGATAGTAGCCCAATGGTTCTTGTAGAAAGTGATGGCGAACCCATTCGGTCCAGGAGCTTTTTCTGGGTGCATGCTCCAAATTTCCTCTCTAATTTCCTCCGCTGTGACCTCTTTCTCCAGCTCTCTATTTTGCTGTTCATTTATTTTGCCGCTGATTTGCTGAAGGAACTCTTTGCTATCCACTTGCTGATCCCCTGCTGAAGGGAGGTTTTTGTAATAATTATGAGCTGCCTTTTTTATTTCCTCCATTTCCTTTATTTCCTGTCCTTCCACTTGAATTTTATCAATTTGGTTGCCCACTCTTCTTATCTTTAAGTTGTTGTGGAAAAAAGCGGTGTTTTTATCCCCCACTTTAAGCCATAAGCATCTTGAATTTTGCCTAATTTCCTCTTCCTCTTGTCTGTTTTTCTTGTAAAGATCCAAGAAGATTTCTTTTTCAAAAGCCTGCTCTTGCTCGGTATCTTGTAGATTTTCTTTCTCCTTGCTTCAGTTTTCAATTTTTTTTTTGCAGCTCAATTTTTTTATTTTTTTCCTTGAGAGCGTTTCCTCTTGCCCAAGCTTTTAGAACTGATCTTAAATTTTTTAGTTTAGTTTCCCATACGTAATGGGGGGAGCCTAAAACAGAGGTTTCCCAGCTTTCCTTTACTAGCTTACCAAAATCTTCCTTGCTGTCCCAGAGTTTGTTGTATTTGAAAGGAATCGGACCGAGATTCTCCAGCCTATCCAAGATCAGCACCACCGGCTTATGGTCAGAGGCTGAAGCGTGCACTATTTTACTTTTGATGGTTGGGAAGGCTGCTGCTATATTCTCTTGAATCAAAATTCTATCTAGTCTTTCCTTTATATTATGTGCTCCCGATATTTTATTACTCCAGGTAAATTTTCCATTTCTTGGAGGGATGTCAAGAAGTTTGTGCACTTCTATGATGTCTTCTAGGGCTGCTCTTTAGGGGTCATTGAAGTAATTGCCTCCCATCTTCTCATCTATATGTCAAATCAAATTTAAATCCCCTCCTATAGCTATATTTCTCCTTGGGCCTTCTTGTGCTTCTTCTTTTACTGATTCCCAGCACATAGCTTTATCTCTGTAGTGGTTTGGAGAGTATATATTTATAACGGTATACTCTTCATTCGTTTCCTTATTTTTTAGATCTGTCCTGACCCAATAATTATTGAGTTTTTTATTGACAAGTTCCCATTTCCACAATGTGCATATACCGCCTGATGCTCCAATGGAGTCCATAGCTGTTCCTCTAATTTTCTTTTGAGTCTTAATCAATTTTTGAACCTCTTAGTTGCTGACTTTGGTCTCTTGGATCATAAATATGTCTGGTTGTTCCTGTTTTATTACGTCTCGTGCTACGTTAGTTTTGAAAGAGGAGCCCAGACCCCTGCTATTCCAAGAGACCATAATCATTATTTATTCGATTTGTGGTGAGTTCCGCCCTTTTCATTTTGCTGGTTTTTTCCCCACTTCCCTTTTCTTTACCGAGGAATGAGTCCATTGGCTGTTGGGTGCCAATGGCCATTTCCTTTGCTGCTGCTTCGTCTCTTATTTCTTTGTTGGATTTCCTTCCTGCTTTTTTCGGCTGATCCCACACATGGGTGCTTTCTTTGACTTTGTTTCTAGTTAGTATTCTTTCAACGGTGGGTGGAGGGGAGGATAAGCTTTGGGTGGGAGAAGAGATGATGGCTAATGCATTGACTTGGGTTGGGGAACGAGGGGATGGCAGGTCTTCCCCCAGAATTTCAAATGAGTTTGGGGTCGGGTTTACTGGAGGGTCCTCGATGATAGGAGGGATAGAAGTTGAAGCTAAGGTTTTGAGGGGACGAGAGGGGTTCGGAGCAGCTTGTTTATTATGGGGCTTCTTTCGTTTTACTTGTTCCCAAGTATCTTCTTGTGTCTCAACATTCTCAGAATTCTCTACTTCTTTTAATTTACTACACCTATTTGCAAAATGACCGTATTCATGGCATACCTTGCATTTGAAATGGATTTGTTCGTAGTCCAGCTGCTGGATGTGAGTCCATTGGTCCACCTTGATTTTTATTGCCTCTGGTAGCCCTTTCCCCAGGTCTACTTCCACGCAGATTTGAGCACAGGCGTGCATGTTATCTTTTGGCTCACATCTGTCTATATACTTGCCAACCGCATTTCCGATAGCTTTCACCGACTCATCGCCCCAACAGTGGAGGGGAAGGTGTGGCAATCTGACCCACATTGGCACAATGCTTGGAATGTCCATCTCTGGGTCAAAATCTGGTGACCATCTGTTCAGATGCAAAACTCTAGAGTCCATAAAGTAAGGATCATTTATGAATATTAGATTCCTATCTTCTTTGGTTTCGAATAGGAAAGTGAAATATCCCCTTCCACAGAACCTTATAGCTATTTTCCCTTGTATATTTACACTCCAGTTTCTCTCCACCCATTTTTGAACTGCTCTGGGGGAGGGCCACAAACCTGTAAATTGTCCTACCAACCCATGTTCAGCTAAAGAAATAACGTCTTTCCTGGGTAGAGTTGGGGGTAATGAGATCTCTGGTATGTTTGCTAACTTCTTCACAAATTTCCTAGTAGTTGGCTTGGCTTTTGGAGCTCCGTTTTCTGCTGCTTCTTGTTCATCTATTCCATGTTGAGAGGAAGAGTTTCCCCCTGCAGAGAGGGGCATGGTGGAGGAAAACTCAGCAGTAGGAGGCTGTCGAGAGAAGGGAAAAGAAAGGGAAGCTACCCAAGGAGCAGAGAACCATCAGGGAGGGGCCGAGACCGAGCTCAAGGAAGCCCAATAGCAGGGGGTTTCCAAGCAGGAAAGCTGCGGGAGTCAGCGAAGACGGCTAGGTCAAACCAGCGCGCGCGCTAGAACTTATCTTGATGTTACAAAAAAGAAAGATGAAGTTTTTATAAACAATTGAACTAAGACTCAGTTTTAATTATGTAAAATAGGAATCTATTGAACTGAAACCCTTTCAGGTAAATAAAACAAGAAAAAGGTTGTAACAATTATCAATTGCATATAGGGTTCGATGAATGTTTGATTTGGATAGTTAGAGGAATGATATTTAAATATTGACACAAGAATAAAAAATTAAACCTTCCCAACAAGTCACCCATCCCGATACTACTTAGGTTCGATGAATGTTTGATTTGGATAGTTGGAGGAATGAGACTTAAATATTGACACAAGAATAAAAAATTAAAACTTCCCAACAAGTCACCCATCTTGATTCTACTTAAGAAAAAGGTTGTAATAGTTATCAATTGCACATAGGGTTCGATGAATGTTTGATTTGGATAGTTAGAGAAATGAGATTTAAATATTGACACAAGAATAAAAAATTAAAACTTCCTAACAAGTCACCCATCCCGATACTAGTTAGGTTCGATGAGTGTTTGATTTGGATAGTTGGAGGAATGAGATTTAAATATTGACACAAGAATAAAAAATTAAAACTTTCCAACAAGTCACCCATCCTGATACTACTTTGGCCGAAGCGCACTCAACTACAAAGTGCTAATGAGATCTAATGTATTAATGTCATTGTGATCCAAGTTGTTTAATAAATGAAACTTCATGAATGGCAAAGGAATATGTCACAATGCTTAAGAGAAATATTATAGAACAACAATGCTTAAGAGAACTATTATAGAACAATAGTATAATAAAAACTCAGAATATGGCATGATGCATAAAAGAGATATTGTATACAAATATTATAATAAGAATGTGTAAGAGAAATATTGTAGAATATAACACAAGAGGAACTCAAATATTTATTGAAATGAGTAATATACCATGAAACTACATTATGAGAAAAAGTATGATTTGCTCCACGATGAAGTTCCGTATTTATACTTTTTATGGGTATCTTTCACTCAGATTCATGCCTCCTATTACATTTCAAATACCATGGGTAAATATAATAAATTATGATACCATGGTTTACAAAATGCATAAGTGAATACCATGGGTGAGTATCATGATTACAATCGTAAAATTGAAATAATTGTGCTATTAGAATCTCACTTTAATATTATGATTTATTGTGTTTATTATTATGCATTATCCATGGTTTAAACAACCATTGATAGAAAATTAATCATTAACTGCGGTAATTATTTTCCACATGGATTAAGAAGCAATGGTCCCCATTGCATAAAGTTCTCTTCGGGGTAGCCTTTGTTGAATGTGTGTTGAATAGGAGAATAACTATGGGTTTGTGGATGACCCAAAACCAAGTGTTGTTGAAGACAAGGGTTTTGTGTGGTTGACCCATAATTGTGTGCTTGTGGATGACCCTTAAGCATGATGAACATATATATGAAGACAAAGATACCCTGTAATGCTTATGGGCCAACTGTGATGCTGACAGTGTGCGGTCTAATAAATGGAGTTTGGTGGCAAGGGTTTTGGGTGGTTGACCCATAACAATAATGAACAAAGATAGAGATACCCTGTAATTCTTGTGGGCCAACTATGATGTTGAAAGTGTGCAACCTAGAAAATCGACTTCGGTGGCAAGGGTTTTGTGTGGTTGACCCATAACCATGTTGAAATAGTTTTCTTGTTAATCCACCTGCTAGAGATCTGGTGGCTTATCTTTGTAAATTTTGGCCATCCAATGAGATGTTGTAAAGGCTTCCACCATTTCACTCCTCTGTCATGTAAGTGCTTCCTCAAGCAATAATTTAATAAGATCTCCTACTCTGTCATTTTTCTTTTTGTCTGCCATGTGAGGTTGTTGGGGTCGATGAAGACAGTCTTGCAAAAGTTGCAATAGTTCAAGTCTTAGCTCCTTGTATCTTGACCTCATTGGGAACATGTGCAAAAAAATATACAAGAGCAACCTCATTTTAATACCACTGATCTGAATTGTTGGAGGAATGAGACTTAAAAATTAACACAAGAATAAAAAATTGAAACTTCCTAGCAAGTCACTCATCCTAGTACCCCAATACTATGGTGGTGCAGACACACTCAACTGCAAAGTTCTCATGAAATCTGATGCATTAATGTCATTGTGATCTAAGTTGTTTAATAAAGGAAAGTTCACTGATGGCAAAGGAATATGTCACTGATCCAGGAGTATCTTGTCAGATCAGTTGCACAGGTTCAGTTCATTGTCAACATGCAGATCATGATCAACGTTCACTCTTCATCAATAGTGTTGATTCAATAATGTGGTTCGTGGTTATCATCATGTGGGGTTGTATGAACCATTGTAACAATCTGTTGTAAATGCGTTTTTTTAGATCAAAGTGATGTAAAAGTGTAAGGCTAACACTAAAAAAAGACATGACCTAAGTCTTTATATAAACCTGTGCTAAAAAACCTAGCCCTAAAAAGCTAAGGTACAAACCTAATACAACACCTAGCACTACAACCCATTCAGGCCATGGCAAAACATTGTAAAAACATTACAACACACCCACAGGTCCCGAACCGCAGGTTTAAACCGCGTCGGAACCGCGGGCATGTGAGCAGGTAAGCGGGCGGAGTTACAACTCACCGTGGCAGATTATGGAAACCATAACTGTAAACATGTGAGAAAACAATTCAAATAGGTGGAGTTACAGCTCTAACCATGGCGGACAGGACAAACCGGGTGGAGGTTGTTAACAATAGCTGTCACATGAACCAACCGCAGACCAGAACCACCGGGAGGATAAACCACTATGTGGCAGTCAGCCAGTTGACCGCTAAAGGAACCCAACTGTTCACATGGGTAGTCAAGCCAGTGCGCGCCGTTTGTAGACCGCTAGGATAACTTATGCTCTATTTTGGGTCTTTGGGTTGTTTTGTTGCATCAAAGTAATTTGAAAACCATGTAAGCTTATCCCTAGGTGGAAATTCATGACAAGATGGAGTACTTGAACCCAAACTTTCAGCCAATTCATGACAAGACGGAGTACTTGAACCCAAACTTTCAGCCAGTTCATGCCAAGCTTGGGCATAAGAAGTTAGAATGCATCCAAAAACTTATAAAGCCTCAATTCGATCATTGAAGGAGAGAGGAGTGGTTTTGGAATTTTTTGTGCAGTTTTTAGAGGTCATAGGATGTTTTGTTTTCAGTGTAATAGGAGCATCATGAGTCGGAATTGGGAACTGTGATAGGCTTTGGAAAGCTATTTCAGAGAGCTTTTTGTTGATAGAGACCAGAAGTGCCTGCGTGCACATTTAGTTTGGTTCATTTGTTGTGTAATAAAACCTTCTTGGATTCAATCCTATTAAAGCGGTCGCCCATCTTGAAAGCAGACCTAGAGACGTAGTCCATCAGGGACGAACTCCGTAATCAATATCGTTGTATGGTATATCTGTTATTCTGAAAATTTCAGCTTAATCATGTTTCTTAAGTTATCATTTCAGTCTTAAATCAATTTTTTTCCTTTAGTCTTCCACATTCATCACTTAAGGTTAATAATCGAATTCACTGATGGCAATTAATCAATTCTACTTTTGTTTTAATATATGATCATTTTAGATCATATAATTTGGTATCAAAGTAGGTTGTGTTTATAGAATTTTTCTAGTGAATGTTAACCAGGTCAAAGTTTCAACGTGGAAAAGGAACACTCAAGGAGTTTGATCCAGAGATTGGAAGACGAAGAGTCGCTCATAAATCGACCATGACAGGATCTGATGTAGGTGAAACTCCTGAAACTAAGATGAGCGAGGAACAGTTTCAGAAAGAATTATTAAGCATGCAACAGATGTTGGGAGAGCTCTACGAAGATAAGAAGGTAAGAGATGCAACTTCTTATTTAAAGACATCGAAGAAGGACAAGGGTAAAGGCAAGGCTAATAAACCTCCTTCTCCTCCATCATCTCCATCATCATCTTCTTCTTCTCCTCCTTCCAATTCAGAATATGAAAAAAAAAAAACTCTAAGAAAACATCTCTTTTGAAACTTGATGTAAAATTTGAGTTACCTATTTATGATGGTGAAATGAATCCTGAAAAGTTAGATAACTGGATTAAGCAGTTAGAAGTGTATTGTTGTATACATAACATTTTTGACGATAAAATGAAAATTCAGTTAGCTACACTTAGAATGGGGGGGACAACTTTAATCTGGTGGGAAAGTAAAACTCAAATAGATGTAAAGCGGAAAGGTAGAGTCATCTCCTCATGGTCTAATTTTTTAAAAGCTCTTAGGAAACAATTATATCCTTTAGGATACATGCCGCAAGCTATTATTGATTGGCAACACTTGAGGCAAGGTAAAGGGCAGAGTGTTTAGGAGTTCAGAAAGAAAGCATTGGCGCTTGGTATTTCATTGGATACATGTGAAAATTTATTAAACTACATCAACAATTTACATTCATATTTGCAGCATACATTATTGATGTTTAATCCTGATGACTTTGATGAAGTGTGTGTTCAAGCCATACATATTGAATCAGGTGGTAGACCATTCAAGTTTTCACCGCAATCATCCAAAGAGTTGGAAATCAAGGATTCCAATGACAGCAAGAGGAAGAACAATTCAAAGGGAAAGAAATCAGTGACAGCTCAGAAGGAAAGACCTACTTGTTCCCATTGCCAGAGAGTTGGTCATGATGAATCTAGATGTTGGAAACTTCATCCTGAACTTAAGCCAAAGAAGTTCCTTAAGGAGAAGGATGAAATGAAAGCAAATGCAACAATCCAACAAGATCTAGGCTCTGATTCAGGTGATGAAAGGAGGATAATTGCCATAGTTTCAACAGGTAAAACTTCTAACATTGGTTCAAGTTCTAATACTACTGCATCTTCATCAAACATAAATCCTTCAAATGAGGATAAAAGAGTTGAACTATTTCACATAAGGATAACTTCTAAGCACACAAAGATAGATACAATGTTTGACAGTGGATCACAGGAAAATTTAATATCTGAATATTTAGTTAAGAACTTGGGTTTGGAGACATGGAATCATCCAAGACCATACCCATTAGGTTGGTTGAATAAATCAACTCAGATAAATGTCACAAAGCAGTGTTGGTTAAAATTTGCCATTACAGCTAATTACATTGATGAAGTGGAATTAGATGTGGTTCCAGTAGACATATGTGGAGTTGTCTTAGGAAGTCCTTATCTTTATGATCGTGATGCAGTGTTTTATAGGAGAGAGCATAAATATCACCTTAAGAAAGATGGGGTTGAATTTATTGTCAGGGCACATAAAACTAAAACTCACTTGGATTCAGTTATTGCTAATCAGATGAAGCGAATAATAAGTTCAAATAACAAATTTGTACTCATGTGTGTAAAAGAAAAACATAGGGATCTAAGGGATACTTGTTCAGGTTGTGAGTCTTAGTTTAAAGATAGTTTGGTTGAAGTGGTAGAAACTTTTTCAGTTCTATTTAAAGAACTCAAACATCTTACTCATAAGCAGGGAATACAACATGAGTTATAGTTGATGTCCAAAGCTTCTCTTCTAATGTTAGAATGTATCATTTCAGTCCAAGTTTGGGAATTATAAGTTACAGGGATGCAGGTGAGTATTGGGGAAGTCAGTGTTACATTTCTCTTGTATTGTATCACCATTTCATGTTTCAAACAATTTTGAAGCCTCTTTTCAAGTGGAGAGGAAGCCTATTTGTTTTCATGTCAAAGCCTTTTATAAAGCAGTGTTAAAGTATCCAATACATCTAAGGGAAACTTATGCATTAAGGGAAAGTGTTAATCAATGAAGACATCATTTAATGGGTGAGGAAACAGTGATTCAAACAAATCAACAACCATTTCAATACTTTCAAAGTCAAACTAAGTTGTAGCAGTTTTCACATTACAGTTTGATGGGTTTATTGCAACAAGTTCACTTAGTAATGAGGAATTAGGAAAGTACATCAAGTTAAGTAGTTGATGCGATGTCAAAAATGTCTTTGAATGTTTCAGTTATTCCGTAAAATAGACTGTTAGTACATGTTAATGGTATTGAACAATATCCCACAGAGATTGTTTTCAAAGATGTTTATGAATCACTACTTCATGGTACTCTGTGGAAAGAAGTCAATTGCCATGTTCATAACAGGTTTTTTAACCATATTCGCAAGTTGTGCATACTACAGATGGATGGAACAGTTCACAGATTCAAAATACATCATTATAAACATCATCAGGGTCATCACTTTCAGGTTGTCGATCGAATGTGTTGGTACATCATCAAGGCAGGGTGGATGGAGAGGAGGGAGTTGTACCCTTACTTGGTATATGCTTAAATCAAACTTTTGTGTTTCAAAAACTTTCAAGTGGAGAGGATTGATCCAGGAGGATCTCATCAGATCAGTTGCACAGGTTTAGTTCATCGTCAGCATGCAGTTCATGGGCAGTGTTCAGTCTTCATCAGTAGTGTTGATTCAATAATGTGGTTCATGGTTATCATCATGTGGGGTTGTATGTTACATTGTGACAATTTGTTATAAATGGTTTTTTTTTAGATCAAAGTGATGTAAAAGTGTAAAGCTAACACTAAAAAAAAGACATGACCTAAGTCTTTATATAAACCTATGCTAAAATACCTAGCCCTAAAAAGCTAAGGTACAAACCTAATACAACACCTAGCACTACAACCCATTCGAACCATGGAAAAACATTGTAAAAACATTACAACACACCCACAGGTCCCTAATCACAGGTTTAAACTGCGTCAGAACCAAGGGCATGTGAACATGTGAGCAGGTAAGTGGACGAAGTTACAACTCACTGTGGCGGATTATGGAAACCGTAATTGTAAACATGTGAGCAGATAGTTCAAACAAGTAGAGTTACAACTCTAACCGTGGTGAATAATGGAAACCGTAATTGTAAACATGTGAGAATATAGTTCAAACAAGTAGAGTTACAACTCTAACCGTGTCGGATAGGACAAACCGGGCGGAGGTTGTTAACAATAGCTGTCACATGAACCAACCGTAGACCGGAATCACTAGGAGGATAAACCACTATGTGGCAGTCATCCAGTCGACCGCCAAAGGAACCTAGCTATTCACATGGGCAGTTAAGTCAGCACACACCATTTGTAGACCGCTAGCATAACCTATGCTCTATTTTGGGTCTTTGGGTTGTTTTGTTGCATTAAACTAATTCGAAAACCATGTAAGCTTATCCCTAGGTGGAAATTCATGACAAGACCGAGTACTTAAACCCAAACTTTTAGCCAATTCATGCCAATCTTTGGCATAAGAAGTTAGAATGCATCCAAAACCTTATAAAGTCTCAATTAGATCATTGAAGGAGGGAGGAGTGGTTTTGGAAGTTTTTGTGCAGTTTCTGGAGGTCATAGGCTGTTTTGTTTTCAGTGTAACAGGAGCATTGGGAGTCAGAATTAGGAACCGTGATAGGCATTGGAAAGCTATTTCAGAGAGATTTCTGTTGACAGAGACCAGAAGTGCCTACGTGCACATTCAGTCTGGTTCATTTTCTGTGTAATCAAACCTTCTCGGATTCAATCCTAATAAAGCGGTCGCCCATCTTGAAAGCGGACCCAGAGACGTAGTCCATCAGGGACGAACTCTGTAATCAATATTGCTGTCTAGTATATCTGTTATTCTGCAATTTTGAGCTTAATCATGTTTCTTAAGTTATCATTTCAGTCTTAAAACATCTGTTTTCCTTCAGTCTTCCACATTCAACACTTAAGGTTAATAATCAAATTCACTGATGGAAATTAATCTATTCTACTTCAGTTTTAATATATGATCATTTCAGATGAGTCACACTGATTAAGAGAAATATTGTAGAAAAATAACACAATAGGAACTCAAATGTTTATTGAAATGGGTAATATACCATGAGACCACTTTATGAGAAAAAGGATGATTTACTTCACTGTGAAGTTCCGTATTCATACTTTTTATGGGTATCTTTCACAAAGAGTCATGCCTCTCATTACATTTCAAATACCATGATTTACAAAATCCATGGTTGAGTATCATAATTATGATGGTAAAATTGAAATAATTGTGCAATTAGTTTCTCACTTTACTATTATGATTTACATTGTTTATTGTCATGCATTATCCATGATTTAACAACCATTGATAGAAAAATAGTTATTAACTGCGGTAATTATTTTCCATCAATGTTTCCAAGAATCATAACCACTATAAATAAAAATAACATATCTATTGTAAATGAAAAGTTCAATTTAGATTAAGATGCAAATTCACATGACAACTAGAAACTCTTAAATTTACACCTCAAATATTTATAAATGGTTGTAGGCCATAAATACTATCCATCATTCCAGTTGAGAAACCCCAAAGTAAAAAAAAACATAACCATTCCAAGTCTCCAAGATATTTAACAGTTTAAATAAAAATACAGTGGACAGTTGAAATTGACCAATATACAATAACTAAACCTCTCAAATGACTATTCAAGGCCGCATGCCCAACAACAACAAGACTGTAATATAACTTGTACAACAAAATCCTAAGCCAGAATGGTGCCATGGCAAACTCAACTTAAAACCTTATTTCCATAATTGGGTGTCGGCCCCTCAAGAACCTGGAGTAATATAAAACATATAGAGGGATTAATTAGAACCTGGAAGCACCATACAAGAAATAAAAGCATGCATACGAAGCATAATCCTTACTCACAAGATTAGAAACCTAACATGTGTTTTTCCAAACAATAGAATCGTTAGAAGAATATGACCCCCAATGATGATAAAACAAGGCCGCATAGCTAGCATTCCCTGCGGCTTGTTTTATTGTTGAACTTTGAATTTAGCAAATTAAATATTTTTTAATATATACCTTTTTTATTTTGTGAATTGAATGTTGTTTATGGCTCTCTGGGATCATAGATGGCGAACACATAAATACCTTTAAATTTCCTCGTAATCTAATTGTCATTTAACCATATGAACTTGTAAACACAGAAACAACAAATAACTTAAATGTCTTATAGGTAATTGTTTAGAATAATTAGATTAATTTGACAAAATAAAACACAAATCATCCATTATATTTCCATCCTATTGTCAATTATGATAAAATTCCACATTTGTAAAGCATGTCACATTTCTAAGAAATGCTTATTGAAGAATTGGACAAGATTGTAGAATTGCTTTTTGTAAAAGAATTGGTATCATTATATTAGAAAGAATCATTGTAGAATGACTTTTTGTAATAGAATTGGTATCATTATATTAGAAAGAATCATACTATCAACACTAAAATGACATTGTCCCTTGTTGTAACATTTTCCAGTTAAATGAAATACTATAAAAATATTTCAAAATTGTCAATTTGTTTTGTGGTTAATGTTTTAGACATATGCAAAATTTTATTAATTTTATAAAAAAATTACATTTTTTTAGGTCTAAAAATTGAACCATAATAGTCCTCATGTATACGCACTGGCTACATCTTAAAGTTATAGGAGAAGACTGGATTAAAATTAACTTATTATACTGGTGGCTGGTACATATTTAGTTTTTCATTGACTTGCTATTAATTTCCCTTTTACTAAAAAAAATTAAAGTCTATCCAAAATTTAACATTATAAAATTAAATTTATTATTAAATTTATTTTTATCTCAAATATTATTGGTTAAACTATTTTAGAAACACAAAAACACCTTAAAAACTCAAAACATTCTAATCAATCTCTGTACATTCATATTCTAATGGAATGCCATATAACCTCCATGTTCTCGATAACCTTTTAGACTCATAAAAACAAACCTATAAAAATGAAAACAAAATGCAACGAAATATAATTGTAAATCTCAGTAAAAATATGCATTCCACAATCTCAGTTAGTTAATTTAGCCCATACCGATATTAAGGAAATGAAAACGCACCAACTTAATGTAAAATCGTAAAAATATTCTCTATATAACCTGAATCATATTTTACAAATATTATAATATAAATATCCAAAAAAATACACACAACACTTTAAAAAGACAAGACAAGGAGGAGGTACAATCGTGAGTTGCCATATTTAGCCCTAATATGGCAACTCACATTAAAAAAAATACACTCAATAATGGTGTATCCTAATATTATTTAAATCACCATAATAGTAAAACATTTAAACTTGGCCTCAAACGATCTTTAATTTATGCATTTCTACTGTTTACTGGTTATTTTTAAATAATTAGAACACTATCCAAAATATTGTAAAAATCAACTAACATTATAAATAATTTTCAATTACTAGTTTCAATCAACTAACATTACAAATAATTTTCAATTACACTGTACATTTTTTAATGCTATAGAAAATCATTAACCCCTCGGCTTGACCCGGTAAATGTCAGCATAAAATTATATATTTCTGGTGGATGAGACGACCTGATGCGTATGCCTATTAAGAATATTTATAGTGTTAGCTTTTAGCAACAATTCTATATGCGGAAAAACTTAAAGAATCGTAAAACTTAATGCCCAGAAATATAAATTACCTCCAGCCATTGGTGACGTTCTTGATGCAAACCACAGTCCACTTGCTTCTTTACTGAAAACAACGCTCCAGCTTCTATCCAAGAAAAAGAAAAGAATGCAGAAAGTCTGAAGGCACTTCCAAGCTCTGCTCTCTCAGCTAGATGGTGTAAAAAACTGAAGGGGATTGAGATACAAGCTTGGGAACCAAACAGATAAATTTATAGCCAAGCTTCCATCAAGCTTCTGATGGCTATGTGTCAGGTGTTCCACAGATCAAGTGTTAGGCCCCTATACTACTAGTGTAACCCCTTATTGTTATTAGTATAACCCACTTATTATATTGATATACCCATGTAGTGCCCATATTGTTACTATTATGCCACATAGAAGCCCACCATTGTTACTGTTGTGCCCTACAATATTATTGTTATGTAGGCTTTGATTGTATTGGGACCACTTAGACTCCTATATATAGAAAGGAGGTATTTTCATTTGTATCATCCAAGAATTGTTCATTTATGTAATGTAAAGGAGGTTGCCCCTCGAAGAGGCTGAATTCTAAGGCGTGGATCTCTCTTTTCTATCTTTTTGTGAGCTGGTTTCATAACATTTGGTATCAGAGCTTTGGATTCTAGGGTTTCGCTGCTCCAAACAGGTCATCGTGGCATTTTCGCTATAACTTTTTTCTGTGACGTTTCAGAAGTCTCAACAAAAACCCATTTGAGAAGAACTGGCGTTGAACCTTGGGTCTGAATTTCAGATCTTTTCGCACAATATTTTCGGAGATATGATCTGCGGAAGTTGGTCTTTTGGCAGACTCCTGAATTACACTCAAAACAGGTGACCTGGGGAAAATCGTCATAACTTTCTTTCTGAGCATCGGATTGAAATTTCGTAAGAAGGTACAGAAAGAAGACGGATTGTAGTTTCTGTTTATATATCTTTGAGAGTCAAAGGTTGAAACAGTGACACGTGGCACTTCATACAAGTTCGCTCTACTGAACTAGTCTATAATCAGGTCACTGCGGGAGATTGTGCATAACGTTTTCTTGGAGAATCCAATTTGGATCAGACTTGTGGCATTGGAAAGAGGACATAGAGGGCTACTACAGGTCACAATTTCAGAACTTAAAGATCCTAAAGTACAGAGTTACAGTCGTTTCAAGGTAGAGCTCCTAAAATCAAGAAAAAGCAAGATGAGGAAGTTTGATGGCAAGGATCCGGTAAATTGGATACTTCAGATGGAGCAATATTTTGATATACATGGTGTACAACTGTTACAAAAGGTATGCATTGCATCTTCATATTTAGAACCAGATCAATTTTTATGGTACAAAGGGCTTTGTTCTCGTAAAAAACTTGTTACGTGGTCAATTTTCACGGAGGAAATGATAGCACATTATGAGGATATAAAGAGCAACACCTTCTTTAGAGCAACACCACAACAATTGGAAAGAGTAAAAGGTCTTTGTGACATAATGGAAAGCAAAATTATGGAAACCAGGAAGCATACCCCTCACAACTATAAAGATGGAAGTGTTGTTTCTCCCAGCCTTCCACAACCTACAAGGGTTACACCACAACAATTGGAAGAAAAAAGAGAAAAAGGGCTTTGTTACAATTGTGATAGCAAATGCACTAAAGGTCATAGGTGTGCTGAGAAGAAATTATTTTACATAGAATATGAAGAGGAGGAAGAAAAGGATCAAGAAACATCAAAAGAAGAGGATATACGTCAGGACACCACCCCAGAGAAAGAAGAAATGAATCAGACCATATCTTGTAAAGCATTGGCAAGAATTACCACTCCTCAAACTCTCAAGATAGAAGGACATATCAAGAAGAAAAAGGTGCAAGAAGTGAAAGATCACATCGAGAAAGAAGAAATGAATCCAACCATATCTTGTAATTCAATGGATGAAATTACCACTCCTCAAACTATCAAGATAGAAGGACACATCAAGAAGAAAAATGTTCAAGAAGTGAAAGATCACATCGAGCATCAAGAAATGAATCCGACCATATCTTGTAAAGGACTGGAAGAAATTACCACTCCTCAAAAGATAGAAGGACATATCAAGAAGAAAAAGGTTCAAGTAGAGAAAGATCATATCGATCATCAACAGCAAGTTCTCCAACTTTTAAAGGATAACGCCACTTCGGTGCAAAATCAAATGAAACAACAGGTATATCAACATCGTAGTGAAATTTTTTTTGATGTGAGTGATTGGGTATTTAAACTGCTACATCTCAAGCAAGCTATTTATGAGAAGGAAATGTTGGCAATACTACATGCACTTAAAAAATGGCGACCTTACCGAATGGGAAGACGCTTCAAGGATGAGGATGTGGAAGCATTGTTTTATGCTATTTATATTATCCAACCAAATTGGATAAACGAAGCAACGGATGAATGGAAGAAGAACGAAGAAGTATGGCCACTTATTCAAAAGTTGCAAAAGATCCCAATTCAAGCAATATTGCCAGAAATTGAAGAGGAAGGAAAAATCATATTGGAACCTGGAGCAGTCACAGAAACAAGAACCCGACAGCTACGAAATCGATCAATTTCAGAGTATCTCATCAAGTGGAAGAACTTACCCGCTGAATATTCCATATGGGAGGACAAGAATTTTATATAGAAGCATCAAGAACTACTCAAGCGTTGAGGACAATGCTTTTTGAAGGAGAGGGGCATGTTAGGCCCCTATACTACTAGTGTAACCCCTTATTGTTATTAGTATAACCCACTTATTATATTGATGTACCCATGTAGTGCCCATATTGTTACTATTATGCCACATAGAAGCCCACCATTGTTACTGTTGTGCCCTACAATATTATTGTTATGTAGGCTTTGATTGTATTGGGACCACTTAGACTCCTATATATAGAAAGGAGGTATTTTCATTTGTATCATCCAAGAATTGTTCATTTATGTAATGTAAAGGAGGTTGCCCCCTCGAAGAGGCTGAATTCTAAGGCGTGGATCTCTCTTTTCTATCTTTTTGTGAGCTGGTTTCATAACATCAAGGTAGAGAACTCCAGATGGAGTAATGGACCACTTCAGTAGCTCCTAACAATAAATTTATTAACTGCAGTTGATTTCCTTAATTTAAGGAAATTACTGCAGTTGGTTTCCAGAAATTAAGGAAAGACTGCAGTTTACTTCCATAATTGTAGGCAGCAATTGTTAAAAAAATTAATGGAGCTTAACATTCTCCCACTTGGTCCATACTTCCAAACTTAATGTCTCAACTTAAAACCCATTGATAATCCGTATTAAGTAATAGATACATGAATCATGGCGATAAGTCCTCTAATGACGAGTATTGTCTTCCATGTATTACTATGTATTTATTCTTATTATAATTTATGTGGCAACAATTTCTTAATGAATAAACCTTATGTTTATTCTTGGTCCTTCTTAAATGAATTTTCTCAAGTCAACTTAAAGTGCACATAAATATGAGAAAAAACATCACAATAATTAAGAATTTCATTAAAATAACATTGTCCATACAATGAGAAACTACATAATGGAACCAAGTCCCATATTCATTACATGATCCTTGAATTTAAACGGTGGCATGCCCTTAGTCAAAGGATCATCGATCATCAACTCAGTGCTGACATGCTCAATGACCACTTTTTTTTTTAACACGTTCCCTTATAGCTAAATACTTAATGTCGATGTGTTTATTTCGACTCCCACTTTTGTTGTTTTTAGCCATAAAAACAGCAGCTGAATTATCACAATATATTCTCAATGGCTTAGAGATAGAATCCATAATTCTAAGCCCAGAAATGAAACTCTTAAGCCATACACCATGTAACGTAGCCTCAAAACAGGAGACGAACTCGGCTTCCATAGTGGAAGTGGCAATCAAGGTCTGCTTGGCACTCCTCCATGATACAGCTCCACCGGCCATCATAAAAATGTAACCTGATGTTGATTTGCGTGAATCAACACATCTAGCAAAGTCAGAATCTGAGTAGCCAATTACTTCCAAGTTGTCTGTCCGTCTATACATAAGCATGTAGTCTTTGGTTCCTTGAAGGTACCTCATTACTTTCTTTGTAGCTCTCCAGTGGTCTAAACCTGGATCACTCTGATATCGTCCTAACATTCCCACAACAAATGCAATGTCAGGTCTTGTGCAGACTTGAGCATACATTAGGCTTCCGACAGCAGAAGCATATGGAATGTTCTTCGTTTTTTCCCTTTCAAGGTCGTTCTTCGGGCATTGGTTCAAATTGAACCTATCACCCTTCACAATGGGAGCTACACTTGGTGAACAATCCTTCATTCGAAATCTCTCTAAAATTTTATTAATATAGGTTTCCTGTGACAGACCCAAGATGCCTCGAAATCTGTCTCTATGGATCTTAATGCCAATGACATAAGATGCCTCACCCATATCCTTCATATCAAAATTTTTAGAGAGGAATTGTTTCACCTCATGTAGCAAACCCTTATCATTGGTTGCTAGCAAAATGTCATCCACATATAAAACAAGAAAACAAATTTTACTCCCACTAACTTTCAGGTATATACATTGATCCATAATGTTTTCTACAAAACCAAAAGAAGAAATTACATTATGGAATTTCAAATACCATTGGCGGGATGCTTGTTTTAAACCATATAATGACTTCTTGAGCTTGCAAACCAATTTCTCACCATCACTAGAGGGGAATCCTTCAGGTTGTTTCATGTAAACCTCCTCCTCTAGATCTCCATTAAGAAAAGCCGTTTTCACATCCATTTGTTGCAACTCCAAGTCAAAATGGGCTACTAATGCCATAATAACGCGCAAGAAATCTTTCTTAGATACAGGAGAAAAAGTCTTCGTGTAGTCGATTCCTTCTTTCTGAGTGAATCCCTTAGCAACAAGTCTTGCCTTGTATCTCTTAATGTTGCCCAATGAGTCTTTCTTTGTCTTAAAGACCCATTTACATCCAACGGATTTTGCACCATTAGGCAACTCAACAAGATCCCAGATTTCGTTACTCTTTATGGAATTCATCTCTTTCTTCATGGCATTGTACCATAGTTCTGATTCTTTGCAACTCATGGCTTGTGAAAATGACTCGGGATCATTTTTGGTGTTGTAGTCAGATTCTTGTAGATACACAACATAATTATTAGGAATTGTTGATCTCTTAGGTCTAGTAGATCTTCTTAATGTTGTACCATCATCTTCCTGAGAAGTATGTGGTTCAACTTGTTGTTCAAAAGTTCTTGGCAACTCTTGAACTCCTTGATCTACTGGAATATCGTCAGCAGCTTGTGGAACTTCAAAAATTGGTTGTTCAACACCAATTTGTACTTGAGGGATGCTATGAACAATAACCAATCTATCACTTGAAGTGGAAGGTTGAGATTCTGAATGATCCTTCTCAGAAATTATGTTTCTGGTTTGATCGCTCCCACTGATCAAGTCATTTTCAAGAAACTTTGCATTTCTTGATTCCACAATCCTAGTGTTGTGAGATGGACAATAAAATTTGTAACCTTTAGACCTTTTAGCATATCCAATGAAATACCCACTAATGGTCCTTGGGTCCAGCTTCTTCTCTTGTGGATTATAAATTCTCACTTCAGACGGGCATCCCCAAACGCGCATATGTCACAAACTCGGTTTCCAACCTTTCCATAATTCAAATGGCGTTTTAGGAACCGCCTTGGTTGGAACTCGGTTTAATATATACACTGCCGTCTTAAGTGCTTCAGTCCACAAGGATTTAGGAAGATTGGAGCTGCTAAGCATACTCCGCACCATGTCCAATAATGTTCGATTTCTTCTTTCTGCTACACCATTCTGGTCGGGTGAACCAGGCATGGTGTATTGGGCAACAATCCCATGCTCTTGAATAAATTTAGCAAATGGCCCAGGTGCTTGTCCATCTTCTGTGTATCTACCATAATATTCTCCACCTCTATTTGATCTCACGATCTTAATTTGCTTGCCGCATTGTTTCTCTACTTCAGCCTTAAAGATATTAAAGGCATCTAATGCTTCGCTCTTTTTATGAAGCATGTAGAGATACATATATTGTGAGTAATCATCTATAAAGGAGATGAAGTATCTCTGACCATATGAGTCCATGTCTGGACTACATATATCAGTATGTATGATCTCTAATATGTCCGAACTCCTATTGGCACCTTCCTTTGACTTGTTGGTCTGCCTTCCTTTTATGCAGTCCACACAAGTCTCAAAATCAGTAAAATCCAGAGTATTAAGTACCCCTTCATTTACCAATCTTTTAATTCTTTCTATGGAGATATGACCTAGTCTCCGGTGCCATAATTTAGAGGAATCTTCATTAATAACACATCTTTTAGTGCCAGTGTGAACATGCATTGAATCATAAGTGACATTGTTTTGTAAATTAATGCAGTAAAGACCATTAGACAAAATACCATTCCCAACATAATCAGATTTATAGAATAGACTGAAATATTTTTCTGAAAAGTTTAAGGAATATCCAAAAGGTACAAGCTTTGAAACTGAAATCAAGTTTCTAGAAAAACTTGGAACATAAAAGGTATTTTCTAATTCTAAAACAAAGCCACTACTTGAAGTTAAATAACATGTTCCTATAGCTTCCACATGCGAGCCCATCTTGTTTCCTGATAAGATGCTTTGCTCACTTCCCACTGGCTTCCTTAGGTTTTGCAAACCGTGCAAGGAATTCTAAATGTGAACTGTTGATCCAGAATCAATCCACCATGTGTTAATATTAACGTTAACCATATTAGATTCATAACAAACAAATGAGATTAAATTACCTTTGTCCGCAAGCCATTTCTGAAATTTGGCGCATTCCTTCTTCATGTGTCCCTTCTTTTTACAGAAGAAACACTTGGAATCCTTCTTGATATCGGCTTGGGGAGGTACTTTACCTTTCCCTTTCCAATTGGCTTGAGATTTGCCCTTTCCACGCGTTGCCAACATTGCACTTTCTCCCAGTTCCATCACCAGTCTTTCTTCCTCTTGAACACACATGGTCATGAGTTCATTAATTGACCATTTATCCTTATGTGTGTTATATGAGATTTTGAAAGGTCCATATTGGTGCGGAAGGGTGTTCAGGATGTAGTGCACTAGGAAGGACTCCGATATATCAACCTTGAGTTTCTTCAATTGAGCCACAGTGTCCCTCATCTGCATGATGTGCTCGCGCACACCTTTCACACTGGTGAGCCTTAGGGATGAAAACTTCATGATTAGGGTGCTTGCTAGTGTCTTGTCTGAAGTGACGAATTGATCATCAATGGCCTTCAACAAGTCTCAGACCTTTTCATGCTGATCAACAGAACCACGAATACCAGCTGAAATTTTAGTCTTAATGAACATCATGCTTAAACGATTGGATCGCTCCCATCGTTCATAAAGCGTGATGTCCGCTGCAGTGCTGGTATTAGTGAGTGCCGATGGTTCATCTTTCCTAATAGCATAATCTATGTCCATCCACCCTAAATGAAGGAGAATCCTCTCCTTTCAAATCTTATAGTTATCTCCCTTAAGTTCGGGAATGTCACAACGAATTTAAGAGAAATTTGCAGGTTGTACTACTGCATCAAAATAAAGAATCACATGCTTATGTTAAAATTGAGGCTTAATAAACTTTCATGTTTTACCAATGTAAATCATGCTCAAAAATTGAATCTAATGACATAAAAATTGCCTGTGGGTTAAATTTTCAATTCAAACAGATTTAATAAAACTTTATGATAAAACTTATTAATTCATAACTCCTGTGGGTAGGTTATGAAATTTTATCCTAATTAATTACATAAATATAATAAAAATTCCCGTGGGATAGAATTTATTATATTTAGTCTAATTAATTACAATTTAATGTCTAAATAATCTTTATGTGATCTAACCAATCAAAATATATAATTTCATTTAATTAAAGATGTTGTGGCTATTCTCTAATTAATTAAAATTATATGGATCACTAGACATTATTTTTGTTGCATAAACAAAACTTAACCAGAGAGAAAAAATAATGTTTACTGAAAGGAGTAAGTCAAAATGACATTTTAAATAAACTCCATATAACTGTAATAATTCTTCACAAAATCAAAATTAAGGTTAAAGTAGTCAACATTACCGTAAATCACTGCAAATTGATTGTTCAATTTATAAACAAAACAAAAAATAGACCAGCAAACAAGCTATTTTGCTCACAAGATAAATAAAATTAAATTTAAATTTAAATTAAATTTCAACAATGCTAAATCTGAACTTTATGCGGAATAAACATAGAATCAAAAACTGAATGCCCGAATGAGAAATAAACCATTTCTTATTTCTTCTTTAATTACAAATGTTCATTATTATAAATGTAAGTTCAGCGTAAATTTTACAATAAATATGTAATCAATTATAAAATTTACTTTGCATTGTTGATCAAATTCCCAGCTATTTCCAAAATCTACAATCATGGACTTAACGGGTCTCCATCCGCAGGGAATTGGGGGGAAGAAGGATGGTTTTAATGTTTTCCTTCTTCATGATTTTGTCCAAAAGCTTGAAGTATCTAACAAGCTATTTTATTTCACAGATCTCTGAACCATGATATATATCAACAGCAACCTTTATTCACATGTATCCCAACACACAAAATATTGCAAATAAAAAGGCAAAACAATGAATGCAATTAACTTGTTTAAAGTTAATCGCCATCTCATAAATAATAACCAACAATCGTAACCTATGTATAAAACTTTCCTCCAAGGTAAGGAACATCCGTCTCTAAATGAACCTCCATAACCTGTTTCTATTTTTATTGGTGGTGCGAATCCTCACTTCAGAAAATGACAGAATGTAATTGAAAACGACATGTTAGAAAATTTATTTGGTTGGTTATCTACTTAAAATTTCGTATTTGTAATTATTAAAGAGTTGTTGCAGGAATCTAATCATCTAAATGGAGTGTAATTAAGTTTTGTTTGACACCAGTTCAAGATTATAATTAACCGTATTGGTTAATTATTCAATCCTCTGCTTTCAATACATTCCCTGAACCCCTTAATTCAACTTTGGCATCGGGAAACAAAACGAAGCAATAAAATAAATTTGAACTGACCTGTACAAAAAATCTAATGACAAATACGATATTTTCTACCAAGAAAAATCCATTCGTTTAAAAAGCGACTGAATTCGAATTTTTGAGGGGCCTACTTGAGACTAAAACCAACAACAATGTATTATATAAAACCAACTCAGAAATAAATAAACTATTGTAGTTGACTGAGAGCAACAATGTAACTAGAAGGCATTGAAACAGTACAGATACGGCGTCACAATCGGCATTTACTTTTGAACCTGTAACTTTTAGATGCTGGAAAATTGTTTTGACGCGCAGATAATTTTGAACCTAGACTGTGCTGTTAGTTTTGACTAATTTCCATATAATCATTAATGCACACAAAAATCACAAATACAAAGCACTTCAAAGTATTTGAATCGCACACCAAGGCAGAGATAAATGTTTATGCTCTGATACCAATGTTAGCTTTTAGCAACAATTCTATATGCGGAAAAACTTAAAGAATCGTAAAACTTAATGCCCAGAAATATAAATTACCTCGAGCCATTGGTGACGTTCTTGATGCAAACCACAATCCACTTGCTTCTTTACTGAAAACAACGCTCCAACTTCTATCCAAGAAAAAGAAAAGAATGCAGAAAGTCTGAAGGCACTTCCAAGCTCTGCTCTCTCAGCTAGATGGTGTAAAAAACTGAAGGGGATTGAGATACAAGCTTGGGGACCAAACAGATAAATTTATAGCCAAGCTTCCATCAAGCTTCTGATGGCTATGTGTCAGGTGTTCCACAGATCAAGGTAGAGAACTCCAGATGGAGTAATGGACCACTTCAGTAGCTCCTAACAATAAATTTATTAACTGCAGTTGATTTCCTTAATTTAAGGAAATTACTGCAGTTGGTTTCCAGAAATTAAGGAAAGACTGCAGTTTACTTCCATAATTGTAGGCAGCAATTGTTAAAAAAATTAATGGAGCTTAACATATAGTACTTCAATTTTACTCTTATCTACAATCATCAATTATGTTAACAGCCTCACCGAAAAGCATCACCTCAATGTTAATAGACTGCTTAAAATGGTGGCCACTGGCGAGAATGCATTGAGTGATAATAAAGGACCAAATCATTGGCCTTTAGCTTATGTCAGTGCAATTTGCATATAAAATTATATATTCATGGTTGATGAGACAAAGTAATGTGTTGGTATGTTGAGTTGCCAAGACCATCTGCGGAGCTGCCAAGACCTCATACCGAGTCCTTAGAGACCATTTCGTGCGCTCTGGTTGGGCCGTCATGATGGCCAATAGAACCTGCGGATTCCTGGAGGGGGCGCCTGTTGGGGGATACGTTACATTATCTTCGGCGTGACACCTATTACCTCCACGCATAGCTTGTTTTTTCCTCGAAGTCTCTCTGGCAGCCATCCGTCTAGCTACGTGTTGGCTTTCTGTCCATCCTCCTTCTTTTCTCTTTTGGTATAATGCGAGGAGTGTTTTTGTTTGACGTTTTTCTTTTCTTCACTTCCCTGCGCATTTCTGCGCAGGGAAGGTGATAGCCCAGGCTCTGGCACGACTCACCCTTCTGGTATTATCTCCCGTTTAAAGATAATTATCTGTGTTGTCTGTTTATAACATCATGTGTTTAGTTTCGCGGTTGTCCATCGATTCAGGGTTCCTTTTCAATCGCAGGTTATCTGTTAGTCTATCTATGAACTCAATGATGTAGTCCTCCTTCTGGGTTTGTGTTCACTGAATTTGAACTTAGCCATTTGTATTTTCCTCCATTTTGACTAAGCTATTAGTGTCTCTCTAGCTACTGTGTCGACTTAAGTATCCCGACCTTTTCTCTCTTTACCCGTCTGTGTTTTGTCACGACATCATTGGTGTTCTCGGCACATGAAGGAGTTTTTGGATCGAGGCGGCTCTGGTCAGGGGATGTTTCTTCTCAGCGGCAACATATCATCTTAATCTATCTTTTGAAGGTTAGTTCCTCGTTCAAATCTTATCGTATTGTTTTTTTCCTGAGCATTATACAGATGATAAATCTTGATCTGTAGTGTAGTTTCTATGGTTTTCATTTTCCAGTCTCGTAATATAAGGATAGATTTCCGTTCATGTCTCTGTGCATGGATCACAAAGTTTTATCAGGAATTAAGGACCTTCTAAATAAAATTGCATGGTTTCTGAACATATGTGTCATATCTAAGCCGTGCCTAGATTTCAGTTTCAGGATAGGTCATTGGTGGTGTAAGTGTAAGAATTGTTACTGTTGCTGCATTGTTTTACCATGCCTTTCATGAATCCTATCTGTATCAATTATCTTTCCATTTCTGTCCCTTTGGTTTTTCCGTAGACGGAAATATCCCGAGTTGTTCTTTTCAGAGAACTGAGGGGGGTTTGGACGTAGGATGGTACACGTGAGTAATTGGTTCCTCCTAAAGTACGCCATCACTGCTTCTGGTTTCTTCTCATTCTCTGGAAAGTAAGTCAACCTTTCTATTTTATGTCAGTAGCTGGTATTCCCGAGGTGTATTTAGGTGCTGAAATATTTGGGAATAACCTTTCGTTCCATTCATCCTGTCAGACCTTTTATTATGGGAATGTTTTGTATGTCAAAACCATTTATATTATTTGTCAGTAGCTGGTATTCCTTAGGAGTTTACAGGTGGTGAAAGATTTGGGAATAATCTTCTTATCCATTTGCCCTGTCAGACCTTTTATTATGGGAATGTATCGTATATCAGAACCATTCCTTTTCTTACCTGGAATGTACTGATTTGTCTTTTCCCATTATTTTTCTTGATTTGCTCCCCATCTTTTGCTCTTTTGGCATGCCTGTCCTTTCCTAACTGTTTATCTGTTGATTATCGGAATATCCGCGAGCCTTATGGAGATATTATCCATTGAGTCTGACACGTCAGCTATGGTGCGGGCTGCCATGGAGGCAGAAGCAAACCATTGTAGACCTATCAATCCGATGAACTGGCAGTCCTCTCTGGCTGATCATTTGATTCCTCAACCTTCTCAGTCATTACATGAACAAAAAGGTGGCGGACATGTATATCCATGGCGTAAGCAAAACCATCATCCTGCAAAGATCATCCTGCCTCCATCAGCTATTAATCTGGATAGTGTCTTTCTCGCAAACAAAATAACCAGTCTTTATTCCCGTGCTTTGGTTGGTTGATGGAATTTTCCTGATATGGAAGACGCTCAGATGAGAATTTGGCTTGGTTCCAAATGGAATTCTCTGCTGGGGTACATCCCCACGATTGTTAGACTCATGAAGAATTGGTATAGCTTCCATTTCTAAAATGTGAGGGATCTGGAAACTATATGGGCTCTTCCTTGGGTCCATGGGAAATTTTTTTTTGGCCCTCCACAAATGCTATATTGGTTTTAATCCATTGCGAAATAACCCACAAAACAACCTCATCTGGGTCAAATTACCAGGCCTCCCTATCGAATTATGGACAAAGGAGACGCTTTCTGATATAGGGAATGCTATTGGGAAATTTGTTTTTGTGGATCCCAAATGTCTAGGAGCTAAGGATAAAAGGGTAGCATGGATTCTTATTGAGAAAGAATACAGAGGTGGTTTTCCTGAGCACATTGACCTTAATTGGGGTGAGTTATATATTCAACAGAGACTTGATTACTGGGGTGTTCCTTTTCGTTGCTCGGTCTGTCATAAAACAGGGCACTTAAAATGGAACTGTCCTCGGCGTCCAGGAGGAAAGGCAAAAAGGAAGGAATTTTATGTGAAATCTTTCACCCACTTATCGGATAATGAGTACAGTGAAGCTAGGGGGGAGAGGAATCAATTAAAAGGAACGACCACGTTTGCAGATAAAGTTTCACCGGTTCTATCTAGAAGCCTTTCGAAGTCGACTGGTCCGTCCTGCGAGTTTTCTCACCGAAACTCTTTTTCCCCAAAAGAGAATCTAGATGCTCCTTCATCCATTCCGCGATCCCAATCTCAGGTTAATTTCAGCCATTCTCTTAATAATGCTCCGGTTTTGTTTCCTCCATTGGGTAGACAGGAGGTCTTTCACTCTCATCCTTATCCTCCGGAACCTTCCCCGGGGAAAGCTATTAGGTCTCCTCTTCCATTTCCGCACCCTTATCTTGACATCAATACTTCATCCCACATCACTTTCATTCCATCTTCTTCTCCATCTCCTGTCAAAGACAGACCTGTTTCTAAAGGTAAAGCTCCATCTCCTCCAATCTTGCATGGTTCCTCTCAGGATAAAAACAAGACTGATTTAAAAGGAAAAGCTCCAGTTGTCTCTATCACTCCTCTAAATTCGCCTGTATCTTCCCCTACTAATTCGATTGGAAGCGATCTTGATATGATTTTGAGAAGAGAATCCCTTCATCTTCACCCTCTCACCATTCACAAACCTCGGAAATCCTCCTCTCCTATTATTAGTCCAACCTCGGCGGGAAATATCACTGTTAGAAGGAAGTAGAACAGAGGTAGCAGGCACTTCCGTGGCAGGAGGGATAAGTCCAGAAATGATCATCATGATCCATCCCTGATTGATATTCCTATTATAGATCTTGCGGTAAGTGGGCCTCTTAGAGCAAGTAAGCCTGGAGAAAAGACCTCATGATTAAAATTCTCTCTATGAATATAAGGGGTCTTGGAGCGGACCCAAAATTCTTGGCTCTTAAGAATTTATTTCAATCATCTTCATAAAAAATAATCCTTATTCAAGAAACTATGCATGGCAGTCCTGAAACAATAGCCTATTTCAAGCGCATGTTTCCTACATGGCATATTGTTGCGACGGGGGCTATCGGTCTTTCCGGGGGTCTAGCTGTTCTATGGGACCCGTCCTGGATATCGGCCAGGGCTTTCAGATGCTTTGATGGTATCCTGCTTCTTGCAAAATTCAGGGGCATGGCTGGTAATGTACATATTCTGAATGTTTACGCCCCATATAAGGATCGTCTTTCATATTGGAAACGATTATTGTCCTCTGAGATTATGGAAATTGACTCTTTACTGATAGCAGGTGATTTGAACTGTACTTTGAGTAATGATGAAGTGTGGGGCAGAGGTAGGAAAAATGATCCAGTGGGAGGGATCATTAGGGAGGCTATACTCCAGTACAACTTTGTGGATATTTGTCCTTCCAAGATGGCTCCTACTTGGGATAATGGGAGATCCGAGAATGCATATCTTGCAAAAAGACTTGATCGCTTCCTAATCCATGACAGGCTGATGGATCATCTTGGGTTACCCTCAAATATTTTACCATGTTTCATATCTGATCATAGACCTATTTCCCTGCAATGGATTGCTCAGAGCCACAGGAAGGGTTTTCCTTTCAAGTTCAACAGAATATGGTTGGAGGATGCTGAGTTCAATAAAATTGTTCAGGATTCTTGGCTATCGTCCTCTCCACTTGACCCATCCTCTCATGCCCATTCCTTACTGTGCCGCCTGGTATCACTCAGGAAATGTGTTAAAGAATGGCAATTCAAAAAGAAGTGTACTAACAGATTAGCTCTTCAAGATATAAATAGGGAGCTTGACAGGATCGCGGGGAGTTTGACTGATAACAAAATTTCTTTGGAACTGCGTGCCCGGATAAGGGAGCTGGAAAGAAGTAGGCATAACCTCCTGGCCATTGAAGAAGCAACCTGGAGACTGAAAAGCAGAGCGATTTGGTTAAAAGAGGGTGACAGGAACACAATTTATTTTCATAGATATGCAAACAAAAGACGAGAAACAAATACAATATGGGAGATAAAAGATGAGGAGGGCAACCTAATGCAGACTCAAAATGAAATCACAAAAGACGTAGCCAAGTTTTTTTAGAATCCATACAAAAGGAACCGGGACATCGAGATTGAGGATATCCTCTGGGGTATCGATCCCTTTCCATCCATGTTCAACGAAGGACAAAATGACCTGTTATTGCTAATGTCACAAAGGAAGAGCTATTGGTGGTCATGAAATCTTTTAAAAAAGATAAAAGTCTGGGCCTTGACGACTGGACGATAGAATTTTTCATTCATTTCTTCGATCTGATAAAGCATGACCTTTTGGGTATGGTAGAGGAATCCAGGATTATGGGCAAAATAAACCATATTATCTCCTCTACATTCATTACCTTAATCCCCAAAAAAAATGGTTTCTCTCACTTTTTCAGACTTCAGACCCATTTCTCTTTGCAATACCATATACAAAATAATTTCCAAAATCATTTTAGGAAGAATTTGAGGCATCCTATCAAGCACGTTGACCCAAGAACAACATGGTTTTTTAATCGGAAGGAACATCCTGGAAGCCGTTACTATTACTCAAGAATGCCTGCACTCAATGCACACAAAAAATATTGAAGCGACCATCCTGAAAATAGACCTTAAGAAGGCCTATGATTGTCTCGATTGGGGATTTCTGAGGTGCCTTCTTATCAAAATTGGGCTCAATAATCAATGTACTAATTGGATAATGGCTTGTGTGGAAAATGTCAACTATGCCATTCTTATCAATGGTATTCCATCTACCTTTTTCTCTGCTGCCAGAGGTCTTCGACAGGGGTGTTCCCTTCCCCCCTTCTATTCATTCTTGTTATGGACTCTTTAAGCCTCCATATAAAAAGAGTTGTCAGGGAGGCTAGATGTCGCCTACTAAAAATCTGCAGGAGAAACTTTTTTTCTCATAGCTTATTTGTGGATGACATTTTGATTTTTGCAATGCTCTGTCGGCATTCTTGGAATTCTCTGCATGGAATTTTGAGAAATTTTCAAAGAGCTATAAGTTTTCTTATAAATGACGACAAATCTTCCTTTCATCATGGGGATGTAAATATGGAAATAATAGATTATCTGGTCCAGCTTTACAATATACAAACGAAACCACTAAAAGAGGGCATGAAATACTTGGGGTATCATCTAAAACCATTGGGTTATACAAGTGCTGACTGGACGTGGATCCACAACAGGTACTTTATGAGAATAGCAGGATGGGAATATAAATTCCTTTCAATGGCCGGGAGGATGATTTTAACTCAATCTGTGTTGGCCCAGCTAATGGTATATTGGGCCCATTTATTTTATACACCAGCAAGTTTTATCCATAATCTGAATAGATTAAGAACAAATTTTATATGGGGGGAAATAAGGAAAAAATGAAATTTCACCTGTCTAAACTTACAAACCTTACCCTTCCAAAGAAGATGGGGGATGGGGTATCATGGATCTACAAAAGTTTGGTCTAGCTTTGCTGTGTAAATCTTTATGGAGAGGTGTTTTAGGGGACAATATATGGAGTAAGTCCATAAGAATGAAATACATGGGCAATAGAGATATTACTTATTGGTACAGGAAAAGATCGATAGGATCTGCCCGAGGATCTGCCATATGGAGGAGCTTCCGTAAGATAGAACAGTTCTTTCTCAAAAACCTAGTGTGGAGCTTTCAGACAAGGAACAATATAATTATTGGTCTTGATCCCATTGTGGGCGGAGAAGAAGATATATCTTTTTCTCCACAGTTATTACATTTCCTCCACCAAAAGGGAATTTTTAACTGGGCACAGGTTATAGATGAATGGCAGGGTACTCTACCCATCTGGAAAAATGCCTCTGCGCTGGGCCTAAATGGTTTATTAGCCCTACAGTGGAATCAGATTATTTGGATAATGAAAATAGGGGGATATGTAGATCTGAAGCTGAGGATGGTATTATCTGGAAGGGGAAGGGAGGGAAGATGAATGTTTATGTAAAAGACATATATCTATCTCTTCTAGAGGTCCATATTCCACTTTCCGAAAACATCTTCCCTTTCACGTTTTGGAAATCTGGGTGTCCCTATAAGATTATCATATTCTCATGGCTTGTTTTTCACAATAAAAATCTTACCTGGGACAATCTGCAAAAGAGGAACTGGTATGGCCCTACTATCTGCTTAATTTGCAAATCTGAGGAAGAATACAATTTACACATTTTCTTAAAATGTGTTCATTCCTAGGAGCTCTGGAAGAATCTGGCCTCTTATTTTGGCTTCAATTATATTACTCATTCCTCAATAAAAGAAGCATTTGTATGGTGGAGTAAACAGAAAGCGATTTGGAGACCTATCCCTCTATTAGTCTTTTGGTCAATCTGGAAATGGAGGAATAAGGTTTTATTTCAAGACAGAAAGGATAGTTTTAAAACTATTTTTGAACTTATCATTTCCCAGTACAATGCATTTCCAACCCCCATCCCTCAACAGAAAAATGAAAAGTCAAAGGAAATATTACCTTCCCAGAGGAGTTTTCCTAGGGCTTATTTTGATGGGGCTGCTCAAAATGGAATATGTGCTTGTGGAGTCTTCATAAGTATAAAGGAGGATCAACATTTTGCCATCTATTGGAATGGGGGAGAAGGAACAAACAACAAAGTGGAAGCTATGGCTCTATCAGGACTACTTCTGTTCTGTAACTTCCTAAATATAGATTCCCTGCAGATCTATGGAGACTCCAAACTCATAATAGACCATGTTAACGGTAAGATTTCCATAAAAAATCACAATCTGTCCAGTTGGATGAACAGAATTGCTTCTCTCTGGAAAACTACAAAGGATTTCTCCATTAACCATGTCGACAGATCCCAAAATATACTTGCAGATGATCTTTCAAAGAAAGGGCTCCATACACAGATTGGAAAATGGAATATGAACATAACCGTGGGGAACGAAACACATCAAATCCAGGATTTCTCTCTTCCAGGTACATAGTGATCATACTACAGGCCCTGGTATGTTTCATGAACCTGTTATTCAGATTTTTCTTCTAAACTGCACATGTTTCTCAGTTATTGCAAGTATCGCCGGTTGTGGGTTTTGTCTCCTATCCCCAGAATCTATCTATGGTATGGTTTCTAGAGCATTGTTTTGTATCCTGCATCTTTGCAGCATAGATTGTTTATCGGGCTACAAGTTTTGGCTCTCTATCCTACTGTATTGTATTTTGGAATCAATGATTTATAATACTATCAAGCTTTTTTCATACTGAAAAAATGTGTTGGTATGTTAACCAAATTTAAATTTTTAAAGTTTTATTGAGTTTACTAAACAATCTTCAATTATAGTGACAACGTCACCCTGAAAACATCACCTCAGTACTAATACACTGCACGAAGCAGTGACCTAAAGGCGGCGACTTGAGGCTTACATTTATCAACGTATTATATAAGTTTTGCTTTGTTTTGTTTTATTTTTTGTGTGTGCATGAATATTTCTTAGAATACTCAGCTTACTATTTTCTAATGCGAGGGAGAGATCTACATTTCCGTCACGCCACCTCACTTTTTAAGAAACAATGGTGCAAGAATTCGATATAAATTCAATGCATTCCCTATAATACATTGTATTTGGTATGAGAGAGTTTCGATGGTCAATTTGATAGTACTTACAACAAACTTACATACGATCCCGATGATAATATAATCATTACCAAATAAGAGTTGGAGTGCTCTGAACCAATCATCATGTAAATAAATAAAATATATATATATATGTATATATATATTTTTATAAAAATAAATTATTTTTGTTTTGTAATGTAAACTTTATATATTTTTAGTTTAATTTTTAGTCAACCCTACTTAATAGCAGGGTCAATGCATTACTGAATGCGTTATACTCTGCTGTCACAGGGATAATAAGCAATGAAATCATAAAAACATAATAATAAACACTTTGAGAATGACACTTCATAATGTTACCTTTGTGCGTAAAAGAAGTGAGAAAATTTGAATGACATGTAATTAGTAATAAAGGTTAATTCACCTTTTAATTAAGGAGTTGCAGGTTATTCAAGGTTAAAAAATAAATAAATAAATTTGAAGGGTATGTCACATATTATTACATAATATATATAATCTACCACCATATAATATAACACATTTTATTTTATTTTATTTGTTTAACCATTACAGTATATTTGTAGTCGCAAAATGTGTCTAAGAACTTTGGAGATGTTGAGACATAATATTGGCATTTTCTTTGTATTTATTTTCCCTAGCTTTTCGTACCATTTTGACTCTAAAAAGCCACGCCTTGTCACTTCGTTAGTCATTATTGACCAAAGTATGTTCCCTTTGAATGTCACCTTTATTATCTAGTTTTTCTTGTAATTTGATACAAAAGCTAATTGCTTTGGGCTATTTATCAACAAATTGACGAAGGGTTATTTCAGGTGGTATGGCTTGTTGAGATGTTTTTACAGGATGATATCTCCCCAACTCTGCCTTGCTGAAGACAAAATGAAGACTCCGTTGACGTTGTTGTTACAACACCAAAACCTATTTTGGATACTCTGTTTTTCCATGATTAGCAACAAAGACCGATATGGATAGACGCACAATCAAAGTTAGTTTGATCATTGAAGTGAGACACTCATTGACATTGCAGTCAACTTAGTTGCAACAATTGAGATTTCCAAATGATAAACCATTGTAATTTAGAAAGTTGTTACATGTACTTTTTAACTAAGACAATTTGTTACAAAACAATTTTGTATAATCTTGATTTGGATCACATGAGAATCTTGAGATTCTCATGATGGTCCTCAAAAATAGGAATGTAATCTAAAACTATAAAAGAATGTACTTATTTTCAGGCATGCATAGATAGAGATCAGAGGGGAATCACCATCATTATAATCCTGTATTGCAACTTTCATTAATGCAACTCTTTACATATCTCACATATTGCTCCATATCTCTTTCCTAATTAGCTTGTGTGTTGTTTAGATGACCAACCCCTGCTAAGGAGGAAGGCCCTCCTTCTTAGCAGGGATCACTGGTTAGAGAGGTATTATAACAATACATTTCTTTCCTCCCAGTCGTGAGTTATGTGTGATTTATTATTACTTTTACACATCTTATTCATGTATTGAATAGTTGCAGGATTGTAGCCTCTATCATTATGTAACAATGTAGGTCATCGATTGACCCCTTCATTAGGTGTGACGATTGTTTGATTACTATTATAATTCTTTGGTTTCTTTAATGATTGAATGGCCATTATAACAATTGTTATTTTATTTTTATTGTTCAAGTGTTGAATGGTTTCCAGGAGTGTTGTTTATTTTGAATAAGAGTGATTGTGTGACAGAGTGTGATTTATTCTGTAATGTATGTCTTTTATTTCTGAAGTGTGAGAAAGATTTGGAGTGTAACAACAAGTATGTTTGAAGTGTTAAGAGTGGTATTTGCAACAATTGGTTTTGACATTTTATTAGCACTACTTGCCATTTTTTCCTGCATATATTTTTCATAATAGTCTTGAAAGAAAAAGTGTACCCGATTGACAATTTATGTGTGAGTAGGGTTGATTGTTCTGATTTAAAAGGACAATTGATTTGTCCAACATTTTTGTGTTTTTGTCAAGGAGGCTATTAGAGGTGCATATGTGTGACTTGCATTGTTTGCATGCATTGATTGAAAGTGTGTTACATGTGTTCCTGGCTTTGAGTTTTCTAGGCAATAAGACAAGAGGCAAGACCATGCACACCGCTTCAACATATTGAAGTGGGCTTGGCCTCACAAGATTTAGGCCACATAGGTTTACATTGCATGAATAATAAAGAAGAAAAATATGGTTCCCCTAAAGAAACTAATTGTGTAGGTAGAACAGAACGTGGGAGAAAGAAGAAGAATCAAGATTTAGGAAGAGTAACATACACATAGGAGATCATTTAAAAAGCTAAAGCAAAATTATCTACTCAGGGAGCAACATCTAAGAAGAAAGGATCAAGTAAAACTGCCCTACAGAGGCTAGCATCTCCTGAGTCATCTGCATTGGGTGTACATATTAAGGAGGTGGAATTTTATGAAGCTTCGATCTCATAGAAAAGCCTAAGAGTTTCTAGTCCATCTGTAACAACAGAGGAAGGATATCAAGGTTGGTTAGAATGACAAGGAGACACGAATGAATGTGATTTAGAATCAAGCCTAGAAGAACGACCACTTGATCATTGCATCCCACATTTAGGTAGTGTTGTGAAACAATCTACCGAGCACTCTGTTGCAGAGGGTGTTGTGAAATCATTAAGATTACATGGATAGCCTAAACAATTTGGACAACTTGAACAACTTGAGCAACCCTCATCATATAAAAAGAGAGCAATCTCCTCCATTAGGGGGGCCACCTGTAACATTTGTACAAAACCCTCAAGCTTTTAGGTAGAACCAAATGGCACATAGCTCAGTTCCAACCTTTGAGTTCCCCATTGGAAATCTCCAAGGACAGGCCCTAATGAAGAACATCCCTTTGTTTGCACTTCTTAATTTTCATGGTATAATTATTGAAGATATAGATACATTTCTCTTTGAATTTGATGTCCTTTATAGGAGCTATGATCACACCATTGACAACCATAAATTAAAATTGTTCCCAACTATGTTAAAGAGAGTTGTGCTAATATGGTTTATGGGACTTAGTAGGGACCGGACATGTCACCTCTAAAGAGAGGATGAGTTCCAGAGGCTACTTGGCCCTCTACAGGCTCTACCTAAAGAAATAACAAAGTAAACACTTAGAAGTCTTTGACATACACATACTTGAAATTTGATGTCTTGCGGAATACGACAAATAACTTTATGCAACTAAATAGGTGATTATGTGTGTATGCAAGTTATGTATATTTGTTGTTTAATACTTTATATAAGTTTTGTTTAACATATCATCTTCAGCAAATAAAGACATCAAAATGATAAAGCAGTTCACCCCTTCTGGGCTACATCTGCTGGACCAAGCCTCTCCAACTAGGCTTGTCCTCTTGTATTAAAAATGCTACAAAGGCTAATACAAGAATATGGGTGTCTCGAAGGACAGATCTGACTGTAAATACAGAATCAGAAGATAGGAATTAGCTAAACGTGCTCTTTCCCAAACACTAAACAGTGAAATTGCACCTTATATAGTACTTTCCGCAATTGGCCCTGGTGGCCCTTTAAACTTGCATGGAGAATTTCGAGGTGAAGATGACCTAAATTGGTTCTGAAACCTCTGCCATTAGACTCAAAAGGTCGAAAATAGCGGACATAGGCTTTTGAATCACCAAAAACGGATGAACATAGCCCCCAAACAGCTCAAGCACTGAAATGGCCCTCGTGGCCCTGAAAGCTTCCCTGAAGCTAAACAGTGAGAAGAATGCCTCAACAGGCAAAACGCTGTAGAAATGGATTCAGAATGCTGAAAACCTTCAGTAATGACCTTCGTTCCACATTCAATGGCTGCACAGATCCCAATGCAGCTCACAAACTGATTTGGCCTTGGTGGCTCCTCGAACTTCCACGAAGCAAAATCACTTGCAAATGACCTCAGATGGCTGTAAAACCTGTGCCAATGGCTTCAGAAGGTCGAAGAGACCCAAAATAAAGAAAAATTCGTCCAAAAAGGACTTTCCTAGCCAAAGTTATGGCCATTTACTCCCAACTGCCAGTTGCCCTTGAAAAGCTCCAGTTAAAACTGGCTGACTGCCAGATAACCCCGCTAAATATGGGGCGACCGCCAAATTTGGCGCCACCGCCAACATTTCCGCCAACTGGACTGTCAGTTAAATCCGCATTCAGCGCGCATGTGACCGGGATAAGTGGCTGGACGTTTGTATCGGATTCCGTGCCAGCGGTTAGGGTATTAGCCCGAGGTTTTTGGCGTTGGTCACGTGGTATGGGGGGCTGGCGCTTAGGGGCTGGCCCCCTTCATTTCCCGCCCAAACAGAAGTTCAAACTATTTGTTCATGACATTCCGCATACATTTCAAATGCAACCTTTGTGGCGCCTTGGTAAGGTGTTGCATTTCTCCATGAGAGGTCGTGGGTTCAAACCACAATTCGACCTAATATTTTGGAAATGCCCCCACATAAAGCTGATGTCACCTTGGCCACGTGGCAGTTTCTGATTCGCTTCCCAAGAGGAATATTTTTTTTTTTTTTTGAAAAAATTCAAAAATTAAGAGTCAATGGGCGATTTTGTTTTTGGCATAACTTCTGCATACGGAGACCGTTTTTTGAACCGTTTGTGGCACCGGAATCAGGAAGATGAGCTCTATCCGGTCGTTCAGGTTTAAACTAGTTTTGAGCACTTTAATTTTTGACCATTTTACGACACTTGGTCCTGAGCTCCTGATCATGGATGAAAACATGGAAGAGTATGTTGAGCGTCTTCAGTACAATCTATAGAGATATCAACATAGTAATTTAGACAAGGAAATATTTAAAATACTTTTGATTTGAGGAATGCAGGATGACAACCTTGATATGCTCAAGCTTTTGGGGAAATGAGATATATCCAAGGAACCATATGATGAAAATTTTCAACTTTTTCAAAGAAGTTCTAGAGGATCAACAAGAAAGATTACTAGGACACATGATGCTTATACCAGTATCTTAAAAACAACCAATAGTGGGGCAACACGAGTGAAAATTAGGAACCTATTGGAGAATTTCAAAACTGACATTATGAGCTCATTATCCTCTTAGCTTGATGTGTTGCAGGTGAAGCAGAAACAAATTGAAGTAGAACAAGCTTTGGCCATATTTTGTTCTCGGTGCAGGAAGAAACATCCTTTGAGGGAGTGACCACTTAAAAGTTGTAATATATGTGGGCGGGATCATTCGATAGAACAATGCCCCTCATTACCCAGATTAAAAGCAATTTATAAGGAGACAAGAGGAGATACCGAAGCAACATAATTTATTGGCACCAAGAAGGCCTGGAAACCTCAATCATCAAGTATGGTGCAAGAACCCTTCTCTTATATTAATTATTGAGCTGACATGTATAGTCCTCAACAAATTCCCCAACAAATGCAATACCCGATAACTCCACGGCAGTCTCCTAATCCCCCTTTGGTCCAATACCCCACTCCTTGGCCTCAATGGCCTCAACTATGGTGAGGGACTGTTCTCCCTAGCCAATTGCTTTTTTAGATTCCGATGCAACAACAAGAATTACAACTTCCCTCCAATGTGCCTATAAGTGGTACTCCATTACACCCCTAGCAACTGTACAAGCTAACCCTAGTCCCAATAATAAGGTAGTGAAACAAGTTGAAACACCAATTCTCCCTACTTACTGTATATCAATTGTGGAATGCAATGAAACACAATTACGACTAGGAAGGATGGTAAACCCAATGTTTCTCCTGTCATTATAGAAAATGAGAAAGAAAATCCATCAAGAGAAGAAAACTTAATTCAAGGATCTTTAAAAAAACAACAGGTTGTAACAATCGATGTTACTACTGGTGCTGGAATAGTTGACGATACTCACGAGGTTGTAATAATTGGTGCTACTATTAATACCATTATGACAACCAATGATGCCTTTGTTGTCACCATAACAACTACTAGTAACGAGACTTATTTGTACCCCCCTTATCTCTAAATATTAACTGAAGTCAAAACTAATCCTGAGTCTGAATCTGGTTTCTTGAAGGATTAGAAAAACTTGCATGTCTAGATTCCCTTACTTCAAGCGATATGAGATGTTCCAATTTATGCTAAAATAGTTAGATAATTATGTGTCAAAAACATAGGTAGGAAACCCCGAGAACACCTAATATACATGTAATTGGAAAATTATGAGAACTAATGTTAGGGGATAATACACCTAATAAATTTGAAGATCCTGGGAACCCAATAGTATTTTTCCATATTGGAGGCAAAACTCTTCTAAACGACCTTATTCGTTTAGTAGAAATCTCCATATAATAATCGGGGAAACTGTTGAACTGTTTGGGCTTATCAACTTGAGACCAACTCCTACTATTTTAGAATTGGCAAATAGGTCTAAGATTCGACCTGAAGGAATATTAGAGGATGTTATTATTTCAATAGATTCTTAGCAATATTCAGTAGATTTTGTAGTTTTATAGCCTAAGGCACACCTAAGAGGACGTCCTCTGATTTTTAGGTAGGACATGGTTGGCTGCTATAGATGCCTTTATTGGATGTAGATATGGGTGTATGACCATATCTAATGGTAATACTACCAAGGATTTTGTTCTTTATCCTCCAAATAGGCTGAGTTCAGAATATGTGAATTCGTTATGATCTGAGTTTGAACTAGAGGAAGTTGATACACGTCCACTGCTCACTATATGAAAATCTTTATAATTTAAAAATGATATTGAGGATGATACTATCAACAACTTTGTTAATGACCCTTCTGTTGTTAAACCATCAAAATCTTGGTTGTTAAGTTTTGTAATAGATAAATCCACTGAGAAGGATACTTTTGATGATCATGTCATAGAAGAAATGCCTACGAACCTTAAGTCTTAAGGGTGTTCCAGTGGAGGTAGAGACTGGAAAGACCTTAAATATTATTCCTAATTTATCCCGTGCACAAAAACAGAGGTTACTATAGTTAATGAGAAATAATAAAGAAGCATTTGCAAGGGATTATAAGGACATGAAGGGTATCCATCCTACTTTCTGCACTCATCATATTTATTTAAAGGAAGAATCTCTACCTATCCAACAACCTCAACGAAGAATTAATCCATCCTTGAAGAGCGTTGTTAAGGAAGAACTTCAAAAGCTCTTAAATGCAAATTTAATCTATTTTATTTCTTACAATCAATGTATATCCATAAAAACAATGGAAAGTGGAGAGTCCGTGTTGACAATAGGGAGCTTAATAAATCCACTCAAAAGGACCATTTTCCACTACCTTTTATTGATCAGGTCCTAGAAATTTTGTTTGGTAATTTTTTTTTTTCTCTTTTCTTGTTGGATTTAGTGGCTATAATCATATTAATATTGCCCTTGGGGACCAAGATAAGAATACCATCATTTGCCCCCGGGGTACATTTGCCTACAAGGTCCTTCCATTTGGACTTTGTAATGCACCTACAACCTTCCAATGAATAGTGTCAGGAATCTTTTCTGATCTTGTCAATGATTCTTTCAAAATATTTATGTATGACTTTACACCCTATGGGGATGAGTTTGATGAAGCCTTTCACAATTTGAAAAGGTACTTGGGCATTGTATACAAACCAACCTCTTAGTACTAAAAAGTGGCACATGATGACGGATGAAGGTATTGTTTTAGGGCACTATCTCTCTGTAGCAAGTATACAGGTTGATCCAACAAAAGTTTAGGTAATTTTGAGAAGCCCCACCCCTAGGACGCAGAAGGAGGTACATAGATTTTTAGGGTAGGCAGGTTATTACAAAAAATTTATATATAATTTCGCTAAGATTACATTTCCATTGTTTTCCCTATTAACAAAAGATATTTTATATGTACTAAAAAGTGTAACAACGCTTTTGGAGAGTGAAAAATATGTGTAATAACAACTATCATTCTACGAGGACCAAACTGGAGTAGTTTGTTTCACATATCCACCGATACTTATGATACAACCATTGGGGTTGTGCTATGGGAATGAGAGGCAAATAAACCTTATGCCATCTACTATATCAACAAGAACTTGACCCTTGTAGAGGTAAATTATAGGGTAAGTGAAAACGAGTTGTCGTTGTTCTTCATGCTATTAACAAATTTAGGCATTAGATTATTGGCCACCAAACTTTTGTGCATACTAACCACTCTGCAATACAATTTTTAATGAATAAACCAATTACTAATGCCATGGTTACTAAGTGGTTGTTGTTACTCCAAGAATTTGATATTAATATTATAGATGAACATGGGAAAAACAATGTTGTTGCAAATTTTCTTTTTAGATTGACTAACGATACTAATAATCTACCTGTTGAAGACTCTTTACTAGATGGATATCTCTTTACAGTATCCACTTATTCACCTTGGTATCTAAACATTCCCAATTACCTTGTAGTAGGAAAGTTTCCCCATCACCTTTCTCCCAGAGAAAAGTGAAAAATCATTCAGCAAAGTTCCCATTATTTTTGTTTAGATAGATACCTCTTCCACATTGGTTTTGATAAGAAAATTAGAGAGTGTTTGATAGAGGATGACATTCATAATATTCTTAAGACTTGTAACGATGATCCTTGTGGAGGAAATTTTGCAGATAGGAGAACAAGTCATAAGGTGCTTCAAATGGGCTATTTTTGGCCTATTGTATTTTGAGATGTAAGGAAATATGCGTAGGGGTGTGTGTAATGTGCCCAGCTGCTTAGGAGGCATAAGACGAGGTTCCACTTGCCTAACAAGTTGTTGCAAGCTAATATGGGGAAATTTAATTAAGGGAAAATGACTTTCCTAGGGAAAACATTATAAATGTTAAAAGGGGTAAAATGGGTCATATCCTAGGCTAACGGAAAGTCACTTTCATTTTATAAAGTGAAAAGTTCCTAAAGTGAATTTATGAAATTAAAAAGGTAAAATGGTGGCAAAAGTGGCCACTAAATTATAAAAAGGGAAAAGTGAGGAGTCTCTCCTCATTCTATCACTTGCCTTTTGAGAAAAGAATGTTAGAAAATTATATATTACGGAGCAATGGAACACATAAAATATTGCAGAAATATAAACACAGAAAACGCACAAAACAAGAGAGACACAGATATACGTGGTTCACCCAGTTTGGACTACGTCCACCCCGAACAGCCAGTCCTTCCTTTCTATTATCCAGCAAAATGAAGAGACACAACCTACAGCAAATCCGTTGCAATATCCTCTGTTTTCTCTCACAGTCTCACCTCTCTGTTTCTCGCTCACAGAATACACATCTATCACACAACCTCAAAAATACAATGCCCTCATAGAAAGAGAGGGGTTGCCTTCTAGGGCAAAAAACCCTAAACTAAACATAAGTTCTACCGTTAGATCATCCGCCTAATGAATGGCCCAGATTGACTAGAAATTACTATACTTTTACAAGGCAATTTTTACATTTATTTTTGGGGGGGACCGTTAGCCCCCGGACCCCCCAGCCGGGGGGAATCGGCTCCCCCGGACCCCCGTGGGGGCGACAAGTCCCCCCTGCACCCCCCCGCGTGGAGGGGTGTACAAAACTTCCTGGGGTATACATCCGGCTGAAAAAAAGACCTCTGAACAATCATGCTCCACACACAACAAAGAATATCTTAGAGAGTTTTTGAAGAGAAGCTTAGGGTTTGAGGAACCCTATCCGCCATTGCTAGCTTTAGTGTTGAAACTATACACCCTAGTTGGTTCAGAGAGTGAAATCACTCATATTTCACCATTGCACTACCAAGAAGAAGAATATTTGTAGAAGATAATGGAGGTATAAGGTTTTATTAGTTGATTTTATCTTATGATTTTGAGTTTTCTATATATCATTTTTTGGTGGATGTCCAAGCCAAATCTGAGGACCTTTCTTGTAGGCCTGCCACTACCATACTCCTACATAGAAGTTCTAAGATAGAGATTGACTGAGAAAGGAGTTCCCTTCATCATCCATGTTGGTCGAGTTTCATCTTTAGAGTAGAGACAAAGATTATCTTATTAGTTGAGCTTGTGCACTTGAAAATTAATGGTTAAGTCTGTGCTATGAAGATCTTTGTCCAACATAGAGGAATAACTAAGTTCGTAGCCATTAGAGACTAAGTTATACTTGAATCCATGAGTTTGGAAGAGGGTCAAGTTTGGAATTCATTGGTTGGTCGTGTTGTTACTCTTTATGTTAAGTACCATTGCTCGACTTCCATCTCTTGTTAACTAAGCAAGTTTATGGATTGATATGTATGCATTCTCGAGGGCATATGGTTAAGAGGAAGGGGTCGATTTATAACTGAGTCGTTCCCAACATCCAACGCCTCACATTGGCTGATATTATAGTGGCCTAGGCTCATCTACATGTATTTACAATTGTATCTGTATCTTTCGAGTGTATTTACATATTAAAATAAAAATGGGGTTTCTCATGCTTGTTTTTGTTACGATATTTCCCTTATATCAACATTACATATATTTTGGGTGTTTTGTAAATTAGTTTGAGCTAATTGAGTGCTTACATTTGACATACATTATTCACCATGCATGAATATTTGGGACTAAAATTTGAAAAAGTCATCTACAGTATTTTGCCTTCGAGATGTTTGACAAAATATCTCAAAGATTGAATCAAGAGAAACTCAAAAAACTATTAGTAGGACAGGGATACTTTTAGGAGGGTAGTTTACAGTGTGACAGTTGTAAGAGGATGGGCCAGCCTACTCAATCAGATGAAATGTGGTTACAACCTCAACTAGTGATGGAGACATTCGAGAGATGCGGTTTAGATTGGCGGGGACCAATTAATCCCCCATCTCAACAAAACACTTAAATTTTGGTATGCAAATACTACATCACCAAGTGGGCCGAGGCAAGAGCACTCACTAGGGAAACTAAGCATGTTGTTTCAGACTTTTTATTTGAAGATTTTTTGCTCAATATGGAGGGCCAAAGGAGATAGTTACAAATGGAGGAGCACAATTTACTTCTTGACTGATACATGACCTTGTCAAGAAGTATATGATTCATCACCCTATCACTTCACCTTACCACCCATAGGAAAATGGGCAAGTGGAAAGTACCAATAAGGTTCTTGAAGCTATTCTCATGAAGACTGTGGCAAGCCACCAAAGAGACTAGGTTGAGAGACTTCCAAAAGTGTTATGGGCTTATAGAACTACTTGGAGGAACACTACAAGATTATCTCCCTATGAGTTGGTATTTGGTAAGAGTCCTATCTTTCCCATTGAATTTGAGATAAAGACACTCATTACTACTTTGTAGGTGAATTTAGACATGAAAGCAGCTCAAAAAGATCGACTGGAATAACTGAACAAGTTATATGAGAAGTGCTTGGTTGTTGCGCAATGAACATATATCATCCAATAAGAGTGTGCCAAGTGGCATAATAAATTTATTGATAAGAAGGTGTTTTAAGGGTGATTGGGTTATGTTATATGACTCCATATTTAAAGATTTTAAATTGAAGTTGTGCACCTTGTGACTAGGTCCTTATGAGATAGATATAGTCTTTGACAATGGGATTGTGAAATTAACAACCATTGATGGGTCCCAAACATCCCTTATTGCTACAAGACACTGTTTGTGGTTGTATCATAAGCCTACTTCTAAGGATTCATTTGTCAACATTGTCTCAGATGCAAATTCACAGCTTGAAGTTGTTGGGGCAAGGGAATTTTTTCTTGAATTTCCATCCACTTAATTTTTTCCCTATTAATTAAAAGGAGGGAAAAAAAGAAAAAAAAAAGAAAAGAAAAAAAAAGAAAAAAAAAGAAAAAAAAAGGGAAAAAAAATAAAAAATAAAAATGTCTAGCGGTGAAAACCCCTCTGGAGTGTTATTGAACAACTACGGTGACTGAAAACAAGCTTGCTAGCAACCATCATATCTTTTTCTTCCTCTTTAACAATGTTATTATATCTTTTCTACTCTTTTTGTAATTGGTTTACTGTTTAAATTTGTTGATGTTACAGACTCAGTATTCATCAATCATCACAAGCTACTACACTTATCACAAACTTGCTACTTCGAAAGTGATGAGCCTCAGTATTGCAACAAGAATGTTGCAACTCCCAAGGCTACCAACTTTAATTATGAACCTGAGGTTCGTACAAATTTAAGAGGTATGAGCACTATATGTGCAACATACAATGTGTCCTTCCTTTGTTGTCACGAGAGAAAATAAATGTTGCCTATTTGCAAGAATGAAAGACTAAATTTAAAAATGCTTGTAAAGTAACATGAAATCCTCTATTGACTTATTAACACACTTTTCTTACAAAAAAACCCTATTTTAACCCTATTTGCCACATGTGATGTTTTAACTAATCTAAGCATGAAATCTGATCTAGAGAGTACTAACTGTTGTGTGCATGTGTAAATATAAAAAAACTCATTTTTAAAATCTTTTTGCTTTATAAATGTAAATTATAATCTTTTCTTGATCTTTGGCATGGGAGACAGGTGTGGAGGAAGAGGGGTACAATTATTTTGATGGTCTGGAGGTCAAGTAGGGGCCTAATCCCAACTTCAATGATGATTTTACTCAATTCGGGATCAAAACAGGCTGCTATAGGATTTCCTACAAGATGTACTAGTTCTCCTACAAGATGTCCTAGTTCTCCTACAAGATCCCCTGTTTTACTACAAGATGTTACAAATTTACTATACGAAATTATAATTCATCGAATGACCAAGAAAATCAAATCCAAATTGGATGGGATTTTTTTATTTTTTTAATTGACTATGATGTCTTAGGTCCCCATTCCAAGTGGAATCACTCAAAAAGACCTCTGTTAACCCATGCTAAAAAATAACAGAAAATTACTAGTCAAAAATCTAGAAATTCGAGAACTAGTGAGCTAGTAAATCTATAAAATTTCTAACATAATCAAGTGAAAATGCAATGGGGTAATTTTTGTTATGAACTAGAATGATTTTGTGATCTAATACAAGTGGAACCAACTCGATTGAAGCCCATTAGAATGCTCTAAAAAATAGCAGAAAACTATTGTTCTTTGCCACAAAGGAGTTCCAGAAATCTAGATTTGGGAATAAGAAAGCTAATCCAAGTATCTCAATGATTATTATGACCTTCCAAAGCTTTTCCAAGGATGAAATGATGCTTATGATTGTGTAAAAGAACTTACATCAACCATTTAACCCAATCCTGCAACAAGAAATCATTAATACCAAATGCAGAAATAGAAAGAAATAAAAACAAGAAATGCATGTGAATAAGAAGTGAAAAGAAGGAAAGAAAATGATACAAAATGGCTCTGAGGCTCCTGGGACAGCCAAAACCAAGGAAAATGAGAGACATATGGAGGAGAACAATATTTAGAAGCTGAACATGACACCAATCTTCATTATTTTGATCAATTCAATTACATCCCTGCAAGAAAATACAATGGAGTTGCAAAAATACGAGTTCTCTCCACAAGAACACTAATGAAAATATCCCCCTAGAGGCAAATTTGACTTGGTACATATACAAAATGATTAGGAATCATTCCCCATGAATGGAGGAACCTTTCCCCACCAAAATCCCTTGATAAGTGGATCTAGTTCCCAATACTTGGAATCTGCATTAAATGACAGGGAACACATTCCTGGATTTTCTCAATCATTGGAGTTCCACAATTTGTGCCATAATTCCATAATATCTTGTTGATTTATTATTTAATAGTGATTCTCTTGTAGTAAAGAGCAAGTCCCTAAATTATGTTCTCCTCCAAATCTTCATAATCTGCACAATATTCTCATAATATTTCACAAAAATAAATAATATTAGGCACAAATATGCAATTATTCATAAACCTTCCTAATGAATATATTAAAGTTAAAAATACATTATCTAATGCAAAAAGAGAGGTTTAATGTGCTGAAGGATGGTCATAGGCATTAATTTATGTTTAATTTAAAGGCATGGGCCTTAATTTATGTCTAATTTAGAGGCCCATCAGAAAGATATTAAAGTATTCAAATAGATTCTGCTAATACAATTCTACAAAGTTTTTACTAACACAACTCTGTACAATTGCAAGCCACTTTTTACATTTTTACATAGTTCCATTGATACAGATCACAAACACTCTCACCGGTTCACCATCACAAGCTGACATACTATGTGTTCTTGCATTTTCATGGTTGTGTTGACGGTGCTAGACCCGCCAACATTCAGGGGATCTCCCCGAGATGGAGTCCTAAATAGACCTCACATCGTTTGGACTAGGAGTCCTAGCAGTGGGTGGTAGTGTAATGCATTGACCGCGATAGTGCGCGGAGGAAAGTATGATAACTTTGGGTGAGAGAAAGTGTGTGACCCTGCGAAGAGTCAAGTACGATGCATGAAGGTTATAACGCACAGAGGGAAAAAGGAAGTGTGCCCCTTAGAAGCTTGTAGTAGTACACAGCTTGAAAGGAACACATGAGCGGAATGACATCACAAGCTAAAATGCAGAATAGTCCACAAGTTAAAGTGATGAGTTAATCCAACAACACACATTCAACAAGATTCGTACAAATTCATATAAAGTAGTTCATAAGCACATGCTTAAGTTAAATAACATACATTGCTAACACAACCAAAATAGTCCAACTTCATTAACAACAAATGCATGAAAGCATGCTGGCTCTGATATTATTATTATATGTGAAAGTTACATTCATACATACACCATTGACGACCACTAGCCCCAATAGTGGAACATTAGAGTCAAGAACACCTGCTCCTCCAAAGAAGTATACTCTCTCTACGTTATGGAGAAGCCAAGGCTCTTCACAATACTCCCAAACCTTTTTTAAGCCTAAGCCTAGCCAAAAGCTTGGCTCCCAAATTCCAATCTATGAGTTATGATGTTCTATTTATAACAAAGGGAGGGGTGACCATTGGCATTCCCCTTTGTGACTCTTTAACTACACTCATGACTCTTCAACTTCCTTACAAGTAACTCATTACATAACATGATGGCCTTCACATTCCATTAATGACACTTGGAATTTCACCTACAACATATTCACAAATAATATTACATTTTCCACATGTACCCATGCAAGACAAAATAGGCGAGAGACAACCTAACAAGACAAAACACTAAGATTCCAAATTTTGGGGAAAGACCAACTCGACAACCTCCACTTGGTGCTTCTCGGTCACATATTGATGCCAATCTTGGTACTGTATGATGGTGTCTCCAAACTGTTTGATGATGTCTTTCTTAAAGCAAACTCTTGCCTCCATGGCATTCCAGTATATGGTCTTGGAACTTGTATCCAACTCATTCTGAAGCATGTGCAACATGGTGTTTACCTTGATAGGAACACTGATGTACTTTTGCATGTTGTGTGCATTCAGTTCCAAGTCCTCCCCGGTGGCCTCTCATCTTAGCTTCTCCATGTACTCATCAATCTCTAGTTGGACTTGGTTCTTGGGTTTAGCATCGATGAGGGAACCAATTGATGGGATCTTGTGATTTCTCACCATGACATCCAAACTATTGTACAACCGCACATATGATGCATGTATGCTATTGATGAATGGGGTGAGTTGCTCGTAGTTCTGAATTAACATTCATACCTTTTCCTTCTCCAGCTCTGCATATGGTTTCATCTTCTTTACTAAGTCAAGCATGGCCCCTTTTTACCACATTGTCCACTCTTGTACATGGGAAATGGTAGCATGTATGTTCTTGAGAGTCTAAACAAACTCTTTCCTCCGCTATTGTAGGACATGCACATAGACAACTGCTTTATGCACGGTGAAAAATTTGTCATACAACTTCCGTAAGGTACCCTCAAGTGTTGATACTTCAACGAGTATCACTTTCCTCATCTCCCCCAATGTCGAAACTGCATTCTTCTCTAATACTAGAAGTTGTTCTGCCCCTTACTTAACAACCAACAATTTCTTTGCCAGTTGTTCATTCTCGATCGTCGGGTACTTAATATTTGAGCTTGTCGCTTTTGCATAGTCCAAGATGGCTTCAACAAGGGAAGTTGGATGCTTCCTAATGTTTGACACTATCACCCTTTCCTTGATGAATGTAGGTGATGCATGATCATCCAGAAAGAGATTCCTCAACACTTGTATAATATTCTTCTGCAACTCATCAAATGATAGATTGTACACATCCATGACCAGATCATCATCAAGGAGAACAATATCTCCTTTCTCGCTCGAGAATGGTTCTGACACTGGAGGTGGTGGAGACTGAGAGATGACCTTTGGTGCTCTCGACATAAGGTTAGTGTCTTCATTCTGTGGCTCCTGTTCCAACTCTAAGTTTGTCACTTCAATCAACTGCTCAATCTGCTGAGCAAGCTCCCGATCCTGCATCTGTTCACCCTCTTCCTCAGTTGTTGGTTGTTTCAGCTCATCAACTTGTATGGGATTTCTTTTCTCTACCATTGTGTCTTGCCTTTTTTCTTCCTCATTCTTTTGCTTCTCTTCTCTTTCTCTCCTCCTCAACCCCTGTTCTTCCTTCAACTTCTTCTCCACCTCCTGCAGCTTCAGTTATGCTCCCTGCAATCTCTGCTTTTCTCTCTTCCTTCTTTCTGTTCTCTTTATCCATTTCTCCCTCTTTGCTTCCATTGCCAAAGCTGCCTTCTCCAATATAGGATCTGACTTCATCTTGTAGCTTTTCTCTCCCTATGGGTCCTTAACAACCTTCCTCTTTCCCTTGTCCTTCATTGGATTGTTACCTATTGCTATTGTTGTTGTTGCTTTCGGAGCTGCTTTTGTCTACAAGACAAACTTCTAAGTTGTTTTTATACTGACCGGCTCATGGAGTTTGGAGGCATTATAACAATACCTCCAAGGGTCCTCCTCTGGCTAATGACATGCCTCGTGGATCCATGGAAAGTACACTCTCACATAGTGGTCCTTGCAAATAACGTGGGGATCATACATATTAAAGTCTCTGGTGCCGAACTCAAATTTCACTGAGTCCTTAACCTCGACATTTTCATATTTCAAGCTCTTAATCTTGTATAATTTGATCTGCAAAGGAAGAGTGGGCCATGGTGCTTTCTTATTCCTATGCAGTCCTATTGACAACCCTGTAGAGAGGTGATATGAAACTTCTTGCATGATCAACTTGTCAATGGCATACCTTGGTAGAACATGCACATGCTTGTCTCTTCCATACACTCTGATGAAGGTGCCATTTGGTGAGGCATACCAATCTGTAATGTTTATTATTGCCTCCATTGCTTCTCGGGATATGCGAAGTGGATCCTGCTCAAAGATAAGCCTGTACAACAAGATGATAAAATGGTCAGTTAGCCTTGTCATCACTCCTCAATAGTTGCAATCATAAAGCAACTTGCAATAGATGTTGACGACCATCTCTTTTGGTGTCCATGTCCATGGCACAAATTGCATCCAGTATGTATGCAGACATGTAACACCTTGATTGCTCATTCTTGGGTGGATTCTGAGTGTTAGTCACATGGATCTTCAACTTATGAGCCAACAAGTCTGACCATTTTAATGTCTTCCCATCACTCACCTACTGGTCCAACAAGACTACCCCTCCTTCAAGAAAGGTTTTTGTTTTCTCTTGACCATATATTATATAGGCAAAGATGATCAATAACTGATAAGCCTTCATGAGGGACTTTGTCTTGTAAACAAGGGTAGGTGTATGTCTAAACTTTGATGGATCTTTCAACCAACACTTGAAAATATCTCTAGTGTTCACATAGCTATGGGTTTCATAGAAAAGTGAGTCCATGCGCTTCAATGACTCGGGTAAATGATACATCTACTGAAAGTTCTCTTCCTTGAAGGTGGCAAGCTCTCTCCCGCTAGCACTGCTCAGTGTCATAGTCTGTTCATCTGTGTGTGAGACAATCAAGCTGATGATGTCCACACATGGGAAGGCGGGGTACCCGCATGCAACCTTGTATAAGCTTGATTAATGGATACTGAGATAAACCTATTAGTCCTCTAAGTATTCCTTGAATTTATCTGCAAAATTATCTTTGCTTTATGCCATGTCAATATTGTACCCTTCTCAATGAACAACTGAGTATCTGCATAAACTGGTAGATCAATTGATATCTGCTCAACTGCTTCCCCAATACTGCTCTTGGCAGTTTCCTTTGATGCAACTCTCTTGGATGCCATGTTAACTGTAACTGCTAGAGAGATGCTCAAAAACTATTGTACCTGTGGGACAAAGAGGACACTCATGGCAAGAAAATGTCAGCTTAAAAACCAAAGCAACTTCAAGACAAGATCAAGCAATAATTTGGGCTCATGATGGGAAGGATTGTGCAATTCTGGCTGACAGAGGTCACTAGTTGACTGTGGGAACTACACATTGCACAGTCCCAGTAGTCAGTCGGGAAGCTTGATGATTGGAACTGTGCAATGCGCAGTTCATTCTGGGTAATGTTATGAAACCAACTCACAAAAAGATAGAAAAGAGAGATCCACGCCTTAGAATTCAGCCTCTTCGAGGGGGCAACCTCCTTTACATTACAAAAATGAACAATTCTTGGATGATACAAATGACAAAACCTCCTTTCTATATATAGGAGTCTAAGGAGTCACAATATAATCAAGCCGACCTAACAATAATAATATAAAGCCACAAAAATAACAATAGAGGGATTCTATGGGCACATTAATAACAATATGGGGGTAATGGGGGCACAACAATATAAATAAGGGTATAACTACAATAGTAATGGGGTAATCACTAGTATTATAGGGACCCAACATGCCCCTCTCCTTCAAAAAAGTGTTGTCCTCAACGCTTGAGTAGTTCTGGATACTTCTGCATAAAATTCTCATCCTCCCATGTGGAATCTTCAGCGGATAAGTTCTTCCACTTGATAAGATACTCTGAAATTGATCGATTTCGTAGCTGTCGAGTTCTTGTTTCTGTGACTGCTTCCGGTTCCAATATAATTTTTCCTTCCTCGTCAAGTTCTGGCAATATTGTTTGAATTGGGAGCTTGTCGCCTATAACCTTCTTTAAACATGAAACATGGAAAACTGGGTGCAATCGAGAAGCTGCAGGAAGCTCCAATTTGTATGCCATAGTACCAATCTTTTGCAACACCTTGTACGGACCATAATACTTTGGTGATAATTTATTATCCTTCTTAGCTTGCTTGAGGGACATTTGCTTATATGGTTGTAGCCGTAGGAATACCCAATCACCTACATCAAAACTTCTTTCACTGCGATGTTGATCTGCCTGTTGTTTCATTCTATTCTGTGCCAACACGAGGTTATCCTTTAAGAGTTGGAGGACTTGTTGTTGATGTTCGATGTGATGTTCCACTGCCTGAACCTTAGAATTTTCTCTTAAATATGATGTGATGGATGGTGGTTGATACCCATAAAGTGCCATAAATGGGGTCATTTTTGTTGCTGTATGAAGGAAGTGTTATACCACCATTCAGCCAGAGGCAACCATTTGACCCATTGTGTCTGTTTATCAGATACAAAGCAACGAAGATATCCTTCCAAACATTTGTTTACTATCTCAGTTTGCCCATCAGATTGAGGATGATAAGATGAGCTATGAGCTAACTGAGTACCAAGACAAGAAAATAATTCTGTCCAAAAATTTCCAGTGAAAATGGGATCTCTGTCACTTACAATAATCTTTGGGTTTCCATGTAGCTTTTGAATTGTTTCCATAAATGCAGTAGAAACTGTACTGGCTTTAAATGGATGTGATAATGCACAAAAGTGTGCATACTTGGTAAGTCTGTCAACTACCACCATGATGACACTCTTTCCCTCAGACTTGGGTAAACCTGTGATAAAATCCATTGAAACCTCCTCCCAACGTTGGCTTGGAATGGATAAAGGTTGTAATAGACCCGGTGTCTTAATTGTTTCAACTTTATTTTGTTGGCAAACCAAACATTCTGCCACAAACTTTTGAATATCTGATTTAAGGCCATCCCAAAAAAATTCCTTCTTAACCCTGTGGTAAGTTTTTAAAAATCCTGAGTGCCCTCCTAAGGGAGAAGTGTGCAATTCCATAAGAATCTTTTGTTTTAGCTGGGAATTCTTACAGAGGTATAAGCGATCTTTGTACCATAACGAATCATTTTTCCAGCTAAATGTATCAGACGTACTGGAATCTTGTTGTAGCTTTCGAATAAGTGCCCACACTTCTTCGTCATTCTTCCATTCCTCCCTTGCTTCGTTTATCCAATCTGGTTGGATAATAGAAATGGCGCACAACAATGCTTCCACATCCTCATCCTTTCTTGAGAGTGCATCTGCCACCACATTTTGCTTCCCTTTTTTGTAGATGATTTCAAAGTCATAACCCAACATCTTTGTGACCCACTTTTGTTGCTCTTCAGAGGATAATCTTTGTTCTAAAAAGTATTTAAGGCTATCATGATCCGTTTTTACCTTGAAGTGTCTTCCCATTAGGTAGGGTCGCCATTTCTTAAGTGCATGGAGTATTGCCAACATTTCCTTCTCATAAATAGCTTTGCTTAAAAACTTTCCCTTGATTGGACGACTTTCAAAAGCAATGGGTCTTTCATCTTGCATTAGAACAACACCAATTCCATTTCCTGAAGCATCACATTCCACAATAAAGGTTTTTGTGAAGTCCGGTGTAGCTAAGACCGGTGCTTGGCACATTGCCTCTTTAAGATGTTCAAAGGCCTTTGTTGCTTCCGGAGTCCATGAAAATGCATCTTTCTTCAATAATGTTGTTAGAGGTGCTGCTATTCTCCCATAATTCTTAACAAACTTGCGATAATACCCTGTCAACCCAAGAAATCCTCGCAGATGCTTTATGGATGTGGGGATTTTCCATTCCTTAATGGCTTTAATTTTGCTAGGGTCTACCTTAACTCCTTCATGAGATACAATATGACCCAAATATTCCACCTCCTGGACTCCAAAGAAACATTTGGATCTTTTTGCATATAATTGTTTCTCCTCCAATAGTTGTAGCACCCTGTCAACATGTTCAACATGATCCTTCCAAGACTTGCTGTAGATTAGTATATCATCAAAAAATACTAACACAAATTTTCTAAGGAATGGTTTGAAAATTGAATTCATCAAACCTTGAAATGTTGAAGGTGCATTGGTAAGGCCAAAAGGCATGACCAAAAATTCATAATGACCCTCATGAGTTCTAAATGCCGTTTTCGGAATGTCTTCAATCTTCATTCTGATTTGATGATATCCTGAACGAAGATCCAACTTGGTGAAGTAAATTGATCCATGCAATTCATCCAGTAATTCATCAATGACAGGAATGGGGAACTTATCTTTAATAGTGAGCTTGTTGAGCTCCCTATAATCCGGACACATGCGCCATGATCCATCCTTCTTGTGCACCAATACTACTGGAGCAGAGAAAGAACTTTGACTCGGTTGAATTATACCAGCCTCTAGCATTTCTGCAACCATACGTTCAATTTCACTTTTTTGGACATAGGGATATCTGTACAGCCTGATGTTTGGAGGAACACTTCCTGGAAGAATAGCATGATCATGATCACGCATAGGTGGGAGACCTTTGGGAGTCTCAAATACCTTGGAATGATTGTCCAGGACTTTTTGGAGATCTGGAGAAATAGATGATTCTAATGTGGAAACATCTAGCGAACATAATTGTGCAATTACACCCCTTTGCTCCTTTTTTAGAAGCTTTGTCATACCATTAGAGCTGATTATCTTTCCTGGTTTCCCTGCAATACCCCTTAATTCAACTTCCTTTCCTTCCACAGAAAATTTGATGAAAAGTTCTTGAAAATTAAAAGCTATTGTACCCAAGGATTGTAGCCATTGGACTCCTAGTACAACATCAGCACCTCCCATTGGAATGGAAAGCATTGGGCTAGTCAATACATATTCTCCCATGGATAGCTTGATATTATGGCACTTTCCAGAGCAATTTATTGTTCCTCCATTTGCAATCATCACTTGACACTCTGGTGCTGGATATAGGAAGCAATTCAATTCTTTTGCTACCCTACAATGAATAAAATTGTGGGTGCTTCCTGAATCAATCAACACTATTACCTTTTTCTTCTTGATTTGTCCTTCTATCTTGATGGTTTGAGGAGTGGTAATTCCCGCCAATGCATTACAAGATATGGTCGGATTTATTTGTTCTTCATCTAGGCTTTGTTCCTGGAATATATCCTCTTCTTTTGACCTTTCTTGCTCCTTTTCTTCTTCCTCTTCACAATCTATGTAGAATAATTTCTTCTCAGCACACTTATGACCTTTAGTGTATTTGCTATCACAACTGTAACAAAGCCCTTTTGCTCTTTTTTCTTCCAATTGTTGTGGTGTCAACCTTATAGGTTGTGGAAGACTAGGGCAACAACACTTCCGTCTTTATAGTTGTGAGTGGTATGCTTCCTGGTTGCCATAATTTTGCTTTCCATTTTTCTTGCTAACCTGAATGCCTTCTCTAATGAATCAGGTTCCCAAAGGCGAACATCATGTTGGATATTATCCTTTAAAGACCCTATGAACACATCAATCCTATGCTCCTCTGGAATATCTTTTACCCTTATGTTCAATTTTTGGAACTCCTCAATGTGCTCCATTATTGAACCCTTTTGTTTGAGACTTATCAATTGGCTAAAAAAAGTGTTGCTTTTTGTATCCTCATAATGTGCTATCAATTCTTCCGTAAAAATTGCCCAAGTGATAAATTGTTTACGAGAAAAAAGCCATTGATACCATACAAACTGATTTGGTTCCAAATATAAAGTTGCCATACGTACCTTTTGTGTGTTTTGCACATTATTGAGATCGAAGAATTGCTCCATCTGTAATATCCATGTGGCGGGATCCTTGCCATCAAACTTCCTCATATCGATTTTTGGAATATGGTGGATCTTCAATCCAACATTAGAGTCTATGGAATCATGATTAACATTTCTTTTGTTCACATCATGAGTTTCCTTTACAACCTTTTCACCATTAGTAAGTATTTCTTGTAGAAAATTTGTCAAATCTGTCTTCAAATCTGCCATGTCTGTCTTCAAATCTGTCCTCAAATCTGTCTTCAGATCATCCATCTTAGCTTCCATGCCCTTTATCTTAGATTCCACGCCATTTATCTTAGCATCTGTTAGCTTTTGTGAGCGTGACATTTGTTGCACTTGTTCTTGTAATTTTGATATATCATGTAGCATTTCTTCCTCTTCTTCATGAGTCATGCTAGAGCTTTCAGGTTCCTTACTAGGTGTTTGCATTTTCTTTCCTCGGGGCATCAGTTACCGATAATAATGCTTTACTATGCCCTTTGAATTCCTTCAAACCAAGCTTATGCAAAAATAAAAAAAAAAACTACACACCTTTTTTTACTTTGTAGAAGCCTGATATTGAATCTGATGTATCTCTGTAATTTCGAATCATCCAGTTCTGAAATTGTGACCTGTAGTAGCCTTCTATGTCCTCTTTCCAATGCCACTAGTCTGAACCAAATTGGATTCTCCAAGAAAGAGTTATGCCCAATCTCTTGCAGTGACCTGATTATAGACTAGTTCCGTAGAGAAAACTTGTATGAAGTGCCACGTGTCACTGTTTCAACCTTTGACTCTGAAAGATATATAAAAGAAAACTACAGTCCGTCCTCTTTCTTTACCTTCTTACGAAATTTCAATCCGATGCTCAGAAAGAAAGTTATGACGATTTTCCCTAGGTCACCTGTTTTGAGTGTAATTCAGGAGTCTGCAAAAAGACCAACTTCCTGAGATCATATCTCCGAAAATATCACGCGAAAAGATCTGAAATGCGGACCCAAGGTTCAGCGTGATTTCTTCTCAAATGGGGTTTTTTTGCAACTTCTGAAACGTCACAGAAAAAATTTTATAGCGAAAATTCCACGATGACCTGTTTGGAGCAGCAAAACCCTAGAATCCAAAGCTCTGATACCAAATGTTATGAAACCAGCTCACAAAAAGATAGAAAAGAGAGATCCACGCCTTAGAATTCAGCCTCTTTGAGGGGGTAACCTCCTTTACATTACATAAATGAACAATTCTTGGATGATACAAATGACAAAACCTCCTTTCTATATATAGGAGTCTATGGAGTCACAATATAATCCAGCCGACCTAACAATAATAATATAAAGCCACAAAAATAACAATAGAGGGATTCTATGGGCACATTAATAACAATATGGGGGTAATGGGGGCACAACAATATAAATAAGGGGTATAACTACAATAGTAATGGGGTAATCACTAGTATTATAGTGACCCAACAGTTCACAGAGCTATGGGTTTCATAGAAAAGTGAGTCCATGCGCTTCAATGACTCGGGTAAATGATACATCTACTGAAAGTTCTCTTCCTTGAAGGTGGCAAGCTCTCTCCCGCTAGCACTGCTCAGTGTCATAGTCTGTTCATCTGTGTGTGAGAAAATCAAGCTGATGATGTCCACACATGGGAAGGCGGGGTACCCGCATGCAACCTTGTATAAGCTTGATTAATGGATACTGAGATAAACCTATTAGTCCTCTAAGTATTCCTTGAATTTATCTGCAAAAGTATCTTTGATTTATGCCATGTCAATAATGTACCCTTCTCAATGAACAATTGAGTATCTACATAAACTGGTAGATCAATTGATATCTGCTCAACTACTTCCCCAATACTGCTCTTGGCAGTTTACTTTGATGCAACTCTATTGGATGCCATGTTGACTGTAACTGCTAGAGAGATGCTAAAAAACTATTGTACTTGTGGGAAAAAGAGGACACTTATGGCAAGAAAATGTCAGCTTAAAAAACAAAGCAACTTCAAGGCAAGATCAAGCAATAATTTGGGCTCATGATGGGAAGGATTGTGCAATCCTGGATGATAGAGGTCACTAGTTGACTGTGGGAACTACACATTGCACAGTCCCAGTAGTCAGTCGGGAAGCTTGATGATTGGAACTGTGCAATGCGCAGTTCATTCTGGGTCACAGCCGGTAGAGACTGCACAGTCTCCATGGCCAAGCTGGGAGGCTGGCTCTTGTAACTACATAGTGCACAGTTGGAGCTAGGCCTATATAAGCTCTGTGTAATTCCAGAAGCCAAGGTAGATGCTTTAATCTCCCATATTGCGCAGTGCATGCAGTGAAGTGTGATATCCGGGCAAGGGGACCCAGAGCTGCCAATGGGGAGTGTGAAAAGCAATCAAATTTGAAATATGGTGATATTCTGAGTGCATATCTGACTGAGTGTTGATGCATGCATGTGAAATAAGGGAAAGAATCAATTAAACTGAAAGAAAATGAAGCATTTGAAGAGAGTCGCTGCAATGGCGACCATTGGTGCAAACACAGGAAAACACATGCGACACTCGGGAAAGACAATCTATAACTTGAAACAACATTTCGACAAGCTAAAACAAGTTAAAACACCAACAGTTGTTCAAAGAAACAAGTGAAACAACTCTCTCACAAAAGCAACGACCATCTCTCCGAAGGCTCTTTGATCTCCTCGAGAATGCTAGATCTCCAAGATCGAGTGTGCAAATGAGATCTAGTAGCGTCGATTACATAGATTTGGTTAAGTTAGGGTTTATGACGTGCATGCCTAAAATCAAGGAAAAAGTGACACTTGGCGACAATTTCTAAAATAACTCAAGTGCCTCCTTTGGGTTGCTAAAAATAGATCCCTATTTTTTAGGGATGTTTTTTTATTTATTTTTTTTCTTTTTTCTTTTTCGGGAAAAACTGGCATGAATTGCCTAGAAAGATTGTGCAGTTTTGGGAAGTACCAGACAACTCTTTGGTTCATGCACAGAACAGTTTCTCAGCACAGTGGGTTTCGCGCAATTTTTGGGTTGCCTCTCATGTTTTCACAGTTTCCACTCTAAAGGCTGGATGCCATCCAATGTTGCACATTTCTTGAGGTCAAGGCTCACTGGTAGTCAAGACTGTGCAAATCCCAAGAGAAAAGCCAATTTCCCTTAATAAATGCACAGTTCTCTAAGGCAAGCCCAGGACTGTCAAAGGACCAAGTCAAGGGATTGACTTGTGGGTTATAAAAATAACTAAGTGAGCAAATACAAGACAAGATGCAAAGAATAAGGCTTAGTCGAAGCACAAGTACCCGGATTAGTGCAAGATGAGTTGCTATGGTTTAGAAGGGAGGCTCCAAAATGAAGCAAAGGCAAAATTTTGGAGGGTGGTTGTAGCCGCTACAACATTGGCGACACACTGGTAGAACTCCAAATATTTGTATGGACCTTGTCTCGTGCAAAGAAAGTATAACTATTCCAGAAGTATTGCTCAGTTCTTCGATTATCATAGCTTCTTCACTAGCTTGAGTTAAATATGTAGCCCCTACCATTCTCTTTATCAGCATCACACATACCAAGCCAAGTCAAACTAAGTTGTTTCAATTGGGGATGAGGGGTATATAGATGCACAAGTAATATAGACTGTCAGAGTTTTAGTTTCATCTCTAGTGTTTCTCCAGTCCCAGTAGGTCTAGACAGTACCCTAGCGGAGTCACTTCAAGAACACAAGCATTCTTCCTCTGCTAGCGGGGCTGAACAGTACCCTGACATAGTTACTTGCTTCACCTCTCCACACAGGAAGCCTTTCTCTTCTTTCACCCATTTTATTTTTTTCATTTTTATTTTTTATTTTTTAAAGAATTGTTCATATGCACTTATTTATTTTGTGAGGTGGAAGAGGGATCCCGACTTTTTGAAAGCAGAAGAGGTTTTCCCTTTAGAGAAGGATATTTATATATACCTCTGAGATACTTGTTAAGGTTTCCCCCCTCTCCTTACTCTACTTGATTGAGTTGACAGGGGTTAATCGAAAATAGAAAACCGATTAGAGTAGGCGGTACTAGTTAAGAGTGCAAGAATCGTGATTTCACCATGACTCTTTCTAAAAGGAATGTATTTTCCATCAAGGTATCATTGACTAGAAGAAACGCAATATTAACATAAAGAGAGGGAATAGATAGATAACCAAGTGTTGACAGATGTAGAATTTCCTCTTGGATTTCACACTGCTTGTCTAAGAAGCCAAACACAGTTTCATGTGGAAACTAACCTACAGTGGAAAAGAGAACGAACAAAGGAAATAAGCAAGACAAAGTAAAGCAAAGTAAAAAAAAGTAAGAAAATCAGGAGTAAAAAAGAAAATCAAACACTACTGCTACTCCTAACCTAAGTAGAGCATAGGCCAACTCACGTAAAGTGATACTTCCAATGTAGCCATCGGTGCATTCGTTGGCCCATGATGACGAAAGCATGATTGACAAGAAAGATATGCAAGCAATACAATAGACAGGAAAGATAAAACAATTTAAATCAATATGTTCAAAGCTTGAATGCATCCATAGATAAGTAAATACGGAAAGCACATGAAAGGCACTATGCGGAAGTATCATAGTGTACTATCAAATTGCGCGTGGAAGATAAGCATGTATGCACCTTTGAAATTGAAAAATGAGCAAACATAAAGAAAGAAGAAAACTTTTTTTTTTTGCAACAATGCTTGCTACGTACGACTACTTAAATGCATGAGAAATAGGATCCTGTAATTCTAGTGGAGGATGCAAAAATGATGACATAGACTGATTTTCAGTGTAAACAACAGAGTGATGAGGAGCTTGGAAAGATTCAATAGATTTATAATTAGAAGTGGAACTAACCTCAAGGCTACAAGAACCTGACATAACCATCAACTTGGGCTGAAGTTCCTCCAGAGCTTGAGCAGTTTCCAATTCATCAGAAGATGGATCATCAAAGCCCGGTGACTTAGAAAGATCAATAGTAGGAAAATCAGAATCATGATCGAATGAATGAGTGAAAATATCATGATAGCCACGATCAAAAAGTTCAAGATGATGAACAACGACATCCTCATGATCCGATGAATCATAAAGCTGGGATGATGAAAAATGAGAAATTTCACTCTCTATGTTTCCAGAAAGGTAAGATGAGAGATTGGATGGATTCAAGAAGAGAGATTGTCCTCTCTGCATTACAATGAACAAATATCATTCCATGTGTTCTGCGAATGATCGGAAATAGAAACATCCGGAAATAAATTTTCACAAGATGGAACAGAGTTGAAAGAATCGTGGATGATGTCAGGATAAAGTGGACGAGGTGCGAATAGAAAGAGGCCATCCTTCACCGCAAATTCTTGTTTAGATTCCCACACATACTCATAAAAAATAATAGTGCAGGTTGGCTATTGTTATGCTCTTGACCTGCGAGAAATTCCAGAATACCAAATATGTGAAGAAATACAACCCGGAACACAGAATAAAATGAGAAAACAACAAGTATTTTATTATTCAGAGATAAAAGCAATGTTCACTTGCCTCTTCGAGGGGGCATTAGAGCTCGATTACAAAATAAGACTTAATGATATTTCCCTTCTAACTACGACTATTTATAGCTAAATGAACTTCAACAACCTAACGACTAGTGGTCCTTTGCATAACGTGGGTTAACCAATTTATTTATTAATTATGGCCTGTTTACAACTAACTATGGTCCCTTTCTTAAATGCGGGTCAACCACTTACAATTATTAATACGGGATTTATTGACTCTTTAACTAACTATGATTATGACTCGACCCTATTGGGTTTATTACATAAATAAAGGGGTTAGGGTTGGACCCTAACATGCCCTCCCCCATCAAAAGCAACCTTGTCCTCAAGGTTGAAGCTGTGGAAACTTATGAAGAATAGTGGCTAGTTCTCATGTCGCATCTTCTGGAGAGGTGTCTTTCCACTTGACGAGGACTTCCTTGATCGTGTGATCCAGGTGGATATTGGTGGCCACCTGCCAAGTCCACCTGGACCCCCACCATTGTCTTTCTCAGCATTTTCAGTTTCCTTAATTGTAGCACAACTTACTATTTTTAGCAGTTTTTTGGGTCTTGAACTTCCGGAGCCGTTTTGAGGCCCTAAACGACGTTTTTTGAGGAATCCGGGGGCAACATGGGTCCATGGAATGGACCGATGTTGCCCGTTCCAACAATGGTAGTGCTAGGATAGATCTTTATAACGAGCTATTGTACGCGTCAAACGGAGATCGTATGCCAAAGTTACGACCCCAGGAAATTGATGTACCAATTTACCCCAAACGGGGCCCACAGTTTGGTGTTTCATCTCCTAGGGTTAGGTTTTGGAATGTTAAGGGTTTTCCATTGTTTCTCAACAATAAATAGGCCTTCGAGCCTCATTGTCACACAGTTCAGAGGCATGTAGCCACCACATCTCTTCTCAGATATAAGCTACCATCGCCCTAGCTGGTTTATTTCCATTTCTGGTTGTAAGCATATTTCAGTATTTTCCATTAATGAAATGAAGTATTATTTTCGCTGCATCTTTGTGTATATGGTTATCTCTGTAATTTGTTGCGTTCCTGTTTAAATCCGGATCATCGTGCGGCCACGCAGATGTCTTTCACGAGTATTGAGGACTTGTTCAGGTTGGAGCCAAAGTGAACCTTACTCATCCAATTTGGGTAGATTGGTTTGAATTCTGCAATTGTTCCCCAAGACTTTCTTGAGGCATGATACATGGAAGACTGGATGGATTTTTGAATTTGGTGGCAAGGCCAGCTTGTAGGCTACTGCTTCGATGCGCTAAAGTATTTGATAAGGTCCGTAGAATTTTGGACCTAATTTCTAGCAACCCTTTTCCTTGAGCGATGTTTTCTTATATGGTTGTAGCCACATGAATACTTGATCCCCTTCTTGAAATGTGCACTCTAAATGATTTTGGTTTGCTTGTTGCTTCATTCGATTTTGAGCTTGATCAAGATTATCTTTGAGACGAGCTAGCATGGCGGCACGAATCTGTAGGAGTTGATCAACTGCTTGCACCTTAGAGAATCCAGGGATATAAGAAATATGTGAAGGTGGGAGTTGGTCATACATTGCTTCATATGGAGTCATCTTGGTGGCTTCATGATAGTTAGTATTATACCACCATTCAGCTAAAGGTAGCCACTGTACCCATTGATGCTTCTTTTCTGAAGTGAAGCACCTTAGGTATGTCTCCAAACATTTGTTGACTGCTTCAGTTTGACCATCAGTTTGGGGATGATAGGCAGTACTTAGTTGGAGTTGGGTGCCTTGTAGCTTGAAAATTTCTTGCCAAAATTTGCTGGTGAAAGTCGGGTCACGATCAGACACAATGGAAGTTGGCATGCCATGCAATTTGAAGATATGGTCCATGAAAGCTTGAGCCACCAAAGTGGGGGTAAATGGGTGGGGTAGAGCGCAAAAATGATCATATTTAGAAAGTCTGTCCACAACCACCATGATGATGGATTTGTTGCCTAACTTCGGGAGACCAGTAATGAAATCCATAGAAACATCCATCCAGACGGAGGTAAGGATTGGCAATGGTTGTAAGGTTCCTAATAACTTGATTGTTTCTCTTTTGTGGCATTGACACACATCACATTCAACTACAAAAGTAAGAATGTCATTTTTCATGCCCGTCCAAAAGAAAGAACGACAAGTGCGAGCATAAGTCTTTTGAAATCTTGCATGCCCTACAGTGGGAGATGAGTGCAACTCTGCCAAAATGTGAGTTTTGAGGGTGGATGTCAGCGATATAACTACTTGATCCTTGTAGCGAAGAATCTCATCCTTCCAAGAGTAGCCAACTAAGGAATTAGGATCTACTCTCAAGTTATTAATGAGTTGGGAGAGAGAGGGGTGTGAAAACCATTCCTTACGGGCTTCTTCAATCCAATCTGGTATGGGAAGAGAGATTGATAGCAGGGTGCTTTCATCCTCAAATTGGCGCGATAAAGCATCTGATACTAGATTGTCACACCCTTTCTTGTAAATTATCTCATAATCATATCCCAACATTTTGGCCAGGCATTTATTTTATTGTGGCACGGATAGACGTTGCTCCAAAAAATATTTGAGGCTCTGATGGTCTATGTGGATTTGGAAACGCCGCCCCAATAAGTATGGTCGCCAAGTATCCACTGCATCTAAGATGGCCATCATCTCTTTCTCATAGGTAGATTGTCCTAGACGTTTCCCACTCAGTTGTTGGCTGGTGAAAGCCAAGTGTCGACCTTCCTACATTAAGACAACACCAATACCAGTACCTGAAGCATCACATTCAATCACAAAAGATTTGGTGAAGTCGAGTAGTGCCAATACTCAAGTGGAACTCATGTCCTATTTGAGAGCCACAAATGACTGTTGTGTTGCATCAATATAGAGGAATGAAGTTTTCTTGAGAAGGTTAGTGAGGGGTCTAGAAATGTGACCATAATTGCAGACAAATTTGCGATAGTAGCTAGTGATACCCAAGAATCCCCTCAAACTCTTCAAGCTTTTTGGTTGTGTTCAATCTTGCGTTGCCTGTATATTTTTGGGATCAACCCTGACACCTTCACGACCCACGATGTGTCCCAAATACTCGACTTCTTCCACGCCAAAAGAGCACTTGGACAATTTGACAAATAATTTGTGATTCCAGAGCAGTTGCAAGATCAGGTCTACATGATGAAAATGTTTTTCCTAGGTTGGGCTGTAGATGAGAATGTCATCAAAGAAAACGAGGACAAATTTTTGGAGATATGGTTTCAATAGGTGATTCATGAGTCTTTGAAAAGTAGATGGAGCATTACAGAGACCAAATGGCATTACCAAGAATTCAGAATAGTCTTCATGAGTTCGGAAAGCAGTCTTGGGAATGTCTACTTCTTTCATGCGTATTTGGTGATAGCCAGAGCGAAGATCTAGCTTGGTAAAGAATTAAGTACCATGTAGTTCATCAAGCAGACCATCAACAATTGGTATAGGGAATTTGTTGACGGTGAGCTTGTTGAAGGCCTGAAAGTTCGAACACATGCGCCATTCCCCATATTTATTTAGCACCATTACCACTGGTGATGAATAAGGACTAATGTTAGGATGAATAACACCTGCTTCAAGGAGTTCCTTGATGATTTTTTCAATTTCATTCATTTGGGTGAAAGGATATCGATATGGGTGCACATTAGGCGATTGGGCCCCTGAGACCAAAATGATGTTATGCTCATGTTCCCCTCTAGAGTGTGGAAGCTCTTTAGGTTTGTCAAATACCCTCTGGTGGTGGTTTAAGACCTGTTGCATCTCAGGATGAATATGAAGAGTAGTGGATTCTATGGCCTGGATGGCATTAAACTGGGCGATGACTCCATGATGGCCCTTTTTCAACAACTTTTCCATTCGATGCGAGATGATGATAGAAGGAGCACCTACCTGGAGTCCACGGAGTGTATGTATGTGGTCATTCTACTTAAATCTCATATATAACTCCTGGAAATCCATTTTGATTGGGCCTAGTGTGCGAAGCCATTCAACACCCAAGACAATGTCACAACCACCCATGTTAATCGCAAACATGTGGGTCTTTAGATGATAGTCTCCCATCTTAAGTTTAATATTTTCGCAGCGGCCTTCACTTTTCATTGTCCCCCCATCAACAATAAGGACCTGGAAATTAGAGACTGCCCTTACAAAACAATGAACAACTTCGGCAACTCACATATGAAAAATTTATGAGTGCTTCCACAATCAATCAATACTAATACAGGGCGATGTTTAGGAAAGCCTTTGATTTTGAGAGTTTGGGGCGCAAAAATGCCCGCCAGAGCATGTAGCGAGATAACTGGTTCATCTGGCATAGCTGTGAGATCATTTTCCTCCTAGGTTTCCTCAACTTCGTCCTTTGGACCCCCAAGGGGTGGGGCTTCCTTAGATGAGCTATGATCAGTAACATCAATTTGAAAGAATTTTGGTTCCTTGCATTTATGCCTCGGGGAGTATTTGTCATCATAGTAGTAGCACAATCCTTGTTTTCTTCTTTCATCCATTTCTGTTGGAGACACCTTTTGAACCTTAAGTGTTTGGGTAGGACCCTGAGCCTGGGTGGAACGCCCCTTGGCTACAAAATTTGGACGAGTAAACTGGGCAACTAAGGCAAGTTCTACCTCGACAGCCTTTTTGCAAGCATCTATCCATGTAGGTGGGTGGTGCATCCAGACATGTGCTTGGATGGCTTCTTTGAGACCACTGATGAAACACTCCAAGTAGAATTCATCTCCTAGACCTTTTGTTCTAAAGGCCAATGTATCAAAGGCTGCAATGTAGTCTTTTACTATGCCTGTCTATCAGAGCTTAGTGAGACAACCCAAAAAATTAGATTCTTTGTCAAAGCGGTCATAAAGGGATTTTGAGAACACTTGCCATGTTATGTTCCCGAGATAACATTTCACATGCCACTGCCACCATTTCCATCTTTCTTGGTCCAAGTAAAGGGCTCCCACAAGTAGTTTAGTTTGATCATCGCGGATATCATTCAAGTTGAAATATTGTTCCATTTGTGCTACCCATACTTCCGATTAGAGCCATCAAATTTATACATGTCCAGCTTGGGTGGCCAAGGGTGGGAATGTTGGTGATTTCCATGGAAGTGAATATGATGGTTAGATTCTCCTTCGAGGTGTTCATCAATACTATGCGCCTCCTAATGATACCCCATCATGCTCTTGGTGACTAGGTCAAGTGATTTTGAAATGTTATCCAGTTGTTCCTTGAACAAATCCAACCTTGTTTCAAGGCGCTCGATCTTCTCATTGGCCATCAATTGAACTCTAGTTTCTACCGTACACAGATCTCGGTCACTTGAAGTCACTTTGAAAAACTTTGGGACCACTCAAAAAATTAGGTTGACCAGTGAATGGTACCACTACAATCAGATCGTCGTATTGAATCTTATGGGCTAAGTCTCTTGTAAGTGTCTCGGGGAGGACTCTATTTTTTTTTTACTCCTAACGGAGTTTTACTCCCCGCGGATCAATACTGCAGTGGCCAAATTCCAAAAAACTTGATCCTGCCCAATGTCTTGCAAAAATCGGGCCCAGACTATAACAGAACCAAGTCTCACTGCATAGAGAGTCAGATATGCCTGTGAAACCCCAGCTGTTGAATGTGAGTTGTACTGCGGTGACAGAACCCCAATTGGTGGATCTGATTGGTGCGGCGGTGAGATAACCCCAACTGCTAGATCTAAATTGTACTACGGCGGTAGAACCCCAACCGGTGGATTTGATTGGTGCAGCGACGACAGAATCCTAACTACTAAATTTGAATCATACTGCGGTGGTAGAACCCCAATTGGTGGATCTGATCTGGCAGATAAGATAATGGGCGATATTCAGAGAGCCGAGGGAACTATGGTCACAAAGGAGTGTCAGGTGCTACAGATTGCAATATACATAAGGGTCCAACAATAGTACTCGGCCCAATATTTCAAGGCACTAACTAAGGAGGATCAACCATACCCTTAGTCATACTACCCGACTACTCGATCGTACATGCGAGTAATCCTCCCGAGTGCTGTTCTCAGTGTACTGTAGGAGTAAGAAGACCGACAACTTATCTAAGGTGAGCCTAGGGGGCTTCCGATATGGCCAGAGGGTACTTGGAAGTGTAGTATGTGTGCGGTTCTATCTAATGCGCTACTACTTGAAGGGGTACCCACAGGGGTTACAAGGGAGTCCAACAAGCATGACCACCTCTTGTATTTCCTGTGTGCATGCCTCCCCAAATTCGCAGGTTTATGCGCTCAACGACAGATCCCGTGGTTTAAAGACAGCAAAACACGTCTCTAGACTAAAATTTTTTCTGCAAAAATGGAGGGAACACCGGCCCTGGAAAGTGTTCTGATACCACTTGTTATGCTCTTGACCTGCGAGAAATTCCAAAATACCAAATATGTGAAGAAATAAAACCCAGAACACAGAATAAAATGATAAAAATAACAAGTATTTTATTATTCAGAGATAAAGGCAATGTTCACATGCCTCTTCAAGGGGGCAACCTCCAGCAGAGCAGAGCTCGATTACAAAATAATACTCGATGATATTTCCCTTCTAACTATGACTATTTATAGCTAAATGATGTTCAACAACCTAACGACTAGTGGTCCTTTGCATAATGTGGGTTAACCACTTTATTTATTAATTATGGCCCATTTGCAACTAATTGTGGTCCCTTTCTTAAATGCGGGTCAACCACTTACAATTATTAATACAGGCTTTATTGAATCTTTAAGTAACTATGACTATGACTCGACCCTATTAGGTTTATTACATAAATAAATGGGTTAGGGTTGGTCCCTAACAACTGTTCAACACCAACTTCATCCAGAACTTGATCGTCATGAACATGACATGTGGGATTTGAAACAAATGAACATAACACACCAAAATCCGAAGGATCAAAGGGGTCGAAGGATGGATGAAGAGGAGATAAGACCACTTGAAAACCACTAGAGTTACAGTCCAAATTAGCGCAGAAATACTGAGCAGATGGGGTAGGAGGAGATGGTGATATATCAACAAGTGGATTCTCAACTTCTCCCACCTCGAACTGCGGAGTTAGAGTTGTTTGATGAGAAGGGGATAGAGGGTCACTTGGGACAACAAACTTGTTCGTCTCGGATTTAGAAGCTCTAACCCCGAGGTGTGTTGGGATAGGTTTGAAAGATTATTACTCATGCGTATTCTCAGAAACATGAACAAGATATTGAAATATTTAATCCAAAAATTCCCAGTCAACTTCATCTTCAAGAAATTCATAATAGTACTAAATAAAACGATCGTGAAAATCTTGAAGAGATTCGTCATGTGATTTTCACAATTTTAAATTTTTTTGATTAAGGGATTTAGGGTCATAAAGAACAAAAACACGACATAATTCTCTAAACAAGTGATCAAAACACAACATAATTCTCTGCCAAACACTCTGATGAAGGTGCCACTTGGTGAGGCATACTAATCTGTAATGTTTACTATTGCCTCCATTGCTTCTCGGGACATGCAAGGTGGATCCTGCTCAAGATAATCTTGTACAACAAGATGATAAAATGGCCAGTTAGCCTTGTCATCACTCCTTGATAGCTATAGTCAGAAAGAAACTTGCAATATATGTTGACGCCAGTCTCTTTTGCTGTCCATGTCTAGCTCATGCCAGGGAACTTCTGTTGGGCACAAATTACATCCAGTAAGTATGCAAACATGTAAAACCTTACTTGCTCATTCTTGGGTGGATTTCGAGCATTAGTCACATGGATATTTAACTGATGAGCCAACAAGTTGACTAGTTGAATAACTTCCCATCACTCACCAACTGGTCCAACAAGACTACCCACCCTTCAGGAAAGGTTTCTGTTTTCTCTTGACCATATATTATGCAGGCAAAGATGATCAAGAACTGATAAGCCTTCCTGAGGGACTTCATCTTGTGAACATGGGTGGGTGTTTTTCTAAATTTTGACGACTCTTTCTCCTAGCGCTTGATAATATCTCTAGTTTTCACATAGCTATGGGTGGAATAGAAAAATGAGACCATGTGCTTCACCAACTTGGGTAAATGATACATCTGTTGAAATTTCTCTGCCATGAAGGTGGAAATCTCTCTCTCTCTGGAATTGCTCAGTGTCATAGTCTATTCATTTGTGTGTTAGACAATAAAACTGATGATGTCTGCACATCGAAAGGCGGGGTACCTACATGCAACCTTGTATAAGCCCGATTGCTGGCTATTGAGATAAATCTGCCAGTCCTCTAAGTCTTCCTTGAATATCTCTGCAAAAGTATCTTTGATTAGCTGCCATGTCAGTGTTGTACCCTTCTTAATGAACAACTGAGTATCTACATAAACTGCTAGATCAACTGATATCTGCTCAAGTTCTTCCCTAATACTGCTCTCGACAGTTTCCTTTGATGCAACTCTCTTGGATGCCATCTTAACTCTAACTGCTAGAGAGATTCTCAACAACTACTATATCTATGGGACATAGAGGACACTCATGGCAAGCAAATGTTAGCTTAAAAACCAAATAAACTTCAAGACAATATCAAGCAAAAAGTTAGGCTCATGATGGGAAGGATTGCACAATTATGGATGACAGAGGTCACTGGATGACTGTGGAAAGTGCGCATTGCGCAGTCCCAATAGTCAGTCAGGAAGCTTGATGAATGGAACTGTGCAATGCGCAATTTAGTTTGGGCCAAGGCCGAGAGAGACTACGCATTGCACAATCTCAAGGGCCAAGCTGGGAGGTTGGCTTGTGGAACTGCACAATGCAGAGCTGGAGACAGGCTTGGATAAGCTCTGCGCAATTCCAGAAGCCAAGGTAGATGCCTTGAGCTCCCATATTGCGTAGTGCATGCAGTGAAGTGTGAGATCTGGGCAAGGGGACCTAGATCTACCCATGGGGAGTGTGAAAAACAAGCAGATCTAAAATATGGTGAGATGTTGAGTACATATCTAACTAATTGTTGATTCATTCATGTGAAACAAGTGTAGGAATCAATTAAACTGAAAGAAAACGAAGCATGTGAACAAAGTTGCCGCAATGATGATCATTGGTGCAAAAACGGGAAAACACATGTGACACTTGGGAAAGGCAATATATAACTTGAAACAACACTTATACAAGCTAAAACATGTTAAAACACCAGTAGTCGTTCAAATAAACAAGTGAAACAACACTCTCACAAGTTAAACAACAAAAAGCGACAAAAAAAGAGGCAAAAGACGAAAAAGAAAAACTCACCTAGAAAAGTGACGACGATCATGCTGAAGGCTCCTTGATCTCCTCGGAATGCTATATCTCCAAGGTCAAGTGTGAAAATGAGCTCTAGCAATGTCAATCAAATTGATTTGGTCAAGTTAGGGTTTATGACTCGCATGCCTAAAATCAAGGAAAAAGCGACACTTAGCGATAGTTTCTAAAATAACTCAAGTGCCTCCTTCAGGTTGCTAAAAATAGATCCATATTTTTGAGGGATGCTTTTTGATTTTTTTTCTTTATGCTTTTTCAGTAAAAAATTCCATGCATTTCCCGAAAATATTGCGCAGTTCTGGGAAGGATTGGGCAACTCTCTAGTTCATGCACTAAGCAATTTCTGAGCACATTGGGTTTTGCGCAATTTCCAGGCTGAGTGGCTCTGGGTTGCCTCTCATGTCTACTCAATTTCCCAGCTCAAGGTTGGGTTCCATCTAGTGCTGCACATTTCCTATGCTCAAGACTCACTGGCAGTCAGGACTACACAATTCCCAAGAGCAAGGCCAATTGCCCTCAAGAATTGCGCAGTTCTCAGAAGGCAAGCCCAAATCTGTCAAAGACCAAGTCAAGAGATCGACTTGTGGGGTTAGAAAAAAAAGTGAGAAAACACAAGCCAATATGCAAAGAATAAGGCTCAGTCGAAGCATAAGTACCTAGATCAGTGCAAGATGAGCTATTGTGCTTTAGAAGGGAGGCTCCAAAAAGAAGCATAGGCAAAATTTTGGAGGGTGGTTGTAGCCGCTACAACAGTTTGACAACTATAATTTTGTGCCAATACACCTAATTTTGTTGATGCATAAATCTATTTAATGAAATTATTTTAATGGAAGGCTTCATCAATAGACATATCCCGTGAATTAATTATTTCACAATGTCGGTCAAGTCATCATCACTTGTACATTTTCCACGTCAACACAATGGTAAGTCAACAACAGGTATTTTTTTTGTCATTTACTTACATTTTTGGATTTAAGGTGGATGTGAACCTCTGTCACACCCATCAAGGATGGCTATTATCATTCAGGTGTGGATGGAGGTGAATAATATCTATTGTACAATAAATCACACCACCATCCCAAATTAGTAACTATTGACTAAACTGTGTATTAATAACAACCAACTATTGTTACTCTTGAACAACTAATGTGACCACCCTAAAATCATTCCCATTACTTGTCAATCATGGCATAAAACTATCGAAAGGGTAAAAATTTCCAATTCCAGTAGATCAACATTCTTTACTCTAATGAGCATTTGCATGAAAAAGTTCCAACCTTGTAACAATCTTTTGAGTATGCATGGGAGGAGAAATAGTCTGCCACGAACCTAACTCTATTGATACTCTATTACACCATATAGAGGCCCTGGAATTATTTCAAAATTTGGGTTGGCTGGCTTATTTCGAGAAGTTGAAAGGATTCAATGACAATATTAACCTAGAATTTGCACATGCATTGAATGAACAAGGCCTAGTAGTTAGAGGAATCAGGGTTTTTGTTACATAAGAAGTGGTTGCTAGGGTAATGAGTCTACCACAAATGGGATGCGCTGGTTCTGTCAGAAAATAACAATCCCAATGGCCAAAGCCACATTTTTACAGCAAGGTGAGGAGGTAAGGTATAAGGGAAGAGGTGTTGACATGCCTTCCTTCCTCATCCTTGGGACGATGTGGCTTATTTTATTCAAAGAATTTATAATTTGTGAAGGTCGTGTTAGGATTTTGTCCCATTATCACTTTCAAATATTAGCACGTTTGCACAATGGGTATTGTGGTGAAGTAAAATTATAAGTGCGGACACAAACAAATTCCTCTAGCCCGATAATGGGTCTAGCCACAACAGATACATTCTATGGAAGATTTACTTAGGTTAGAACCAATTAAGAGGGCCTACCTCTTAGTATGCTTATCCCGTTTGATGATGTCCTTGCTTGCTCGCTCCAACTATCTCTCGCTTCCTTCTTCAAGCACCTGAAACAAGTAAACAACAACAAACAACAACCGTGATAATAGAAAAATTGTAATTCAACCTACTTAACAAGTCAAGAAACATTAAGCCATGAATATGTAAGATGAAAAAACATGTAGGAAATCAATCAATAGTTGCATATATATTGATATCAAGAAGATATTACAACCATTGTCTTGACATTGTGGTTCTCCTCTGACAAGACCATGTTCCCACACACTTCCGCTAGCATTCCATGATGGCCTCAATCAACAACAGTTTTAAGGCTCTTCCCTTTTATAGGTTTTAACCCCGTACAGAAATTACCTGCATACGAATTCTAAAACATGGAAAATAAACAATGCGAGAGCATAACACAAAAAACACATATACACAGAGATTTTCCCCTGGATCCCAAAACCGAGACTACCAACTTGATTTTTCATTATGTTCCTTTCAATGTTACAATACATATTTATACATGCCGAAGCATCCAATACCATGGACCCAAAACCATCGCGTCCAAAACCATGTGCGAAAATCATGCACAAAACCATAGGTAGGTCCGCCCAACCTAATATAGGGTCCAAAAAACAAAATTTTCCGAGGTGTTGCCCCGGACCCCATAAAGGGGGGTTACCTACACCCATCAAACCCCCTATGACCCCCCGCTTGCAATTGACACAACAAAGGGGGGGCTCCGCCCCCCCTCTAATCCCCTGGTTAACTATGTGGGCTAATCGTGGAAAGAATATAACACAACCCAACACCTTTAGTCTTCACTCCAAAACAAATCACACTTTTCCCTCACACAACTGGATAGCTACAAATATGAATAGCTTGTTGTTTACTCCAAATCAAAATAGCACTAGCACACCAACATTAACACTAGCTTGTGCTTGGGAAAAAGGGAGGTTTATATAGGATGAATGGATGGGAGATGGATCCACTCCTCATGGGAGAAGGTCTTATCCCTTGAGGTAGTTCCATCACTATAGGGGAAAGGAGCCCAAATTGACATCCTCGACCCTATCCGGCCAAACCATTTAACAGACTTCCGTTACGAAGCTTCTAGAGCTGGAGGCTTCGGCTCCTAATTTAAAAAACTTTCCATAACAAACCAACGTGACTGGAACATAGCTCAGTCGCTCCAGTCAGCGCTAGGGATAGTGCTAATATCTGCACATCGGCGCGAGGCAGTCAAAGGTCATTAGCGTCGGTCTTGTAAATTGGGAAAAACAGAAGTTTCAAGGGAAATGGTGCAAAATGGAATTAATATGTTGATGAAGAGGGGCATAATGGGAGTTTCTTCATGAAGGCAAAGCATGTGGGGTTCACTGTAGAGGTCCTCCAGGATCAAAGAACGGGGAGTACACGGATAGTGATAAAATTTTGTGTAACAGATGCTCCCTAAAGCGTGAAGGTCGAACTAGAGTGAGGGATGAAATGCTTTATGAACCAGTGCGGGGAACCGTAGTCTTCCATCGGAAATCCTGCAAGAAAGTACATATACATATACATAACTGAAAACTCTATCAAATGATACATGAATCATGGCATGGACGCAACCATCTAAAGAATGATCATGTAACTGGATCTAGGTATGGGCGCAACCATCCACAGAATGATCATGTAAATGGATCCAGGTATGGGCGCAACCATCTGTCAAAGAGGATCATAATGAAACCAAGGTATGGTCGCAGCCATCCATCTGAAAGAGACATGTATATCAACATAACCATGTCACATCACTTCGCAACTTGGACTTTTGTGATCTGAGCCCAAGGCCTTGTGCTCCAACACGACTCGATCAAAGTACAATTTCTAACATGCGAATAGATGTGTTGATGTCGAACATGCTAGAAAGTCACTTGATTACTAGTCAATGATGTAAATTGTTAACAATCATGAGAGAAACCACCAATAATGATAATGGTCCTCAAGGTAATATCAACACAATTCACTGAATGTGAATAGAGGAACTGAAGTCAAACACTCCTGAAATCACTCGATTGAAAGCCAATGATGTGAACTTGTCGTCGAGTGCGAAGAACTTGGCATTAGGGCATGCAAGCTCTAAGGTACTGGAAGGGAGTCTCTCGGTCAACTTCCGGATAATGAGCTGAAGTCAATAGAAAGCGACTATGTGGAAGGAGGGCCATAATGTTTCCCACATAATCAACATGAGACAAAAGGATGCAAAATGATTTTGGGCGATACAGAGAAACAACGGTAAGTGTAACTGCAAAAGGACAACTCTTGAACATATCAGTGACACAATTGAAAGTTTGGAAGCTTTTGGATCCATGGGATCAGTGGTCATGATGATGTGGCAGAGATCAAATGGAAGGAAAAAATAAACGGCCCAAACCTAGGAAGGTCAACGATACAAAGAAGGATATCCCAACCCGACACAAAGCAAAAAGTGTCATGTTCAAGAGTGAGTTGCCGACACAACTGATAGATTTCCAAATTTCCCCCCACCATTTCTGGCAGGTACCCCAATTATTTTTTAATCGCAAGCTTGAAGGGGATAGCATATGCTTGCACTGTAAGTTCATCCTTCGGACGAATCCGACCTAGTAAGTTTAATGAGCCCTAGGAAGGAGAAGCTCATGTTCATCATGGTGATGAATTCGATGTCGTTTAATAGTTTAACGAGTCCGACAAAGGTGTAACTCGATATATTTTTCATGTTTAGGGAGTTTGAAAAAGACACGTAAAAGAGAACTCCACATGGTCCCTTTTCGTACATTTATGTCTCTCGAGTCCGAAAAGGTAGAAAACGATACTTGAGAGAACCACTTGACCATTTCAGTCAAGGAGTACCTTTTTCGTAAATAGTGCATCCCAACTTGAAAAAAAGGGGTAAACTTATACTGGGCGCACGATGTTTCACATCTGTTAACAAGTTCAAAACAACAAGGGCTCAACCATCTTTTGGATTTTAAAGGGTCGGAAAAGAGCTTGAAAGTGGACCCCGCATTTTATTTTGTTTTACGAGTCAAAAGGGAAAATACTCAGCAATCTTTTCATATGAGCTTAACGAGTCGAGAAAAGAGCTTAAATGTGACTCATCATCATCGTTAAAAATCCATCACCTGTCGCTGCGCAAAAAGGTAAAGTGTATTATCTAGTTCTTGAGGCAAAAGAGGTTAAAATATTTACAAAAACCTGATATTTTTCTTGAAAAAATGAATAAAAAAGGAGAAAAGTAAATCTATTTTTACCATTTACCATTTTACCTTGCTGTGAAAACTTTTTACTCACTTTTGCCCTAATTGTTTTGGAGCAGATTGCGGGAGATCCGGGAGGTCAATCACCGAGCCGCTAGTTCCAGGTAAAAGCCAAAGCCCTGAGCTCCATTTTCATGTCCTTTATTTATGTTTTTAACCATTTTTTTAGTTTTTTGAGGGGGTTTTGTAAAAACTTTTTCGCCCTCGATTAGCGTGACTTTCGGGCACGGAATCGTGTCGGCCGAGGGTGATGAAAAAATCTAGTTGCACCGTCAGCGCAACTGTTTTTAAAATAGGCACGTCGACGTTGTGAATAGAGAAAACCATATTTCCTCAAAAAATCACCGTTAAAACTCAAATTTTATGGGCCAAGCATGATTGTTGACTCAAATTAATGGCTTTTGCAGGAAAGAATCGCTGAAAATGGTGGACTGGAAAGAACGAGAACATGAGGATGTTGACACCCAGGCAATGAATGACCCAAATTGCCTAGAAGCTTTGAGGGCTTGCAGGCTCCTCAAATTCTTTCTCACGCCAGGGATGCGGGCCCAACCCGAGTTGCTTCGGTACCTGATTAGTCTTTGGGACATTAATCAAGAGATATTTGTCATTGGTGACTAGGAGCTGGAGTTGGAAACTTCAGATATATACTTCATCACTGGACTATCCCACCGAGGGGAACCAGTGAACTTGTATGGGTCATGACCAATTGGGGCAAGCATATCTTCATTTCTTGCTAAACACTGCCTTGAGGCCCTAAAATCCAAAAGTGGGAAGATAGAGATTTCCAGTGTTCAAGATCTGACATTGAGAGTGCTTCTATTGACCATCAACAGAGTGGTGGGGTCTTAGGCAGAACATGAGACCAACAAGTCGAAGTTCCTTTATGCTATCAACTGTACAACTCCTACGATCTTCAACTGGGCCGAGGCCATGAAGACCAACATAAAGCACCAACTGTCCAAATCTAAGGCGGGGAATCTGAAGCAATTTTGCTTTGGATCTGTGCTTGTGACCTTCTTCTTGGAATGGGTACCACTGTTCCAGTATCAGCTAATTGAGGTAGATCCTCCTATGCCATGTGATCCGTGGATGGCCCGCTGGAGTCGTTTGATGCCTAGGATCACTGGGGGTCAGCACATGTCATACAGACCTGCATTCTTTTCATGGCTACGACGACAAAATATCGTCATGGAGGACTAGCCATACAGTGGCACCAACTTCTGTGGAGATCCGGACATGCCCTTACCAGATGGAGAGGATTTTGACGATGAAGGTAAAAAATCAACTTTTGAATTTTGAGATTTTTTAATTGTTTTTGGTATATATGTGCTTATAACATTTCTTTTGTTAATGCAGACATTGGACTAGAGCGGCCTGCTGGGATGTCCCCAATAGCCAGGTGCGTCCTCCGCCCTATTGATGTTGTCACTCCTTATCAGGAGGGGAGTGACAATGAGGAGGAGATCACGAGGAACCATGAGAGGTTGACTCGTGGCATCTCGAAGTATGCTCGGGTCGGAGACATTCCTTGTCAGTACTAGAGACACACGGTGGGAGTCTCAGGTTAGATCCGCCGATTACTGACTCGTGTTGCACGAGCTGTATCATGCTACCATGATCACCATGCTGATTAGTTCCTAGGTCCAACACTTATATTTTTTGAGGCTTGCGTGCCATGGATATATGAGGCCTGCGAGACGCCGATGTTATTTTGGACACACATATTATTTTTTGGGGTTTTGATGTATCAAACATTATCACCATATATATATGTTGTATTTTCTTGTCTACTATGGTACAAATGGTTTGTTTTATCTTTTCACATGTTTCGTAAATGTCTATCCAACACATAATTAGCTAATGCATCTGTCAATGTATTCATGTGTCTAGGAATATGATGATATGTAATGTAATCAAAATGTCTTTCCAATAGATGGATACGGAGATACATTCTCAATATTTGAGGGTTTCTGATGGAATATTGCCCGTTGAGTTGAAGGACGACAAGCTGTGAATCCAAGTTGACAACCAATTCTCTAATGTCAAGAGCAATGGCTTCTGACAACAATTCGATGACTGCACTGTATTCCGCAATGTGTTAGTTGTGCGCCCTAGATAGATACCTTGAAGGTCAATCAACTCACTGTTAGGGTCATAAATAGCCCATGCCGCGGATGATAGGTTCCGGGTACTACGGCAAGCACCATCAGTGAAACCAATGTGGAGAGTCGCAGACATTTGCAAAGCAAGAAAAGCATAGTAAACAGGAAAGCTTATTTGAAAAATAACACACAAAACCACACTGTACAAAAATGAATGACACACTAATGTACTTAAGTAACTATGCAAGATGACCTAAGCATAGTACTTCTTGAGGTAAAGCCCATTTCGGGGCTTATCAAGAGGATTTCCTTCATAATCAACAAGCTCATAGGTTCCTTTATGCAAAATGCATTTCGCAATGTAGGGCCTTGCCGCGTGGGTTCGAACTTGCCTGCCCCCAGCTTATCGTTAGCTTGGTCATATAGTAAGACCAAATCACCCTCAGAGAATGCACGAGGGGAGACCAACTGATCGAAATGGGATTTGACCCGTTTCTTTTGTGCTTCGATGACCAGCGTGGTGGGACGACGAGTCTCATCCAGTCGTTCTTAATATAAGAGGCGTTCCTCTTGAGGTGATGTTTCAGGGAGGATTTCAACAACTAACTTGAGTGAATGAATCTTGCATTCGATCGACAATGTTGCTTCCAAACCGTAGACTAGCTAGAATGGTGTGAAACCAGTTGTGTCTTTGGTTGAGGTTCGGTAGGCCCACAAAGCTGAAAATAGCATGAGATGCCAATTTGACTTGTGCATCCCAATCGTACGCTGAAGCATGGTGACCAAGAATTTGTTCACGGCTTTGATGAGCCCCAATTTTTGGTACAATTTGGGCTCATTTGGCCTACTTGATTTGCTCAAACCATTCATCTTTTATTGCTTATGCATTCATTTCTTGGTTTATTCGTGTTGTTTGTAGGATGAAGGGTAGGCATTCTATCTACGTGACTAATACATGATGATTTCAGGTTTTTGGCATTAAAAGGGAGCAAAGAACACGAGAAAGGAGACAAGGAGACAGTGAGGTGGCACTATGGGTTTTTAGGATAGGATGTCCACAGTCTTGGGGACCTTCCTCGTGATTACCACCATAGCTCCGAGCTCCAACCAATCTCCCCACCGAGCTTAGAGGCAGCCAACTGTTCTACAGGAACATCAGTTACAACTGTTCTACAGGATCAGCAGTTTAACCTTCAGTTGGACAGCCGAGCTCCACAAATCAAGGAAACCTGTTGGACTATCATTTTGCATAAGTACTGAGGCCGTAGCCTTTGATAGGGGCTTTTTGAACTTTTGCATTACTCTTGTAATTTCGAAGTACGAGCTACAGCTCGGTGTTGGTTCTTTTTGTAAGCCAGTTTTGGCATGACATCAGATTTTTGGTTATGAATAAAGGTAGGCAGATTTTGATCTCATTCTGAGTTTCTAAGGGAGCTATAGCTCTCAGGTTAGGGCCCAACCTGAGAGCAATAGACCTCCTCTGTGTTGTAATGTTATTTGCCTTTCGTTCCAGCACTTCGTTCTTTACTTTGACATGCAATTCGAATTTACAGTTTGCTGATTTAGTTTTTATAAGATTGAATAGGATTAGTTTGTGGTGAATTTGTTTCCAGTTGCTTAGGTTAGAAGAGGATAGTTATAATTCATTGGAGCTCCAGAAAAAGGTTGTTAGAGGCCACTGCCATCTCTGCTTAGGGATTGGGGTGCAGTCCATATCAACCACCAAAAAGAAACACAGTTCTTTTCACATCCATGCAAGCTGCAACAGTTACTTTAGTCGTAGATCCATCCATGCACTTTGGTCTTGATCATTACTTCTTCATTCCACTTCCATGCACGAGTTTCTTTCACAAAATTTCACTGCTGTTCATTGGTTCAAAATAGCACAGTTAACATAGGTTAAAGAGTTCTCGTTTTTGGTGACATTCATAGACAATTTGTTTCATCTACACTGCTCCACACCATTCCATTACCTTCCTCTTCTTTTCAACCACCCCTGAAGCCACTCAACCGACCTCTGTTCAGCACGTTTACCTTCCAGCTCTCCCATTACTCACATAGCTCCATTTACTCAGCCTTTCGTTGATCCCATCCTTCCAGCCATCAACCCACTGCATGCACTCTTTCTCCATCTGACTTCTCTGCTCCTGAGCCATCACCAGTTCCATATCCATCTCACCTATCCTCCCACACCACTCCAACACTTCACCATCTCCCAAAACTCCCGCGGTCGAACATCCTGTAGAATTGCATAGACTTCCTGTAGAACCCCTGAGTTTCCTGTAGGATCCCCTGCAGACTTCCTGTAGAAGCCTGCAAACTCGGTTGCTGAGCATCCGAACGTGGTAGACTTCTGTGGACTGATGCTAGAGACCCTCTGGGACCTCCCCTAGCCATCCTGACCTTGCCCATGCTTTCCTTCCATTTGAATCGCTCCTACACAGTCAAACCCTAATCAAAAGTACCATCACAATAAATCCAACCACTTAATGACAAAATACAAAAACATGTCTTTTCAGATGCAAATAGCTTAGATTCATGTATTTCAACTCACTGCAAGTAATGGCAGCATTGGTAGAAGTTTCATTCACATTTTTGCATTGTAAGGGTCAAGCTAGTTAAATTAGGGTTTATTAGGGTTTCCATGCTTTGTTGGCTTTCAATTTCCTTTTTTCAAAGTAGGTTAGCTTCCTTCAAGATAGCTTTCGTCCATCACTCATAAAGCTTCTTCTGAGAGCATATAGAAGTTGGCTTGAGCCCTAGCGGACTTGTGCCAGCTGACCAAGTGACAGCTGTGACAAGAGCTAGTACTTGTGCATACAACACCGTCGCTTCCAAGTTTGTACGAACTACCGGGTTGATAAAATTAGAGATAGGGAGCTCCAGGAGTTGTAGCATTATTGCTACAATACTGGAGCCCACCATCTTTTTGGCGCCGTTGCCGGGGAAGCGTCAGAGTATTAGTAATTTTTGCTTTTCTTCTACTTTCTTACTCTTGCCTTCTGCTAAGTAGTTTACTTCATTTCCATTCTGCAAAAGTAGCATAGACATTTCCTGCTTTCATAGATTAGCATTTCCTGCTTTCATAGATTAGCATTTCCTGCTTTTATAGATTAGCATTTCCTTTTTGCAAGCGTAGATTAGCATTTCCATTCTTGCAATTTCATTTGAGCAAAGTAGATTAGTTCTTTCCTGCTTTCAATTTAATTCTGCATCTTTCATAGTTAGTTGTAGATCAATCTGTTTCAGTTTTGCAGGTACCAAAAGAAAAGCAAAGCAAAAACAATCAAAAGAAAAAGAAAGTCTTTTCCATTTCATGCCTCGTAGGAACCGAGATAGATCAGGCAAATTCCTACCAAACACCCCCACCACATCACTGAGTCACCCTTCTCTCTTCTTTGGTGACAGTGACCCAGAAGAACCTATAGGTGAACATCCTGAGATATAAAAAGATCCTATAGTAGAAGAAGAATTAGAGACCACTCCATCTGAAGCTATGGCTGACAATAGAAGAGAAGATGAGAGAATAGAAGGTGCCTTCCCCATCCGAGAGACCAATGGAGAGATGAAAATGAAGAACATTAGCCCCTCCGCCTTACCTCACTTCCATGGGCTGACTACTGAAGATCCGGATACCTTCCTGTTTGAGTTTGCTGTCCTTTGTAGAACCTATGACTACACTGAAGATGAGAAAAAGCTGAAACTTTTCCCTTCCACTCTTAAGGATGCAGCATTACGCTGGTTCATGGGCTTACCTGGGAATGTATCACCACTTGGGCTCAGATGCAGCAAGCTTTCAATACCAAGTACCAGGATTACTGTAGGTCCAAGGAAACAAAGGGGGAAATCTTTCGGATGACCATGGGAAATGATGAGTCCTTAGAGGATTATGAGGAGAGGTTCCAACTAAGCTATAAGCGGGCCAGGTGCACACTTGACCCTGAATCCCTCAAGTTGGTCCTGCCCCGAGGAGTCCCTAAAGACCTCTTAGATACCCTTCACATGTTAGCTGGGGGGGACATTTACCAACTGCCTTATGAGGACATCAAGACTGTGTTTAGAAACCACTCCAGGGCAACTCGGAAACGAGGTAGAGGAAACCACCTCTCAACTAGTGTCCCTTTCTCCAAACATGAGCTTGCAAATCAATTAGAAGATCGTAAGAGTGAGGTGAGACAGACCATTGCCATGCAGCTTGACACATTCAGGATTCAGCAAAAGAAAGAAGAAGCTGAGAGAGCCTTGGCTGTCTTCTGCCCTAGGTGCACAAGGAGACACCCTAAGAATGAATGTCCATTGCATTCGGTTGAAGTGTGTTTCGTTTGTGAGGAGGACCATCCCACAAACCAGTGTCCAACCTTACCTGGGTTTAAAGCCGTGTACCAAGGGACAGAAGCTCCCACAAAACCTCTCTATTACCTCAACCAAAGGAGGCCACAAGGATCTAGACCTTATCAGCAGGGGATGCAAGGGGCATCTCAAGCTTATTACAGCCCCAACCAATCGACCCCTATGCCTCCCTGGGGCCCCCCTGCTCATCCTTCATGGTCCATGCCTCCTCCATGGTCTTATCCACCTCAGTACCCCACTCAACCTACTTCTCATTCATATCATTCACATGCCCAGCCACAGCCTCAGTGGAATGCACCTCAATCGGGGTGGAGGCCCCAATACAACACTCCTCTTACCATCTTGCCTCCACCACCAGTTCAACCTCAGCCATTACCTCCTGCTACTCCAAGGCAACCTCAAATGCCTACTCAACCGAACCCGAACCCCAATAATAGACAGGCCCAGCAGGTATACACTAGGGAAACCTCATGCCCTACCTATGCTGTGGAGATCCAGGAGATCAATCTTCGATCTGGAAAGACTCTACCAGATCGCCAACCTCCTCCCCCAGAGGATGAGGAAGATAAACAGGAAAGTGAACCAAAGGCTATTCCACCCTTTCCTGAGAGACTAACAGCCACCACACAACCCAACCTAGAGGAGGATGAGCTTCTGGGTGAGCTCAAGCAGTTGTGTGTAAAAATACCACTTCTCCAAGCCATCAAGGATGTGCCAATATACAACAAACTGGTTAAGGAGAAGTGTTTCAAACACCCAGGCAGACGGAAGAAAGATGCTTCAACTATCAATGTCATAGGCCAACTGTCTGACCTTATGTTAGGACAAGTCATCTGCCCAAAGTACCTAGATCCTGGAAGTCCTGTAGTAGATGTCCACATCAATGGCACCATTATACCTCACACCTTGATTGATCTGGGGGCTGCCATTAATGTGATGACCAGGGATACCATGCTTAAACTCAATCTTCAGGGTTCCTTGAGGAAGACCTCGACTGTACTGCAATTAGCAGATCACTCCACCATGACTCCCGAAGGGATTGTGGAGGATGTCTTGGTCTCTATTGACTCTTGGGAATACCCTGCAGACTTCCTGGTTCTGCAACCAAAGGCAAAGCTTACTGGATATCCTCTCATTTTGGGAAGGCCTTGGTTAGCTACTGCAGATGCTTACATAAGTTGTCGTGCAGGAAACATGACCATCAAAAATGGTCCCATGTCCAAGCAGCTAGTCCTATACACTCCTGCCCAACCCTCCTTAGAGCATGACTTACCACTCTGGTTGGAAGAAGGAAAGGAAGACGAGGTGTACTCAACACCTATGTGCACCTTAGATACCACTAGAAGAGACCCCCCAACCAAGGATGACTTGATCGAGACCTTGATCCAGAATCCACCTTCTAGTGCACTACCCTTAGAGAAATTGGTGGAGGATGCCCAAGCTAGCACCTTAGTGGATCTTTGTACAACCAACCCTGTTACTCCCAGAGTCAAGAATGTGGAGTTCGGCCCTGAGAAAGCATTGAAGATCAGCTCCTCCCTATCTCCTTCCCAGGAAAAGGAGCTGTGTAGTCTGTTGGCCAGCCACCTAGATGGTTTTGCTTGGAGCTATAAGGAAATAAAAGGAGTCCATCCTTCGGTCTGTACCCATCACATATACATCAAAGAGGATTGTAAACCGGTTAGGCAACCTCAGAGGAGAATGAATCCAGCCCTTAAGGACATTGTCAAGGAAGAATTGCAAAAACTGTTGGATGCCGGGTTCATCTACCCCATCTCAGATAGTGAATGGGTGTCCCCTCTAGTGTTGGTTCCCAAGAAAAATGGGAAATGGAAAATCTGTGTGGACTACCGAGAACTGAACAAAACTACCAAGAAAGACCATTTCCCTCTACCTTTCATAGATCAAGTGTTGGATGGACTGGCAGGAAAGAAGTTCTTCTCTTTCCTGGATGGGTTTAGCGGGTACAACCAAATCCAAATCAGCCCTGAAGACCAAGATAAGACCACCTTCACTTGTCCTTGGGGTACCTTTGCCTACCGAGTCCTTCCCTTTGGGCTATGCAATGCTCCTGCTACCTTCCAGAGAGCTGTCTTGAGCATCTTCTCGGAGCTGGTCCATGATGCAGTAGAAATCTATATGGATGACTTTACTCCTTATGGGGCCAACTTCCAGGAAGCATTGTCCAACCTGGGAAAAGTCCTAACCAAATGCACCGAGATGAACTTGTCCCTTAGTCCTGAAAAATGTGAATTCCTAATGACTGAAGGGACCGTGCTAGGCCATACCATTTCTTGCCAAGGGTTGCAGGTGGATCCTAACAAAATTGCTCTCATCAAGAGGGTTCCACCTCCTCAAAAGGTAAGGGATGTCTGGAGTTTCTTGGGATTAGCAGGATACTACCGGAGATTCATTAAATATTTCAGCAAGCTAGCCTCACCATTGTTTGGCCTGTTGGCAAAAGATGTGGAGTTTAATTGGACTGACAATTGTCAGAGGGCTTTAAATGAATTGAAGGACAAGTTGGTGTCAGCCTCAATCCTGAGAGGTCCAAACTGGGCCCTACCTTTCCACATCCACACTGATGCCTCGAACAAAGCCATAGGTGCAGCTTTAGGACAAGTTGAGCAAAAACTTCCATATGCCATTTACTTTGTTAGCAAAAACTTGTCCAAAGCTGAGCTGAATTACACTGTAACCGAGAAAGAATTCTTGGCTGTGGTCCATGCACTGAACAAGTTCCGACATTACATTACTGGTTACCAGACCTTTGTACATACTGACCATGCTGCAATTAGATATTTAATGAATAAACCAGATGTGAATGCTCGTATTATTAGATGGTTACTTTTATTGCAGCAGTTTGATTTGACCATTGTTGACAAACCAGGTAGAGAAAATGTTGTTGCTGACTTTTTGTCTAGATTGGATTTGTCTGCAGATGAGGATGGAACAGTGGATGACCAAATGCCCGATGAACATCTGTTTGCTATTTCAGTACTCTCTCCATGGTTTGCTGATATAGAAAACTATCTTGTTTCAGCACAGTTCCCTCCGCACCTGTCTTCCAGAGAGAAGAGCAGAATCATCAGAAAAAGTGCCTCATTTACTTGGATCGGGGGCAATCTGTTCAAGCTTGGCCCCGATCAGATCTTAAGGTGTTGTGTAAGGGAGGAGGAAGTCTTTGATATCCTCCTCACTTGTCATGATGGGCCTTGTGGAGGACATTTTGCAGCAAAGAGAACTGCCTTCAAAATCCTGCAAGCAGGCTACTATTGGCCCACACTTCATCAAGATGTCAGAAGATATGTTAGTCAGTGTGACCAATGCCAAAGAATGGGGAAACCGACCCAAAGGGATGAGATGCCTCTCCAACCTCAAGTGACTCTTGAGCCATTTGAGAAGTGGGGCATGGACTTTGTGGGCCCAATCAACCCCTCTTCGAGGCAAAGGTCTTACATCATTGTGTGTACTGACTATTTGACAAAGTGGGCAGAGACCAAAGCAATCAAAGCAGCAACAGAAGAAAAGGTGGCCGAGTTCCTAAGGGAAAACATCTTCTATAAGTTTGGCTATCCAAGAGAGCTGGTCACCGATCAAGGGAGCCAGTTCACCTCCAACCTGGTTGAAGATCTACTAGCTCATCACAAGATCAAGCATAGGACTTCCATCCCTTATCACCCTCAAGCAAATGGGCAGGTGGAAGTCACCAATAGAGCATCAGAAGGGATCTTGACTAAGGTGGTGAGCAACAGTAGAAAGGACTAGGCAGATCGCCTGGTTGAAGCCACATGGGCTTACAACACCACTTGGAAGACCACCACCGGCTTCACACCATATGAGCTGGTCTATGGGAAGAAAGCTTTGCTGTCCATTGAGTTTGAATACTATATTTTGAGGATGGCAGCTCAGCTGGACCTAGATCTCAGCCATGCACAACAAGAAAGGCTAATGCAGCTGAATGGCTTGGATGAGCACCGAATGCAGGCCCTCCTTCACTCAGAAGTGGTTCAACTTCATAGAAAGGTGTGGCATGACCAACATCTCCATGACAAGCAATTTCAATCGGGAGATTGGGCTTTGTTGTATGACTCCAGATACAAAGATTTCAAGGGGAAGCTGAGAACCAGATGGCTAGGACCATATGCAGTGGAAAAATGCCATGACAATGGATCTGTCCTTATTCGAACCATTGATGAGGAAGCCATTCCCATGCTTGTCAACGGGCATCGATTGAAGATCTACAGGAGACCTCTCTCAAGACAAGAGTTCATCAAAACTATGGAGAAATCTGTATTGGTCCTAGAGAAGGGTTCTGCCTCTGCTTTTGGCATACCATGAGGGATATATATATATATATATATATAAAGATCCTTGGGTGAAAACCTCTCTGAGGCGCCCAAGGCAGGGGGTAGGGGTGAAAACCTCATTGAGGCGCCCCTATTGTCTTTCAAAGAAAAAAAGAGAAAAGGTTTGAAAAAGATCCTTGAGTGAAAACCTCTCTGAGGCGCTCAGGGAAGATGGCACGGGTGAAAACCTCTTTGAGGCGCCCTTGTTATCTTTCAAAAAAAAAAAAAAAAAAGAGAAAAAAAAAATAAGCAAAATATGGTAAAATTGCATGTAGGTTGCAGATGTTCTATGGAGGAGAGGAAGCCCTTCAACTCAAAACCAAGGGTCCTTATCATGCTGTCAAGAGAACTCACCAGCACCTCCTCCAAGGGTACCCATGTTTTTTTCAAGGTATGTGCAATTTTATCATGGTTTGAGTCCTCTACAGGAAGATGCAGTCTTTCTACAGGAAGATGCAGTCTTTCTACATGAAGACGCGGATTTTCTACAGGAAAGTGCAGACTTTCTACAGGAAGCCCGAACTTTCTACAGGAAGCTCTGTGTTCTATAGGAAACTTCCTGTAGAAGTTTGGGACGGCCCAGAATTCATTTTAAAAGGAGATCTAGCAACTACGGATCGGTTTGGACGCATGCAAGCCTCTGTTGGCACCCTTGCACATTGCTGTTACCTTGCTCCACCATCCTTGTCGACATGCAACGAAGTTCCCTGCACCAACAAAGCAGATCGATGAGTTCTCGTGGGAAAAGCCATTTTCAAAGATAAACAAGTGCTGAGATATCATACCACAGGCATCAGAAGCTCCGGGAACGTGATCGAAAGGCCAGATCCTCCGTCGTGCAGCATGCACCCAAGGAGGAAGAACTGTTACGAGACACCCCGCGGGAATCCTGTAACAGTTAAACCTGCTAGAGTGGATACCATTCACAGCACTGCCATCTACAATGAAACGCGGGCGCATGCAACCAAAGCATCCACTCCATTGTCGGCAGCCTGTAACCATGAGCCTCCGGGTCTGTGTAAGTTTGCATGCAGCAGGTAGATCCACTCGCCATCGTCCAAAAACTGGAAAAATCGTGTGCAGCCACGCAGGTAAGTGTCTCGACCCTTCCTTCCATCAAATCGCATGAATTTTACTTTGAATTGTTTGCACAGCGTAAAAGTGAATGGTTGAGCGGCCGTATGGCCAGTCGACTGGCCACGTCGGCTAGTTATGGTATAATTGGATGTTTGGGTGGCGGCCACGACAAAGAGAACGAGCAGCACGCACGTGAGAACACTCCCGTCGGAAGCAATGAGTTTAACAGAAAAAGGCGGTGGCAGATCTGTGGGAATGGATGCGGCAGCAAGTGAATACGCAGGCGAATGATGGATGACGTCGCCCAACGGTCCTGCGGGGACAACTCACCCCCCGCGCCACGGATTGCGCCGATTCAAAATCTAATCGGCTAGATTATGCGCATGCATTTATCAACCACCACTTCAAACTCGAGTGGCTATTCTGATCTCCTCTTCACTTTGATACGCCGAGCTTTTGGCTACCAGAACGCCGGTGAAGCACACCTCGAGCGCAGGCCAACTACAGTCCTCCCCGAAATTTGCGCACTGCTCCTACAGGAACACAGTTTCTACAGGAACACAGTTTCTACAAGAACGCAATCTCTACAGGAACGCAGTCTTCTACAGGGAAGTGGGTGCCTCACAAAAAAAGGTGGCCAATTAAAGAGACCAAATCTCTTTCGCATTTGCCACCTTTAGTTAAAACAACCGTGTTCATCATGCCGGGTGGGTTTATAAGACGGGAACCCACTGATTCAACCAAATTAAGGGAAAACCAGGCAGTGGTAGAGCTCTTCACACGAGCACAATGGATGTCTTTTTGTGATAAGCTGCAAGGTTACGATGATGAAGTGGCCGAAGAATTCTTGCAGACTCTGAGGCCGAAATCCCAGACACTGGCCACAGTAAACTTCAGAGGTCTAAGCCTCAAGCTCACCCCGCAACATATCAGTCGGATCACAGAACTTCCTATGGGTTTGCCGTGGGATAAGGAAGAAAGAAAGATGAGCCAGTAGGCAAAGAAATAATTCTTTCCACCTGAGGAGGAATTCTCGGAGGACAAGAATGGGGTGCGAAGAACGAGTCTGTTTCCACCATGGAATGAAGTCAGTTTGCAAATCATGAAATATATCACTTGTGAAGGCCGTTTTAGCATCGTGTATGCATATCACTTTCGGCTGCTCACTGAATTGAGGCACCGGATTGATCTTCCTGTAGAACAAAAACTGAGCATCCCTTATTTTCTATTGCAGTCTCTAATGGAGCGTGCCACAAAGCTAAAAGAGGGCATACCAGATCAGATAGCCCACCATGGGTTGATCAAGCTTCTTGTGGAGGATGCGCTGCATTCATATAAGGTTCCCCTCTCATGGGAATCCTTCCGGAATTTGACAAAAGATGGAGACATTAAAATGTTGATCGAAGAAACGGGTTCCTCCAGCAATGAGGAACAAGAAGCAGTGGTCGAGGGACAGAGAGAAAAAGGCCAGAAGACCCCGACCACAGTGCCGAAGAAAGAACGAAGGAAGAAGCATGAGGAAGAGGAGGACAAAGAAAAAGGTGGCACACCTATCTTGTCAGCAAGAGAAAAGAGGCTGAAGAGCAGAATAGACAAAGCTGAGGTGGTCCACGTCAGCCCAAGTACCTCAACAGCACCTGCAACCAAAGAAAAAAGCAAAACTCAGGCAGGCAAGCAAGCAAAGGTGGAGACACCTGTGTCTACAGGAAAGCAGAAACAGGCTTCTACAGGAAGCCCGAAAACAGAGACAAAGGCTTCTACAGGAAGCCCGAAATTGCAGAAGCAGGCTTCTACAAGAAGCCCGAAGACAGAGACAAGGGCTTCTACAGGAAGCCCGAAATTGGAAAAAGGGTCTTCTCCAGGAAGCCCGAAAATCATTGAGACACAGGCTCCTACAGGAAGCCTGAAGAAATAGAAAGGGTCTTCTACAGGAAGCCAAAAATCGGGAAAGAAAGGATCTTCTACAGGAAGCCCGAAATCTGAAAAGGAGGGGCCCTCTACAAGGAGCTCTGAGAGAGCAAAACGTAAGAAAGAGAAGGCTGGTATTCTTGAAAAGGAGGCAGCAGCGGCGCTGGCCGCCCTCAGTACACCTCCAAATCCGAAGGAGAAGAGAGAGAGGGAGACCCCTCTACCATCTGAAGCCAGGAGAAGCAAGAGGATAAACACGGGCAAGCCACAACCTCCACCCAACAGCCAAACCATTTTAGGGGATGTCTCTACTTCACCCAGTGCAAGAACCCTCTCTAAAACATCAGCCACCCCCGAGAGGGGAAGCCCAAAAATAACTTCCTGGACACGAAAAATAGGCCAATCGCCTTCCGAAGCCCGGCTCAAGGAAATGGAAAAGGGGGAAGAAGCGCCACCTTCGTCACCACCAGGGGCAGCAAAGGCAGGGCCACCAAAAACAGGAAAGGAAGAAGCACCACCCTCGGCAGAAAAGGCAGGGCCGCCAAAAATAGGAAAGGAAAAGCATGCTCCGGGCTCTAGTTCTCGGCCAAAGACGAGGAGCCAGAGCAAAGTTGCTCAAGGATGAGCAAATAGTTTAGCTGGGGGGTGATGATGAGCCCCAATTTTTGGTACAATTTGGGCTCATTTGGCCTACTTGATTTTCTCAAACCATTCATCTTTTATTGCTTATGCATTCATTTCTTGGTTTATTCGTGTTGTTTGTAGGAAGAAGGGTAGGCATTCTATCTACGTGACTAATACATGATGATTTCAGGTTTTTGGCATTAAAAGGGAGCAAAGACCACGAGAAAGGAGACAAGGAGACAGTGAGGTGGCACTGCTGGTTTTTAGGAGAGGATGTCCACAGTCTTGGGGACCTTCCTCGTGATTCCCACCATAGCTCCGAGCTCCAACCAATCTCCCCACCGAGCTTAGAGGCAGCCAACTGTTCTACAGGAACAACAGTTACAACTGTTCTACAGGATCAGCAGTTTAACCTTTAGTTGGACAGCCGAGCTCCACAAATCAAGGAAACCTGTTGGACTATCATTTTGCATAAGTACTGAGGCCGTAGCATTTGATAGGGTCTTTTTGAACTTTTGCATTACTCTTGTAATTTCGAAGTACGAGCTACAGCTCGGTGTTGGTTCTTTTTGTAAGCCAGTTTTGGCATGACATCAGATTTTTGGTTATGAATAAAGGCAGGCAGATTTTGATCTCATTCTGAGTTTCTAAGGGAGCTATAGCTCTCAGGTTAGGGCCCAACCTGAGAGAAATAGACCTCCTCTGTGTTGTAATGTTATTTGCCTTTCGTTCCAGCACTTCGTTCTTTACTTTGACATGCAATTCGAATTTACAGTTTGCTGAGTTAGTTTTTATAAGATTGAATAGGATTAGTTTGTGGTGAATTTGTTTCCAGTTGCTTAGGTTAGAAGAGGATAGTTATAATTCATTGGAGCTCCAGAAAAAGGTTGTTAGAGGCCACTGCCATCTTTGCTTAGGGATTGGGGTGCAGTCCATATCAACCACCAAAAAGAAACGCAATTCTTTTCACGTCCATGCAAGCTGCAACAGTTACTTTAGTCGTAGATCCATCCTTGCACTTTGGTCTTGATCATTACTTCTTCATTCCACTTCCATGCACGAGTTTCTTTCACAAAATTTCACTGCTGTTCATTGGTTCAAAATAGCACAGTTAACATAGGTTAAAGAGTTCTCGTTTTTGGTGACATTCATAGACAATTTGTTTCATCTACACTGCTCCACACCATTCCATTACCTTCCTCTTCTTTTCAACCACCCCTAAAGCCACTCAATCGACCTCTGTTCAGCACGTTTACCTTCCAGCTCTCCCATTACTCACATAGCTCCATTTACTCAGCCTTTCGTTAATCCCATCCTTCCAGCCATCAACCCACTGCATGCACTCTTTCTCCATCTGACTTCTCTGCTCCTGAGCCATCACCAGTTCCATATCCATCTCACCTATCATCCCACACCACTCCAACACTTCACCATCTCCCAAAACTCCTGCGGTCGAACATCCTGTAGAATTGCACAGACTTCCTGTAGAACCCCTGAGTTTCCTGTAGGATCCCCTGCAGACTTCCTGTAGAAGCCTGCAAACTCGGTTGCTGGGCATCCGAACGTGGTAGACTTTTGTGGACTGATGCTAGAGACCCTCTGGGACCTCCCCTAGCCATCCTGACCTTGCCCATGCTTTCCTTCCATTTGAACCGCTCCTACACAGTCAAACCCTAATCAAAAGCACCATCACAATAAATCCAACCACTTAATGACAAAATACAAAAACACGTCTTTTCAGATGTAAATAACTTAGATTCATGTATTTCAACTCACTGCAAGTAATGGCATCATTGGTAGAAGTTTCATTCACATTTTTTCATTGTAAGGGTCAAGCTAGTTAAATTAGGGTTATTAGGGTTTCCATGCTTTGTTGGCTTTCAATTTCCTTTTTGCAAAGTCGGTTAGCTTCCTTCAAGATAGCTTTCGTCCATCACTCATAAAGCTTCTTCTGAGAGCATATAGAAGTTGGCTTGAGCCCTAGCGGACTTGTGCCATCTGACCAAGTGACAGCTGCGACAAGAGCTAGTACTTGTGCATACAGCACCGTCGCTTCCAAGTTTGTACGAACTACCGGGTTGATAAAATTAGAGATAGGGAGCTCCAGGAGTTGTAGCATTATTGCTACAATACTGGAGCCCACCAGGCTTCAACTTAGCCATTGGCCTGAGGGTAATATGGTGTCGAGCCATCATGGCACAAGCCCAATGCAAATTTCATCTCAGCCATCATGTAATCTCTGAAATGGGAGCCATGGTCGGTAAAAATGGCTTCAGATACGTTGAACCTAGAAATAACATGGTTGAAAAGGAATTGAGTGCTGTCTTACCGTTTGTAGAGTATGTAGGCATCGCTTCGGCCCATTTGGTGAAATAATCCACATTGACGATAATATAGCCATGCCCCCTGGGCCAATGAGGATTACATGTCATATAATCGAAGCCCCATTTGGCAAAAGGACCAACGGTAATGATGGGGTGTAGGTGAGCGGGTGGGGCACGCATCTTGCGTTGGTAAATTTGGCATTCGTGGCACTTGCAAACAACAAGAATGCAGTCCTTGAAGATAGATGATCAGAAATAACCAACGCGAAGGATTTTTTGAGCTGTAGCGTAACCAGACATATGACCACCACAAGCCCCAGAGTGGCAATAATTGAGAACTCTTTCAGCGTCCTTGATCGTAAGGCATGGGAGTGATGTCGAATCCTTCGACGATCATCTTTAGTCAATGCGGACCGAAACATGGACATTTGGAGATACACGATGATATCACCGTACCATGGATCAAGGGTGCTAATCAGAAAGAGGGTCTCATCCAGAAGCTGTTCATCTGCACCAACAGGAAGAGACTTAGAGGGAAGGGAACAAATCAATTCGGCGAAAATGAGTGACTTCTTAGATTTGGCAGTAGTAAATACCAAATCAAATTCTTGCAGGATCACGATCCATTTAGAATATTTGTCCCCCAGCAACTGACGAGTTAGGATATAGGTCATGGGGTTGCATTCAAAAATCACTGTAGTTGTACGCAGAAGGATATAGTGCCGAAAGCATTGAACAACCTGGACGACAACCAAAGCCAACTTCTTAACATGTGCATAACGCGTTTCAGTGTCAAGGAGATTTCGACTAAAGTACTAGATCACATGTTCGTTGCCTTTGTCGTCGTCTTGGACCAAGACCATAACAATGGTGCTAGGGGTTGTGGCTAGGTAAAGGAAGTAATCTCTATAATAATCCGGTGGGTGCAACAGAGGATCATTTACAAGGTTGACCTTGAGATTGTCAAAAGACTTTTGGGCTACGTCGTCCCATACAAAGGGCGTTCCTTGTTTTAGCATTCGGGTAAATCCTGTAGCTAGCTCGACATAATTAGGTATAAAACGATGGAGAAAGTTGGCCTTTCCTTGCAGGCTCTGGAGTTGGTGCAGTGAAGATGGAGGGGGTAAATTCATAATGGCCTCGACTTTTAGTGGATCAAGGTGAATACTGTCCTTGGAAACGATGAAGCCAAGGAGTCATTTGGATTCTACATAGAAAACACATTTGTGTGGGTTTAACTGAATGTTATAGTGTCTACAACGCAAAAAAATCTGTCGAATATGGCTTGGGTGATCTTGGCACCTACGAGAATGAGCAGGAAGGTCATCCAAGTAAGGCTGGACAATGTTGCGAATATCATGAAACACATAGGACATTGCCTACTGAAACGTAGCCATAGCATTTTTGAGGCCGAACATGAGCTTTTTGTACGTGAACGTACCCCACAGACAAATAAAAGCTGTCTTTTCTTGATAGGCCAGTGCGATGTTGATCTGGTTGTAACCAGAAAAACCTTCCATAAAGGAAAAGATCTCACTCCCATCACATTCATCAATGATTTGATCAATGAACGGAGTAGGATAGTTGCCTTTAGGACATGCATGATTGAGATCTCGATAATCAATGAAAACGTGGATCATGCCCTTTTCTTTAGTCACTGGGACAATATTGGGCACCTAGTCTATAAGGGGGATGGGATAGATGAACCCAACTTTGAGAAGCTTTTTAACTTCACCCTTAATAGCGGCAATCTTCCTGTGGTGCACCGGGCGAAGTCGTTGGCAAACGGGCTTCGCGTGCAGATAAGTTGGTATTTCGTGCACTACAATGCTAGGATCAATGCTGTGCATTTCTTCATAGGACCATGCAAACACATCACGAAATTCTCGAAATAGATGAGTATATGTCTTGATCTCATCTGGAGAACAAGATACCCCAACATGAACGTGTTCAACGATACCAGGATTGATATAAATATCAATCGGCATCGTTTGAGTAATATTACCCAAATTTCCTTCCGACCATACTTTGTGAGTGATGACAGGTGGCAAAAATGGAGAAGAGGACTCTTAAAAAATGGTAGACATGACCGTCAGACGAGGCAGGAATGAGTGATGATGAGTATCGATCCAAGGTGGTTCCTCGAGAGACATGAATTCCATGATACCTTCATCAACAAAGAAGGTCTCTGCTAAGGGATTTGGCGATTCCAAAGTGCCAAGCCACAGGGATTGAGAGTACGTATTGAGAGAGGTCTTCGACATTAAAGAATCAGAGGATGCAAAACTTAAAGCTAAAACAATTTCCACGTAATTGACTTCGGCGGGACTAAGCAGCATAACCTCGCCCCAGGTATCAACAAGATCTGGTCAAGGTATGACCCAAGGATCAGATTTGATCGAGATCATGTTGACAGAGGCAACACGAGGAGGTGGGAGTGGAAAAATTCCAATTAAGGCAGAATCTTTGAAAAGACCTTCCCCAACACTCTCATAGGGAGCACCAGTGTGCTTAACATACGAAACATTGCCATCTGAGGAGGAAGAGGCAAATAAAGACAACTGGTCGACAGTGGAAATCTTCCCTTGATGGGGAAAACGAATCACGTGAAATAAAGAAGAGGCCACGAAATGCATGGCATGGGTCTAGCTTCGGCTCAGTAGAATATTATAATTGAGATTGGCGTCAGCAATTTCTACCTCGACTTGCATTGTCTTGCCTTCTAGAGTGATAGCAAGGTTAGGTAAGACACCAAAGGGTCATGAATCGCACCCATCAAAAGCTTCCAAAGTGTTTGGAGGTTGGTTCAAAGCAAGAGAAATAATAACCTTCCAGCATGCGGTTAGCATGATGTAGGTGGAAGCACCTTCATCGATGACAGTCCGGTGGATGGTCTTCTGTGATTACCTGAATGAGAAAGGAAATCTGATGAGGGAGATACAAAACATGGTTCTCTAGATCAAAACATATCAAATTGGAATTGGTGGGATCGATGCCCCTGATAGCTGACAACAAGGATTTCTGATGTGATGGGAAGCTTTGGAGCACCTCGAGAGCCAACATGGATGACGGTGTCTGAGCCAAATCCTCAAAAATATTGTAGTGCTGAGTAGCTCGGGTGTTGGGATTATACGAGGATTTCCGTAGCACACCTCGAGAGGGTGGCCATATAGCGGAATTAGGGTTAGGGCGCTCAATATGCAGAGGGCCAGAACTCAGGGTAGAAGAAGAAGGTGAGGCTTCTTTCTCTTTCCCAGCTGTTGAAGCAGGAGTTTGATAATATTTCGATCTAGTAGCCACATTAATAGGCGTACTCATCATGAACACTTGAGATCTGGAGGAAGCAGATTGGGGTTGGTCTACCATTTGGGTTTGCTGAGACAGAAACGACTCTTTGAGGACAGCGGGGGTCCCTTTGAGCAAGCGACTAACTTCGGATCATCACGAACAATCCTTAGTGTAGTGATCTTCCTTGCAAATGAGGCAAGGATACTTAGGTTTTCGTTGCGAAGATTCGCCAGCAGATGATTTGGGAGGACCTTGTTTTGGGGCATCGACTTTACCCTTGCCTTTGCCTTTCTTCTTTCCTTTTGAGGATTTGTCCGTTGCGGTAGAATGGACAGCGTGGATCTCTAAGGTTTTACCGGGGCCAGGTGGATTCTGGGATGAACTATCAGGAACAACATTTGAGACCGACTTTTGTTTGGAAGAAGATTTAGCAGGGCTTTGGGATAATGAACCGATAACTCCATCAATGGGAGGTACAACTTGTGACTTTGATGCTACGAGATTGGATGATGGCTGCAGAGCATTGGGTAATAACTCATACAAAGTGCTAGACTGAGAGTAAACTAGATCCAAGTATTGTGCATGAGCGATGGCTTGCTCTTCGACAATGCATCCACCCATAGCTATATCACGAGGAATTGGGGCCACAAATAATTTGGTGAACCATTCATTGAGTAGCTGATCAACAATATCAAATTTGATCAGGCGACGTCTACGTCTCCATTCATGGATATGATCAGAGATGTGTGTCGCAGTATCTTGCTTAAGCGATGTAAGCAAATAGGTGTCGATTTCATAGCGAACCGACAACTGAAAATGCATGAGGGCTTGCCATGGCTAAAGTGTTAAATTCATGGTAAGTACTTCGAGGCAGCGCAATGTACCACTTGGGTGCAACAACCGTGAGGGTTCGTTGGAAAAGACCGAGACAAATGGAATCATCAACATATGAGTTCGACGAGCACTAGAGGTGATATGTCATCACATGAGCCTGAGGATCTTCTTTTGATTTCCCATCGAAATTTGGACAATCGCTTGGTATCTTGGACGACACCGGAGGCTAGTATGGTGAATGAAGGATTGGATCATTTGTAAGGCGAGATACATCTGGCAACTCGAGTGTGGCCAAGAATGGCAATTGGGTGTTAAAAGGCATGGGGGTTGATAAGCGGGTCCAAACGGAGGAGCCCATCCTTGTTGGTAAGGATTTTGGCCCCACAGTGGGGGATTTTGGCCATATGGAATCTGAGGCTGCCCCCATTGCGGATTACCTTAACCATAGGGAGGATTTTGACCTTGAATACCTTGGAACTGTCCGGCCATAGGTTGCTGATAAGCAACGTATGGGTTAAAAGGCTGTTGAGCCTGTTGACCTTGGACATATGGATATTGGACCTGTTGTCCTTGAACATACGGGTGATGAACCTATTGCCCCTGAACAAGAGGATTTTGGACCTGCTGTCCTTGGGCATAAGGTTGATACACTTGTTTCCCTTGGACATAGGGATTTTGTACCTGATGCCCTTGGCCAGTAGGATTCTGGACCTGTTGACCTAGGACATTAGGATTTTGAGCCTGCTGCTGTAGGACTTGACCTTGACCCTGCCCTTGCAAGGGTTGACCCTGCTGATATGTATACAAGGGTTGCTGCTGCCTTGGTTGGTTTTGTTGTTGCAAGGGTTGACCTTGCGGTTGCAAAATTTGTCCCTGAGGCTGTAGAGGTTGGCCCTGTGAGGACATGGGTTGGGAGGTGTGCGGAGCATATTGCATCTGCTGCTGCACAGTTTGCTGCAACTGTTGCAAGGGTTGACCTTGCGGTTGTTGCAATTGACCTTGCTGTGGGATCATTTGCCCTTGCGGTTGTGCGGAGAGCCCTTGCTACAACAAAGGTTGCCCTTGTGGTAACAAAGGCTTCCCTTGTTGTTATAGAGGTTGTCCTTGCTATTGCAAGGGTACTTGAACAATTCGCGGGAAATTTCCAAACTGAATCTGGCCATAGCCAGGCTGAATGTACTGCCTAGATGGGAGGGTGTAAGGTTGATTAACCATTCCTTGAGAACCATATGGAACGTAAGGAGTTTGGTATTGGACCTAAGCCCCATAGGGCCACTAATATTTAACATTGCTCGATCCAGACGGGCCAATGGGATTCTGAATCTGTTGGTACTGGACATTTCTTGATCTAGTAGGATTAGCAAGGTTGTGAATAATACCAGAAGAAGGCTGGTTTATACCAAGCATGTGAGCTTGTGATCCACTCAAATTGGTGGCACCTAACACCACAGAAACATTTAGTTTTCCCCCCCAGGTGGTGGCACAACCTGGCCACTGACTAAAGGGATGGAGGAACTGACAGAGACATTCTTCGAAACTGCCAGTTGTGCCTGACGGGTAACTGGGATTGACGATACAAGGGTATTCGGAATGGTGGGTTGCACCGGGACTGAGGTAACAGCCTGTTGGGAAGTCGTGTTCGCAACGAATGGACTTGATGTAGGCATGGCTTCTAACGCCCAAAGAGGGTTATGGTAAAGTGAATATGCACTAGGTGTACCTGAAACCAACTGCGCCAAAGACACATAGTTGGGTGGAAAACTGGCGGGAATACCCCCTGAACAGCGCAAACCATCAGGAGGAAAAGGGAGCTCTTCCTCCTCGACAGTGTGTGGAGTAGAAACTTTGGACTCTTCCAGAGAGGTGACTGGAGCATCGCCTTCGGGTTCCATGTCTGGAAACAAATGACGACCAATGGCCGAAGAAGTACGAGGGGATAGTTCCAAGGGAACACCCAGCTGGTTGTGCGGACTGTAAAGACACTGTGGTGATATCACAATAGGGTCAAACAAAGGATTCAGAGGATAGATAACTAGTCCAAGCTGACCGTTAGTGGTCGGTGAGTCCTCAGGAGTTTGAACGGGATTGTCTGGAGATTCCGGGCCAAGATCAGCGGATGACCCAGTATCGAAAGTAGGTGGAGGACGAGATGACAAAGGTTGAATGCTCAAAAAAATTCCAAGTGCAACACCTTGGTCCTCAAGTGACTCTGGTAACTCAGCAAACGACTCCTCAGATAATATTTTAGACGGAGGAGAGAAAGAGGAACCGGGTGAACCAGATGGTTCAGCGACGATAACCTTGTCTTAGTCGACAAAAAAATTACTTCAAGGCTTTAAAATTTTCTTTAAGGGAAACTCACGATTTGGTCTTAGAAAAGACTAATAGGGTGTTATCGGATCGTGGGCAATCAATTATTAAGATGCATAAAACACTGGTGCTCTTTCATTTTTTAAGGGTCGAGAAAGAAACAAAGACGACTTTATCACTTTCGATTGGAAACGAGCTCGAAAGGACAAGTGTTTGAATGATATTTTAAGTTTAATGAGTCAAAAAGATCAAATGACTGCTTTGGATGATCTAGGTAAACAGTATTACCAGGCAACCATGAACTACAAAATACCTCCCGGCGAACCGAGAAGTACGAGCAGGCAATCTCCCCGAATGCTGTGTTCGGTGTATCATGTTTGCAAGGTTGCTGACTCGACTTCCTAAGGATAAAGGATTGTAGCCTAGAGGGGTCTACCGTTATATACTCGACAGTATGGGGAGCACAAATCCGTACTAGCGCTGTTTAACGCTGAAGCTAACGACAACTGCTAGGTTTAAAGATGTCGGAACATGTCTCTAGCCTAGACCTTGTAGATATGATCATTAAATGTCAAATGCGCCTTAGGTTAATTGAATTCGTTTTAAAGTTTATCTTGAGTTATGTTTCAGTTTTTAGGTCTTAACGATGCGACTCGAAAAACCTTAAATGAAACTAAATGAGACAAGACCCTTTCAATTTGATGAAATGCCTACATTAGAGAGGGTATAAACTACTCATTCAAATGCAAACAATCAAGCAATTGAAAATGAAATGATCTTTCACTACCTTACTTTTTCGAAAAATAAACTAATGATAAATGCATTCCAATTCCTAATTTCCTGACAAGCACTTTTCTATTAGTTCTTTTAAAAGCAAAAGAGTTATTTTCCTTTTCCAAATGCCAATGCAATTCTAGTCTTTTGATGATTCAAGCTATCTTAGCACAATGATGCAACAAACTAGAATTTCATACTTTTTCATGCAACAACGGAATAAGCTTTTCGCATACAATTGTTCAATGAAAAAGTTTTCGAGACAATAAGTTATCCAAGTAGATGAAAACATGAAAAGAGAAGCTCATTCAGACTAATGAAACATCGACTTTACCAACAACAAGACAAGCAATGTAATCCATGCCGGAAAAGAAACGTTTAGACAAGCAAACGAAAACTTTCCAAACTTGTGTAATAGAGGTCAAAGTCGTAAAAGGACCGAAAACGAAATGCAAGGAGCAAGTACACCTACAACCCGACTCATTGAGTTCAAAAACAATTGAATGGATGACAAACTAGATGTTCTAGTGTTGCTAACCACCCAATGACTCAAGAAATCAAGTAGAAAGATGATAAGCCAACAAGCAAACAAAACCAAATGAAAAGCAGCTTTCTAGTCAGGGAGAAAATGGTCCAAAAGGCTTACAGGGTCAAAATCACAAGAGCAGAACACACTGGCCAAGATTGGGGTCAAACCCTAATCTTCACTTACAGGCATCAGTGTGACTGCCTAACTAAAAACAAGTGCTAGAGGCTGGTCGGCGCCACTGTTCCTCAGCAAATCGCGCTGATCGGCGTGACTGTTCCTCAGTAAATTGCGCTGATTGGCGCGACCATTAGCGGATTAAGCGCGCTGATCGAGGGAGCCAAGATTTTTTTTTTTTTTTTGGAAATAGAGACCAGATATACTACTATGAATTTCAAACTCAGGCCAGTAAGTAGGAGAAAAGAAACAGAACTAAAGGGAAAAAGTGGAACTAGAAAAGTTCTCACGAAATCATGAAATCTAAGACAAACAAAAGGACTGGGATTCCCCAGCGGAGTCAATAATTTGTGGTGAAGTAAAATTATAAGTGCGGACACAAACAAATTCCTCTAGCCCGATAATGGGTCTAGCCACAACAAATACATTCTATGGAAGATTTCCTTAGGTTAGAACCAATTAAGAGGACCTACCTCTTAGTACGCTTATCCCATTTGATGATGTCCTTGCTTGCTCGCTCCAACTATCTCTCGCTTCCTTCTTCAAGCACCTGAAACAAGTAAACAACAACAAACAACAACCGTGATAATAAACAAATTGTAATTCAACCTACTTAACAAGTCAAGAAACATTAAGCCATGAATATGTAAGATGATAAAACATGTAGGAAATCAATCGATTGTTGCATATATATTGATATCAAGAAGAGATTACAACCATTGTCTTGACGTTGCGGTTCTCCTCTGACAAGACCAGGTTCCCACACACTTCTACTAGCATTCCATGATGGCCTCAATCAACAATAGTTTTAAGGCTCTTCCCTTTAGGCTTCACTCCAAACCAAATCACACTTCTCCCTCACACGACTAGATAGCTACAAATATGAATAACTTGCTGTTTAACTCCAAACCAAAATAGCACTAGCACACCAACATTAACACTAGATTGTGCTTGGGAAAAAGGGAGGTTTATATAGGATGAATGGATCGGAGATGTATCCACTCCTCATGGGAGAAGGTCTTATCCCTTGAGGTAGTTCCATCATTATAGGGGAAATGAGCCCAAACTGACACCCTCGACCCCATCCGGGCAAACCATTTACCAGAATTATGTTACTAAGCTTCTAGAGCTGGAGGCTTCGGATCCTAATTTAAAAAACTTTCCATAACAGGACCGACGTGACTGGGAGACAAAGGTCATTAGCGCCGCTCTTGTAAACTGGGCAAAATAGAAGTTTCAAGGGAAATGGTGCAAAAGGGAATTGATATGCTCTTATAGAGGGACATAATGGGAGTTTCTTCATGAAGGAAAAGCATGTGGGCTTCACTATAAAGGTCCTCCAAGATCAAACAACGGGGAGTACAGGGACAGTAACAAAATGTTGTGTAACAGGTATATAAGTAATATGCCTTATTACTTGTTAAAGTTGTTACAACATATGGAAAAAGTTGCACGCATCGTAAAGCACCCCGAAACATGCATAACAAATCACGGGTTCATTAAATTGATTATAATTGAGTCTTTGTAGTAAATAGGGATCACATGGACCACACTGCTAGCAGAATCATGAGTACCAGCCCCAAAGGAAGAGAGGAGTGAAGATGAGAAATATGAGGAAAGTGCTGAAAACAAAGACAGTTACACCTCCTAGGCCTCATCGACAAAATATCCGAAGTAAGAGTTCTATAAAGACTACTAATGATACACCTATTATGGGAAAAATGGAATTTACTGAAGAACTGATAGATATCTCTATTGGGTTGCCTGAAAGTGTTGGGTATGGGTACCCTTTTGAGGAAGGAGCACCTATACAAACAAAATTAATAAAGAGGTCATTTAAAAATACATTGGGGGTAAAAACCCTAAGAAAAGTGTAATAGTGATTGTTACGCCATCATCTTCCCCAACGCCTAGAGTTCATGCAGCTACAATGGAATTGAAGGAGCTAGAGGAACAACTAAGCAAAAAAAGAAAGATGAACCAAAGCAAGAGCAAGAAGGAATTCCTTGACCGAGTAAGATTGAAATTTACCCTCTAACCCAGAAAATTAATAAATTGAAAGAAGAAGAACATCCAAACCAATCATTGACTTGGTCGACCCCTCGTATTAGTAACCGGTCTAGAACTAGAAAAAATTGGACCACAAAACCGATCAATCAAAAAATACATAAAATATTCAAATTTTAAATAAAAAACATATATATTTATGTACATCAATATGAATCCAAACCATTTATACATGAATATGCAAAAGTTCTCATTTATATAGCAAGTAAAAGTGCATATAACCAAAACAACACTTAGTAAGTTAGCACAATATCTCTAAACCAAAAATACATCAACAATGAGGCTCTAGATGACAAGAAGTGTCAAAAATATCATGCTACAACAAATACCTACACATCATTAAAATCATTGCCTATATTGGGATACTCATAGTCAATATCAACCTTTAAGCATTATAATAAGATTGAAAAAGCTTAACATGTCAAATCAAGATTTTGTTTGAGTGATGGGTACATTTTTACTAGGGTCATGATAGAGGAGTTCAACAATTAATGCCAACATCAAGGTACATAAAGTACTTGGTGCTCTTGATTAAATTCTAGTGCAATTTAAGAAACACACATGGTTGAAAACCCTAACAAATGTAGCAGGAATGGTTTCACCGACTGACACAAATGAAAGGTTAGGCATGGGATGTAAACAAATTCTTAAAAAAACAGTTTGTGAAGGGCCAACAACCATCTTAGTTGGAATACAATTAGAGGAGCAGGATGTGCAGTTCCAGACCACTAATCCACAAGAACTTGTTAACGACATTGTTGTTACACGAGAACCAATAGCTGAGGCATAGTGGACTAGGGAAAATCAGTATGTTGATCCATAAGAACCAATAACTTAAGCAGAGTAGATTGAGGAAAATCAAACTATTAATCCGCAAGAACCCGCTGACACTGCAACTCCATAAGAACTAGTAGCTGAAGTAGAATAGATCGATGAAAACCAAATCGTTGATACATAAGAACCTATCAATGACATTGCTGACACATAAAATCTAGAAGTCAAGATAGAGCATCAAGAGAAGAAGGAAGATAAAGGAGGATTGCAGGAGGCTATTGAATTTGCTACTATAACAACAACATATACAACTCAATCAGAACTTGGAGGGTCATTGAAATCATGTATTTTCCTAATCCACATAGAAATAATCCACATGCCAACTCTTGCATGTCATCATGATAACATAACATCATTGTTGATCACCACATTCTGAATAGTAAAGAACTGCATGCTTGTGCATATCTTAAAATTTGTAGTGATTACCACATGCTTTACATCATAATATCCTAATAAGTTATAACATCAACATATCAACATGAAAGACATATCATGACATCACATAATGAATGGAAACACATATCAACATAACTTCATAAATATGAGAATCATCTAAATACATATCAAATATAGGGTAATAATATACCATAAGCATTCTCATCATGATTCATCAACAAAATTCAATTTCATTTGCTTGTATAAACAATGAATATGAACTATGGAATAAGATTATTTAACATCTATCTAGGATATAGGCTATCTCATTAACACTATTAGTGTCACGTTTTCATTAAAACGCCAATTACTTTTCAATAATAATTTCTTGTTCTTTTAACTAGGAAGTTCAATGTTTTAACATTAGGTATATTCATTTAAGTACATCATTAAACTTCAAATGAGCCTCATCAACTTGAGCTCTAATCTCTTGTCATGTATTCTTCCTTTCCCAATTATATATTTATCTTCTTTATTCCGTCATATAGACATTCATGGTTTTATTGCCAATGATAATCTAATGTTACCATAATTCCTACAACTTCCTTGAAAATGATCATCATAATCATCCAATCCTTTAACTTCATTGGTTGATTGAAAACTTTTTCTTCTCGATATGTGTCATCTTCCATTAGACCTTATAGTGATTCTCTTCATATCTCCTAGAAAAAGAATTTTTTTTTCTATGCTTTAACAACAATTTCAAATGATTACCTATTCATGTGCCACCTCAAGAGTGTTACTTTGTTTCCTTGTGATAATCAAAATGCTTCTACCATGTTGCAAGATGTTTTATTAACTGTCATTAAATCTTATATTTGTTTGTGAAACTCCCCTCAACCCACCTTAAGTATCTATGTAGTATTATTTTCCATTCATCTCACCATTTTAGGTATGTCATGGTTGCAAGAGATAATATTCATCGTCATGATTAGAAACTTTGTAAATTCTCCTTTATCCTTCCTCCTAGATAACTTTATCCAAATATCACTGCTAACATTAGGAACTGAACCTTGAAAATTCTCTTTCCTTTCTTAAAATTGTTGTCTCTTTATACTTAATATTCCATCAACTCATTCTAATAGTATATTTATTATCCTTCTAGCTTAGTTGCATACTACCTTAAATTATATTTCATTCGAGTTTCAACTTCAATTAATGTGTACCTTTAGTGAATCACACTACTATTGTCTCAATTTGACCATTTATAATTTCTTCACATAATGCATTAATAGCTAATGTCTCTTTTACTTTCACATATTGCCTCAACCAACTTAGCATAACATGTGATTGAATATTACTTCATATCTAATGGCCTTGTTATAATCGCCATGGTAACATGTTTATTAATTTTTATAGAGGAAGCATCTTTAGGGCAAGGTTGACCAAGTAACCTTTCCATATGAATTTAACTACTCATAAATCAACATTTACCATGAATCCATCCCATAAAGTCACATAATTATCACTAGGTTTCCATTTTCAAATCAAAATTTCTAAATTGTGTGTTTAGTTATAACATCCATTTTTTTTTGCCTTTGTGGAAAGAGTATGAATACTTAAAGTAACAAAAGGTATTTCTTTGGACAACTACAACTCTCATGTTGATACTTTTGAAATACTTATTTTAACAATTCTATTGGAAAGTATTGAAGTTGTGGTTTTTAAAGATACTTACTCTAATTGAAGTGATGTCATCCTTTGATATGATTTTCGTAGCATGTTAGTGATCATAAATATTTATTGAAATTCCTTCTAAAATAAATAAATAAATAATATTTTAAGACTACTTAAAGAAATATCCTTATTAGTGATTATTTTTCCATGGTGAAGGAATGTTCCTATACTTTAATATTTGGACTCAACTTAGGTGCTACTCTAGATCAGCCCAAACTATTAAATGGATAATTAAGACAAAGCTTAAGTGTAAATGAATTTAAAACATTTAATAAAGTCAACGTTTTTAGGCATAATACCAACCCTTACATTATATTTTATTTAATGTTATTTAAAATAATAATAAAATTAAATATTAATATATTGTTAGCGAATCCTCAAACTTACTTTAATTAAATTGATGCACTAAATAATTACATACCTAACTTTAAAAAATTATTTAATATATTCATTCCAAAAAAAATGATTCATAAATAACATATAAAATAAAATTAGTACAATGATTCCCTATAAAATTTAAAATATAGATATAAAATAAAAAAAATTATTATTATTTATTGAGTTATTTTAATTTTCTTACAACATAGTTGTTATACTAATTGATATTGCATTACCTTCTTACACTTTAAGTGAACACAATTTTTATCCAAATTTATCATTTCTACTTTTCCTTGTAAATGATTGAAAAACATTAAAATATTAATATTTTTATTATTTTCTCACGATATTTTATTTTTATTATTTTCTCACGATATTTCTATACATAATCATAAAAATGATACTATATAACCAAGCTGTGAGATATGTCACATCCCCAATTGACCAAACCAAATTAAAAAAAAATAATCTCTAATCCCTTGATGGTAACTCCTACTTAAATATAATAATCTCATATTTTGGCATTCGCCCAATCACTGAAACATAAACCAGGAACCCAATAATTTTGGAAACGAGTAAATTAATCCATAGCTACGGCTTTAAGTGAGTAGAATGAATCTCAAAATTAAACCCTTGAATTCCATTGAACCAATTAGAGAAAAAAATAAGAGAATTTGTGGAAGATAGTTTGGATAAGGAAAATCGGTCGCTTTTCGATAATTATGAAGAATCCCTCTCACCCCTTTATTTATTTATATATTTATTTTTTTTTATAATTTTTTTAATAATATATTTAGAATATGCATGTTTACAATTATATTTAGATATTTTGGGATAATCGCGCATGTTTCAAAAGACACTGGTGTAAAGTGTAAAGTCTTTTTAGTGGGATTATTTTAAAATAATTAAAAATTATAAACACATATTTAAGATTAAACATCTATGTAGGCAAATAAGAAGTGTTCAAGGTTTATATTTAATAATTTAAATAAATAAAGTTGATTGGCTTAAAAAAATAAATTGTATTTATTTTTAAAATTTAGTTCGATTAAATTTTTCTTGATTATTACAATCAAAATTATTGATAAAATTTAATTGTTTAGTAATTTTCGGCAAAATCACATAATCAATCTTTTGTCGATGCGTTTCGAACCAACCAGTGTGGTTCATCGTCAGGACAAGTTGAAGAACTGATCTGGCTAAGCTTGATTAAATAGAGTGTGCAGAGACCCCAATGGTTATATTGCAACGGCTAATTTTGACCTGATGATCATAGTCAAACTAATAATTTTATTATTAACAGAAACCTACTATTATTAGTTAATTGAATATAATAAATATAATGTTTAAATATAATGGTCATTATATTTATTAAAAACCTATATTTATTATTATTCCTAAATTAATTAATTCCAAATAAATAGTATTAAATTACTATTAATCTTTAGAATTTAGTTACAATGGTAACTGCGTATTTATTTAATAAAAATTGTTTATACCTAAGGATCCAATGGTAAAGATATAATGGTTATTAATAAATTATGGTAAATTAATAATGGTAAACTACATATAATGGTCATTAATAAATTATATTATTATTCCCAAATTATTTAACTATAAATAAATGGTAATAAATTACTATTGTTTTTAGAATCAAGTTATAATAGGTAAAAGTTTAAATCCAATAAATCATTTTAATTTAAAATTTTTTAATTGTAAAGGCCCATTGGAAATTAAAATAATAAGTACTAAACAATAATCTATATTTTCTTAATAATTTATAGTTCTAATATTTAAAAAACAATAAATAGTATTCTAGTTAAATCATTAATATTCCTAGAATGTAGTTACCTAAGGTAAATGCCATAACTAACGTACATGTTTATTAATAATAGTATATTCATTAACCTAATGTTATTGGTATATCATATACTCTTCTAATAACTTCTTGTTTATCATCTAACCTTAAGGGTCATTAGGTAAAATTGGATTACCTCTTATCATTAATTTAATAATTTATATTCATTAATTAATCAATAATTATTTACTAATTTTTTTTATATTAAAATTAACTATGTTATTAGTTAATTATCTTATCACTTATAAGGTTTAGAAAAGGAAGCCTCTATTAATTCGATATAAGGAAATCAGTTAAAAGTAAAAATCAATTAAAATTTAATTGATTATTTTTCTCAAAATTTTTACCTAGAAGTCGCAAGAGTTGAAACTTGGCGTTCGTACCATAAGTAACAACTCACAATTTAAATATACAACTACTGAGATCAATTATGCAATTTATAATCAACACACAAATACTCAACTCATTAGCATATAATTTCCAAAAACACAAGTAGAGACGACTTACCTGTAGTGATGATATTTCTTAGTTATGACTCCGGAGTTGAACGTTATTTGAATCCTGTTAATCACAACAAAGTTTTGGGGACAACTCTCCACCCAACCGTAATCTCAACTGCACATAATCTTTCTACAATTTCCCACCCCTAAGCCCTCAATCAACATATTACTGTCAGAGAATCCTTTGTTTCACAACACTTTTTCCCAAGAGAATGGATGAAGGTATGGATGAATCTCATCCTCCTCATCGTCCATTAAATAGACGAAAAAAGATGAACCACAGTTGTAGGTTTGAAACATCGATAATCTAACTATCATTAATGCGATGGATCCAAAAATTCATTTCAAACAAGATAATAATCACAAAAGTATGGTATCTAAAATGGAAAAAGGTCCATATGCACACATTCCATGTGTCAACATGTAACTTTTATTTCTTTATTTTAAGTTTTACTTAATTATATATATATATATATATATATATATATATATATATATATATATATATATATAATTTTTTTTCTCTTTCTTATTTTATTCTTTTTTTTTTTGTTTTTTTTTTTTCTCAGTAAAACTAGCTAGTCGATTATATTATATACAGGTAACATTACAGGCAGAAAAACAGTTTGTCCAGGGCCATCTGTGGCGCCGTGGAAGACTTTGCTTGACACAGAATTTGCCCACGCAGGGGCATCATCTCCATGATTAACCAAAACATTTGACTCAGACTTGAACATAGACAGTATTTTATCAGCCCACGCAGGAGCTTCTAGCAAAAAACACAAAAAGACATATAGCAGATGGACATAGAGTATGAAGAGGAACTAAAAGCAAATTAACATAGCGAAAGAGGTAGACCAGATAGTGCCTCTGAGGATTATTCTTCAGGCTCCGCCTCATAGATATAACTCCATCCTTGGCCTTCCGGAATACCAGCCCAGGGGTCCTTCTCAGCGTCTGGCGGAGTCTGCTCTGAAGGCTGTGGTGGGGCTTGCTGCGGCTCCTGCCCTGAATTGCCCGTCTCAAATGTAGATTGCAGCTCTGGACCCTCCACTCTGTTGCCTTCGTGAGGCATCTCATCCAAAACCGGTTGCTTTCCCTTGTCGCTCTCAGCCAAAACCGGTTGCTTTCCCTTATCGTTCTCCTCCGGAACCTTCGTGAAGAGGATTGATATATGCGCATTGATGCCTGGGTTGCTCTGCGTGCTGCCCAATGTGAAGACCACTGTGCCGAAGGCTGGAAGCCCGGCCTCACTTTCACTGGAGCTACCCACCTCCATGAACTGATTGGCTGAAACTGGTAAGGCTCCCGCTCTCTTGTGACAGTAGCAGCAACAGCAGTGATGGTGTTCATCTGCTGCAGGGGAGCGAGAGGATGTTCCGCGTCCAGAACCCCTCCTGCATGGTTGTCTTTCCCGCGTTCGTGCCATGAATTCCACTGCGCCTTCAAGTTGCTCCAAGAACGAACCTGTGGGATTGAAATCCCACCTCCTTCTACTGTCTGAGTGCCGTCCCCAACCCCCCACAAAGCCGAGTTTAATTGCCCAGGTATCACGCACAGGATGGGCCAACAAGAAGCCAACGTCGCCCAGGTGAACGCCTTCACCTTCTGCCTCAGATGCGTTCCTGCTACCCTCTGAATACTGCGTTGCTGGCTTGGCTCTCTGAGCCCTGAGCAGCAACATTCTCTTCCATTTAACCTTGCATTCATTCTCTTGGGATTTGCAGACATTGAATGCCTTCTGCTGGTTCTCCATCGTTCCCAGCGTCACCATTAATAACTCTGCCGCGCCTTCCCCTTCTTAACGTTTCGGCGGCCCGGGTCATAAATTCCCTTTGCTCGTCACGTGGTGGCACATGCTGAGCATGTGGCATGCCATGCCCTGTGACACCCGCATCCGAGGTTTTTTATTTTTTGTTAACTCTACATACTCTTACTATTTTTATACATAGTTATTTATAACTCCACTTTATTATTTACTATTTTATTATTTATTTATTATTATTATATTCTCTTTATTACTTATTTACAATTATTATGTTTTCTTTATTGTTTATTATTTATTTACTTAATATTTTAGTATTATATTATTTATTATTATTATGGGCATTACAAGAACTTGTTGATGGAATTCGAAAACGAGGTCCTCGAGCATTGTTCCAGGAGTATCAGGGTGCAGAAACATGATGCATTGGAAGGAAGCAAGCTTTAGATGGGAATCCCACAGAGAGGAATTGAGGAATGGGGATCCCTACTATTTTTCAAATTTTGTGCATGTACTTTCTAGGGTACCTCAGTATGTAGAATGTATAAGGAAATTTGGGCTTGGTTGGTATGGACTAAGGTTTAGGTTTCCATTCATTTGGTGTATTATCTACAAGTATCAATGCCTGTATCAGTTAGATGATGGATTATGGGAAGTAGAATTTCTTGTATCATGAGGATACAAAGCACCCGCCAAAGATATTGTAGGGGCATGCGTTGTTTCAAAGTTTCATTCACTGAATGCATTATAAACTAGTTACAAAGGTCTGCATGAGAAAATGTTGATGCTTAAGTTGGTGGGAGATGTTGGGACACAAAATTAACTTTCTCTTTGTACCTATTTTCCCTATCTTTTACTACCATTTTGACTCTAAAATGCCACGCCTTGTTAGTTCATTAGTTGTTATTTACCAAAGTATGTTCCCTTTGCATGTCATCCTTATTATCTAGTTTTTCTTGTAATTTGATACACAATCTAACTTTTTAAAGCTATTTTATTAATGAATTGATGAAGGGGATTTTCAGGTGGTATGGCTTGTTGAGATGTTGTTACAGGATGGCATCTCCCCAATTTTGCCTGGCTAAATATGGAATGAAGAGTCCATTGACACTACTGTTACAACACCAAACCTATTTTGGATACTTTGCTCTTTCACGATTAACAACAAATATTGACATGGATAAACACATAGTCAAATTCAGATTGATCATTGAAGTGAGACACTCATGGACAACACAACAAAATTAGTTGGGACAATTGATATTTCCAAATGATAAAACATTGTAATTTAGAAAGCTGTTACAACTCTAATTAAATGAAGGCAAGTTGTTACAAGAAAATTTTGTATAATTTCGATTTGGATCACATGAGAATTGAGACATTCTCATGATGATCCTACTTTTCAAAAATAGGAATGTAATCTAAAACTACAAAAGAATGTATTGCCTATCCACTGGGCATGCATAGATAAAGATTAAAGGAGAAGCACCATCATTGTAATCTTGTATTGTAACTTTGATTACTGCAACTCTTTACACATCTCATATATTGTTCCATATCTATTTCTTGATTATCTTGTGTGTTGTGTAAATCTCTAGCCCCTATTAAGGAGGAAGGGTCCTTCTTCTTAGCAAGGATTATTGGTTAGAGAGGTATTGTAGCAATACATTAATTTCCTCTGAGTTGTGATTTATGTGTGATTTATTGTTACTATTACATATCTTGTTCATGTATTAAATAGTTGCAAGATTGTAGCCTCTATAATTGTGTAACAATGTAGGTCTTGTTAGGGCCCTATAATTTATAGGATCTCAAGGTGATTGAGTATTTTATCTCAGAAATTTCATATTGTAAATAATTGTCAATCTGCAAATGATTTCCAAAATAAAAATAGAATAAAAATGAAAATAGGGTATAAATAGAGAAAAAGGAAAACAAAAAACATTGAAAACAAAAATAAAAGATAGAACCTCATCAAAGAAAGAAAAAACAAAAAGAAAATAATACTGAAAGTGTTGCAAATTCAAATGCCACTACTGATAGATAGTTTTCTTCCTGATTGATAAAGAAAGATTGTGTGTAACTTGTTTAAAATGCCACAATGACTAGTTATTTATTTAATCATATAGTATAATCATGGTTAAATATGTTTGAATTTCTGTAAATTATATTAGAGAATAAAGATTTCCCAAGCAATTTAATCTTGATTAATCAATAGTTAGGTTGAAAATGGCATTGGTTCAACTATTTAATTTGAATCAATTGGAGAAATAAGTGATAGGATTTAAGTAATTTTTGATTTTCCATAAAAGAAAAAATTATGGGTTTGCAAGTCTAAATGCACCCCTTTAGGAAAAATAAAAAATGTTAGTTTATAAAAGAAATAAAGTTAAAAGGGTATGTAGAAATAGTTTGGTTTCCATAATATTTATTTTGCCCTTTATCCTAAGTCTCAGTGACATTGTAAAAGAAAAAGGCATGAAGGGATAATGTATATTCATGAAATTTGTTATATCCAAAGTATTATCCTAATTTTCAAGCAAATATCAAAGAGGCGCACCCGGGAAAAATCTTTTTGTCGCATATGGCTTACAAAGGTTGAAAGTAAAAATTCTCCAACACTTCAGATCGACGACGCTCATATGTTTTCAACCCCCCCTCTCCATCCTAGATTTACCGCCGCGGGGGGGGGGGGGGTCTAAAACAACGGTATTTCCCGCCGGGCCCCATCACCACATGGCCTCCTCTCTGCATTTCACACCCCCAACTTATACCACATATCGTTCCCTACACCCTTTGAAAACCACTTCACCCTCATTCCTTTACCGTTGTCCCTACTCGACACCTCCGCCACTCCTATCCCGCCACGTCTCCTAGTCGTTGCCCAATTGAATCCCTTCCCGAAAAATTACCGTTAATCATTTAATTCTTCCCTCCCAGGTAACTGTTCGACTTCAACGGTCCCGCGCCAACCTTCAATAGAACCTGTCACTCCCTCCCTTAAAAACCCTAAATTGGTCTTCATTATACCTTTCACCTACTTATTCTTTGCAATTCACATGTTTTTTCTGCAAAGCGACCAACTTCCAAAGATTTGCTGAAGCAAATCAATTGTCATCGTTCTTTTCCCCTCTCTCGATGACTCACGACCTGCCATTCCTTTCCTGGTAAACATTATTCCCAAATTCATATTTATCATTTACTAATCAACTATGCCTCCAAAGAAGAAAAACCAGGAGGACCCTGTGAATCCATTAGTCCCTTCATCTATAGACTTAGACCATATTCCATGCCCCTGAATTCACGAGGAAATGCCAAGTTTGCTATGTTCGCAGCCAAAGAGCCGTTATGAACCCATCTGGTGAAATCCCTTTTTCAATCACTGCCCAATCTATAAACCAGATGATGCTAGCTTCCCCTGTGGAAAACAATGCACCATTTTCCTTAGATGCCCCCACAAAACTATATTAGAAGCTTGATTTTGCCACAAGAGCCAAGATTTTTGATATCTTCTTACCAGAAAACGCCCAATTTCCAAAGAAAAATCCTCCATACCCTTCCTCAATCTTCCCTGATTAAGCTAAACAGATCATAACCATAATTTCATACATTCTGGGTTATTATTCTAATTAGTGGGTAGATGAACCCATTCTAGGTTTCCTTTCCATCTTTTCCACAGATAACAAACCATCTATTTGTTTAATTTCAGTCAATTCCTAGTTGATAACATCCATGAGAAGTTTCTTAAGTTTCCAACAGAAGAAGTGTTTAAGTACACTTCAATTTTAGTTTATATGTTTATATATTATCAAACAGACAGGTTCAACTTTTCCATGCCGAAGCTAGATGAAGAGGGAAACTGACAGTCTGTTATATTTTGGACATCTTTAGTGATGAAAGAGCAGCAAGAATTATCCTATAAACAATTCATTGAAGAGTTTGTTCACCCAACTATGAGTGTCCTAAACAATTCAACACAACCCAGAACCAGTGAAGAAACTAAGAGGATTCTACATTTGACATGTCATGCCAATATAGGAGACTGGTATTTATACCAGAGTTACACGGAAATCTGAGCTTATGGATGCGAGTTAGCACCATACAAGCTCTCAAAATACCTCCCCATGAGGATTTTTTCCCTTGAATATATCAGACAAATGCTAAATTTAGATGATATTCACTTTGTGGTGGCAAAGAAGAAGTCCCAGTTTCGGATAAAGACACAGGTGGGCCCTTTCATATGCAACACCAGGTCAACAGGAGAAGAGGTAGATAAAATCCTTAAGGAGATGAAATTCAGCCTGAGTTTCACATGGTCTTATGACTCTTTGGGTATCATTTCTAGGCTGAGAGTATTAAACAAAACTACCCCATATACCCATACTCCAAGGCCCGAGATAGAGAAATATGTGAACCAGTCAGTATGGGCAGAGAATACATTACAGGAAGATGAAGAGCAATTGTTTTCTACTTCAAAAATATATACTCCCACTCCTCAAGAGAAAACAAGTAAAAGGCATAGAGAGGGCAGATCATAATTAACAACAGGTAGTGATGCCAAGGAGTTCATAATTATTTACAGGAAAATAACTAAGATGACTCCTAGGACAGATGCAAAAGATCGAGCTGCCATCATAATTGCAGAAATACCATCTACAAGTAGCAAGTTTGTTACATCCCCTCTTGGATCTTCACTGTCACAAGATAAAAAAGATACAGAGCTATCTTCACATAATGTCCAAGGAGAAAAGGAAAAAAGTGTTTTTGACAGGTACCGGGAGATCAAACTTAATAATGAAATTCTTAAGAAAAACACCTACACTCAGTTTTGGAAGCAAACTTCCAGTTCACAGAGCAGATTATTGTCAGTTTTTTATACATAAAAAGGAAAGATGTATATGGCCTTCCTTGAGGCCCAAATTCCACATCCTAAGACACCAACAGATTACAAGAGCACAACGTTTGAATTCAACAGCAAAGATATCCATCCCATTGATCAAATGGAGATGCATAAACACATTGGTGATATGATTTCTTCTACCTTAACTAATATTGCCATGTTATTGTCAAAACTGTAGGTTTCATACAAAAACATTTAGTCCCAGTTAAAAATGGAGAAGATACCTTCTTTGGCAAAGGACAATAGAATCAAATCTTTGGAATATTTGGTAGTCAAAATAGGATATGATCCTAAATATGGAAGTGTTGCAGAGGAGATCATCAAGAAGAAAAATATTGACACTGCAGCATTGAGAAAAGCAGCTGAAACTGCCAGCCACAAAGGATCCCTTGACTAAAGATATTGAAGAAAATGAAACACAAAAGGGTGACATGATGAAGTTAATCATGGAGCAGAATGTTTAGATCAGACAAATGGAGGTAGAAATGGAGAAAATGATAAAAAAGAAAGAGCAGAGTCAAAGGGTAGCCACAGTCCTCTTGGATTCTATACCCATCACTAAAATCCCAACTATAGGAACTGCGACTGTGACAACCTCTTCAAATCAAGATACAAGTGCTGAGAAGGTGACAAATACATTGGAAAATATGTCAATCCAATCAGAAGAAATTAAGAAGTTGCATGGGCAGCTCAAAGCTCTGTAAGAATAGAAAGCTAGAATTGAAGCTTCTCATTTGGTTGAAGTACAGAATTCACAAAGGCTGTTAGAGAGGATACAAAAGATGGATACAACAATTTCTCAAACCTTGGCCTAAGCCAAGGAAACCATTTGGATGGATGTTTGGACTCCATGAATGAGAATTGGCCATGCATCCAAATCATTTTTGAATAGAAGGAATTGATAGAAAATGCCATTGAAACCATTACTGAAGTAAGGGAGAAGCTGGGAGACATGCCTACAAAAGCTTCCAACATCATCAAACTTCCAAATTCAAAGAATATGTATGAACTTGAAGAGTTAGGAATTGATGACAGGACTGCCACCATCTTGGAAGTCAAGAAGGTTTTAACTCAAAGAAATCTTATTACTCAATTGGAGGAGAAATGTGAAACACTGGAGTTGGGAGTGAACAGATTCATCAATAGGATTGAAACATGAAAACAGAAAGGATTGACCAACATATATGTGATTAATAACAAACTGATTTCTCAAGAAGATCATGTTATAAAGATGAAGGAAGTGGCCAGAAACAATATTAAATTCAGTGGTATAAAAGGCAACATGATAGATAGAGCATTCTTAGAGACAATGGGAAATAACTTCTTTATACAGCATGAGGTAAAACATATCTTCACATTAAAGCCAAAATTTTCAAAGTATAATGAGGTTGATGAGATTTACTGAAGGGTAATCAAGTTAACCATTCTAGATGAAAAAAGGTGGGACCAACTATGTGATCTATTGGAGTGAAAATAAATTCGAGTGCAGTGAGAACATCAGCTAGCACATAAGCCAACACAACACAATTATAGGCTGATTCAGCAACCAAATCCTCCAAAACAGAGCCACCTCTTCATGCAACTATCCACCTTGCCTATGATTCTGTAAAAGATCGATTTTATTGTTTAGATAATGCTAATAATACATTGTCAGTTGAGACAACGATTTTGTAAATCATTTTGTAATTATTCTATAAATACTTCATAGTTTGAAGTATTATAGGTTGATTGTTGAATATAATTTCCTCTGCGAATTGTAATTTTCTAGTTGCTGGAAGCATCAATAATACAAGGACATTCTTCACAGGATTCATGTGGTGTACAAATTGGTGATGTTTTTCTTCTGTTCACGTGTTTAATCATTGTCTTCTTTCTCTGTCATTTCTGAAAAGCTTAATTACATAACAGAAACTATGATGAATAGGATATGTTATACAGAACACCCTATTCTGGATGCTAGTAATTTATATGTTTTCTGCTGAATTAAGGAATCCTTCATTGCTCCTTAGTTTCTACTGAATTTTCCATTTCTTCTGTTTCATAATCCATTTAAAATTCAGAAAGACCCAACTAGTGCAACCTAGCTTGCCATGTGAAACTCCTTCAAAGTTTGATGCTGATCCAGTTAATCTTTAGACTCCATAGCCCAATGGAATTATAACAATTTAATCAACTAAACAATATAATCAAAACAATCAGTACAATAATAACTAGCCTAAAATTCACATAAAACATAGCTAAATTTTACAGAGAGATCCCTCTCTGAAGCTGGCAGGGCTAGATCCCAGCTTCCAAAGTGGTTTTGATGCTGTCCTATGTGTTTACTCCCTCAAACTCAAAAATACAGAACGACAACAGGTCTTGAACCAATCCCTTCATTAGGTGTGACAGTTGTTTGGTTACTGTTATAGTTCTTTGGTTTGTTTAATTGATTGAATGGGTGTTACAACAATTGTTATTTTATTTCTCAAGTGTTGAATGGTTTCCAGGAGTGCTATTTCTTTTGAATAAGAGTAGTTGTGTGACAGAGTGTGATTTATTTTGCAACGCGTGTCTTTTTTTCTTTTGAAGTGTGAGTAAGATTTGGAGTGTAACAACAAGTGTTTTTGGAGTGCTAGGAATGATATTTACAACTATTGGTTTTGAGTTTTTATTAGCACTAATTTCCATTTGTTCTTGCATATTATCCTTGAAAAAATAGCCTACTTGGAATGACAACTAATGTATGAGTAATGTTGATTATTATGAATTAAAAGGACAATTGATATGCCCAATAGGAGATACAATTGTGTTTCCCTGAAGTATAGACATGGAAAAAATTTAAGGCTAATATGAGATGGTGCTTCAAGTGTTTGCTTTGTCCATGAACCATAGAATAATTGTGTCTAAGTGGATACAACTAAAAAAATATTCCTGTAAAATAACCACACCTTGAAGGCATAAGCTAACAAAAAACATATGAATTTAACTAGTATTCATATATGATCATGAAATTACATTTTGGGGCTACCTGATCAAGGTCAAGGTGTTCATGTTGATGAATCTTTATAGAGTCATTGGAATTAATTTGCTTCCCTTCATTATGAAATGTTCTTGCTTTACCTCCATAATGGTTTGAAGCTGATTATGTGGGCATTGGAGGTATAGTTCAAGATCATGAAATTGTTTTTGTTGAGAATATATGATGTCTATTAATGTGTTTATCTAAATTGAGTGCCTATCCACCTTCCTATTTGTCAAAGCTATTTACAATGTGGTTGCTTCCTCAATTCTATATATCTCTTAAATACCACCTTGTTCTTTACCTTTATCATCTGTTTCACCAATTGAATCTTATCTTGTTTTCCACCAAATTCCTCTACTAATTCTACAGGTTCCGCTAATGAGGCTCCTTAAATTATTATTTTCTTGAACTTGCCCTGAGCCTATTGATTTTCTTTTAAGGTTCTTATGCCTTATTAACTCATTACTCTCTTGGATTATAATGCTGAAGGAAGTGATTGGGCCTCCTATAATGGGTTGTTTTGTCCCAAGTCAAATCCACTCAGTAACTCGTCTCTCCATGCCTATCCCACACAAAGTGTATGTGATAGTGCCGACTTGATGTATCTTTGGGTAGTGATCTGTAAATGATCTGCGGGGAAGAGAATGTATGGGCTCCTTAAAAATTGAAGTGTCTCGGTTGTAGTCACATGGGGCTTACGTCACCCGGGTTCCTATTCGATGAAGTGTTATGATTGCTTACATTGTCTAGTCATTTATTCGATCACTATGTATAGGAGCCATATTTTTCCCATCACCATTTTTAATTTGCAATAAACTTGATTATGGAATTGGGGCTTCCCTTCAAGTTCCATTTACTGATTACGTTCCAAGGATTAACTAAATTTCTTGATTTTCTAATTTAATTGAGGCATGGTTTAGGTCTTTGAGAACATGTTTGTCTTGGAAATTCGAGAGTGAAACTAGTAGATTTGTCATTTTTTCATTCAAATCTGAGAGTTTCCTTTTTTTTGGACTGGTGCTAAGTGCATGGTGCCTTATTACATTGTTTGAATCCCCTATTATAATGAAGGACCTAATTGAAAGTAATACCCCTAAAATTAAGCCTTAGAGAAGAACATACATCTTTTCTTGGTTGCTATATGCTTCAACAAACTCCATGAGTACTTTTCTATTAGTCCTTCGAGCCTATAGAGAACACCCCCCACCCACTCCTACCTCCCTTGTTTTTTTCTTTTTCTTTTTATGCCACATCAAAACAAAGAATGTGAGATTTTTTTTATTGCAAATCCATGCTTGAAAATGAATCATTGATATTTACAATTGCCAAAACTATTTCTTCTTAGGAGATGGACTCGAATTTCACTGAAGGTTGAATTATGCAAGCCAACAATCTTCATATCTATCTAAATCTTGAGGGTTGGAGAGGTGTATGTCCTTGGCTCTCAAGTGTTAAACCAAAAAAGCTTTTTCTCTTTCTGCGACTACCTCTAGAAGAGCGATAGAGTCCTAAAAACTTTCCTCAATTCTTGCTAACTAGAATTTCCAAACTACAAACTTGGGGATATATATCCCTAAACTTCTAAAAGTGATATCCCCTTACGATAAGCTTTGTAATCATTATGTCAGGGTTCAAACAGCTAAGAAAATAGTTTTGGTTATTTTAGACGATGATTAATTCCTTACAAAGCTTGCCCCCAAAATTTCTTTGTAAATATAAATTCAAAAAATAAGTGGTTTATGGATTCAACTTCAAAGTTGCAGAGATGGCACCTTGATGGGGTATAGATTCCTCTCTTGTAAAGATTCTATATTTTCAAGATTCTCTCTCTCACTATTATTTCTAAAGCACCTCCAAGAGAAGGGTGTTAACAACAAACTAAGTATGATTTACATCCTTAACACCTGTAGAATCCTATCGATTCACAAGCTCATGCAATGTACTAAAGCACAGGACAAGAATATACTTCTACTTTCAACCAACGGAAGCCAATAGATGGAGGAAAAAAATATGAAAAAGAAGAAGATAAATCAATGGCACATAACACAAGATGTATATGGAGAAAGCCACTGCTCAAAACCTCGCTATCTGTATTGCATATATAAAAAATATGAGTGACAATACAAAGCTTATTCTCACTAGAACGATTCCGCACAAGTATGCTCAACTCTCTCAGCTCACAAGAAATCTCTTAGCCAACACTTAGCATATTTTGCAGCTCTCCAAGCCCCTAATCTCTTGCATAATTCCTAGGATGAATAGCTCGTATTTAAAGGGAATTCATGCTTCCAAAACTGCGCAAGCCAAACATAGGATAAATCTCTGATGCATGCATGATATTTACACTCCAGTAAATAATGCAACTGATAGTACACTGTCCTTGCACTCTAGTCTCAACTAGGTCTTTCTCAGAACTGACATGCTTGAGTTTCTAATGAGGGAGTTTTCAGTTAACTAGAGTGACACTTGTTGATGCACTAGTGCACCAACTGACTGTTAACTCTCTATTAGTTCCTCAAATAGTTTGGAACTAATTTAACTGAACTTAACTCAGTAAACTGAGTGATCTAATTTCCAACTCAATTTAAACTCATACTGGACCCCTAAAACTTAGAGAGAGCATATACATGACTACAAAAAGATTTCCAACTCAAAAATCCTAAGCTAATTAAGTTGATTAAACTTAATTAACTATTTACAAGTTGCTATGAGAATAGAATTTGATTTTAATTCTCAGTTTAATTCAAGGACAAATTAAACTGGAATTTCTTGTTGCCATTTCTCAACATTCCCTCTCAAAAAGAAAGGGATTATCAGCTACCCCGATCCTGTCTCTGTGAAACTGAAATTTATATCTTGACAATGCATTTGTCAAAATGTCAGCATCTTGCTCCTCCGTGGGAAAGTACTATAACAAAATAATCCACCTCAATACACAGTCTCTGAGATGATGATATCAGATATCAATATGCTTGGACCGATCATGAAAAAACCAGATTTTCAGAGAGTTTGATACAACTCTGATTATCATAGTAAATCATAGTTGGATCCATCTGCTAACCAAACAAAACAACAAGGATCTTCCTCATCTAGATGGCCTCACATGCTTCCTGACTCGCAACCATGTACTCTGCTTTTTCCAAACTCAGTGCAACCGATCTTTGTTTCCTACTGTACCAAGAAACTACTACTGACTTAATACTAAAGAGCCCTCTTGATTCGATCTTCCTGTCGAATGGAATCCCTGCCCAATCTGCATCGATGAAGCCCTGAAGCTTCACTCCCTTTATCCGTATGTACCATAATCCATACTAAGAAGTGCCCATGAGGTACCTCAACACCTTCTTTATCGCCTTCCAATATAGCTTGGTAGGCCTAACCATCGCTTGACTAAGTTGGTTAACTACATAGCACATATCTGATGGTGTGTTCACCAAGTACATGATTGAAACCAGAAGATGCCTATAAACAATAGCTTCCACTACTTTCCCTGAAGTAGCATCCTCCTTCCTCTAGTTACCTACTAGAGGAGTCTCCACGGGTTTGCTGCTCTCCATGTAGAATCTCCTGAGTATTTTGTTGGCATACTTGCCTTGAGACATAAAAAACTCCCCATATCCCTTCCATACCTCCATGCCAAGAAAGTAATGCATGAGCCCCATGTCCTTCATCTCAAACTCTCTTACAAGGTCCTCCTTGCAAGACTTGATCAACTGATCATTGCCTGTGAGTATGAGATCATCAACATAAAGTACAATGACCAACAATTTACCTTCCACCACTATGTGGTACAGGTTCACATCTCCTTCACTCTTTGTGTAGCCCAACCCAATGAAGTTAGCATCTATCACGGTGTACCAAGCATGGGGTGCTTGCTTCAACCCATACAACACTCTCTTAAGATGACATACATGTCACTCACGGTCAAAGGTCTCAAAACCTTCAGGCTACTCTATGTAAACCTATTCCTCAATCATGCCATTAAGGACGGGTATCTTCACATCCATCTGATGTATCTTCCAACCCATATGTGATGATAGTGCCAATACAGATCTGATTGATGAGTACCTTGCAACAGGAGCAAAGGTCTCATCATAGTCAATCCACTCTACTTGAGAAAAGCCACGGGCCACAAATCTAGCCTTATGCTTCTCCACACTACCATCTAAAGCCAACAAGAGCTCACCATTGACTTGTCCTCCGGTCTCAGGACCACATCCCAAATACTGTTACAAACTATGGAGTCATACTCCTCTGCCATGGCATCAACCCAAACTGGTTGCTGCACTGCTTCCTTAAAGGAAGATGGATATGTCACAACACGTTCGCCCATAATAGCCATGTATCTAGTGTACCTCTCAGGTGACCTCCTCTGCCTGCGCTGAGAAGTGGGTGCTCCCACATTCTCTCGTGCATCATCCAACAATATGTCAGCCTCTCTGGAAGACTCTGCCTGAGTGGATGTATCCACTCCTGGATCCTATGCATGTGGCTGATCCACATCAATATGAGGCTCCTCAACCTTAGGAGCTAAAATCTCGTCATCCACATGTATCTCAAGCTCCCTCTCAAGGGAAACTCGCATGGCCTTCTCTTCATCGAATTCGACATCCCTGCGAACCACTGTCATCCTGCTGTTCGGAAAGTACACCCGGTAGTTGTGAGGTGTATTAGTGTGCCCCACAAATATCCCCAACTCTACTGTTGGCTCAAGCTTCTTCCAACATCTTTGGTCACATGGAAATATATCGATGACCCAAAAATCCTGAAGTGACCAACATCCGACCTCTTACTGGAATAATCCTCCTTAAGTGTATTCATCTCAAGTATCTGATGTGGGCTACGGTTCTAAATATAAACCATTGTGTTGCATACCTTAGCCCACAAGTGTAGTGGTAGGCCCTGATCATGCAACATCACCCTTGCTTCCCCTACTATGCTTCTGTTCTTCCTCTCTGCCACCCCATTCTGCTGAGGTTATGGGGTGACATCAACTCCCATTTAATCCCTTCCACAACACAAAAGTTCTTAAACTCATTTGATACATACTCACCACTGTTATCACTTCATAGAGATTTAACCTTCTTGCCCGACTTTTTCTCCACCAATGCTTTCTCCATCCTGTCTCCTGAATCATATCCTCCTCCATGCCTTTTGGCCTTACCAATGTACCTTCTACATTTTAAGGTTTGATGAATTCCATTTTCAAACCCTTCCTTAGAAAATTTGTGTTAGTATTTTTTGATGATATATTAATCTACATCAAGTCTTGGAAGGATCATGCTCAACATGTTGATAGAGTTCTCAAACTATTGGAGGAGAAACAATTATATGAAAAAACCTCCAAATGTTTCTTTTGAGTACAAGAGGTGGAATATTTGGGTCATATTGTATCTCATGAAGGTGTTAAGGTAGACCCTAGCAAATTTAAATCCATTAAGGAATGGAAAATACCCACATCCATAAAGCATCTGCGAGGATTTCTCGGGTTGGCAGGGTATTATCGCAAGTTTGTTAGGAATTATGGGAGAACAACAACACCTCTAGCAACATTAATAAAGAAAGATGCATTTTCTTGGACTCTAGAAGCAACGAAAGCCTTTGAACATCATAAAGAGGAAATGTGCCAAGCACCAGACTTAGCTGCGCTAGAATTCACAAAAACCTTTATTGTGGAATGTGATGCCTTAGGAAATGGAATTGGTGTTGTTTTAATGCAAGAAGAAAGACCCATTTCTTTCGAAAGTCGTACAATCAAAGCAAAGTATTTACACAAATCTATTTATGAGAAGGAAATGTTAGCAATACTACATGCACTTAAGAAATGATGGCCTTACCTAATGGGAATACACTTCAGGGTAAAAACAAATAATGATAGTCTTAAATACTTTTTAGAATAAAGATTATCTTCAGAAGAGAAGCAAAATGGGTCACAAATATGTTGGGTTATGACTTTGAAATCATCTATAAAAAAGGGAAGAAAATTGTTGTTGCAGATGCACTCTCAAGAAAGGATGAGGATGTGGAAGCATTGCTTAGCGCCATTTCTATTATCCAACTAGATTGGATAAACGAAGCAAGGGCTGAATGGAAGAATGACGAAGAAGTGCGGGCACTCATTCAAAATTTACAACAATAACTCAATACATTTGATACATTTAGCTAGGAAAATGATTCATTATGGTTCAAAGATTGCTTATATCTTTGTAAGAATTCCCAACTCAAACAAAAGATTCTTATGGAATTGCACACCTCTCCCTTAGGAGGGCACTCAGTATTTTTAAAAACTTACCACACGGTTAAGAAGGAATTTTTTTGGGATGGCCTTAAATATGATATTCAAAATTTTGTGGCAGAATGTTTGATTTGCCAACAAAATAAAGTTGAAACAATAAGACCCCAGGTCTATTACAACCTTTATCCATTCCAAATCAACATTGGGAGGAGGTTTCAATGGATTTTATCATAGGTTTACCCAAGTCCGAAGGAAAGAGTGTCATCATGGTGGTAGTTGAGATACTTACCAAGTATGCACACTTTTGTGCATTATCTCATCCCTTTAAAGCCAATACAGTTGCTACTGCATTTACAGAAACAATTCAAAAGCTACATGGAAACCCAAAGATTATTGTAAGCGACAGAGATCCCATTTTCACTGGAAATTTTTGGGCAAAATTATTTTCTTGTATGGGTAATCAGTTAGCTCATAACTCATCTTATCATCCTTAATTTGATGGGAAAACTGAGATAGTGAACACATGTTTGGAAGGATATCTTTGTTGCTTTGTATCTGATAAACAAACACAATGGGTCAAATGGTTGCCTCTAGATGAATGATGGTATAACACTTCCTTCCATACTACAGCAGAAATGATCCCATTTATGGATCTTTATGGATATCATCCACCGTCCATCACATTATATTTAAGATAAAATTATAAGGTTCAAGCAGTGGAAGATCACATTGAGCATCAACAACGAGTTCTCCAACTCTTAAAGGATAACCTCACTTTGGCACATAATAGAATGAAACAACAGGTAGATCAACATCGCATCGAAAGAAGTTTTGATGTAGATGACTGGGTATTTCTATGGCTACAACAATACAAACAAATGTCCCTCAAGAAAGCTAAGAAGTATAATAAATTATCACCAAAGTGTTATGGTTCGTACAAGGTGTTGCAAAAGATTGGTACTATGGTATACAAATTTGAGCTTCCTACAACTTCCTGAGTGCACCGAGTTTTCAATGTTTCATGCTTAAAAAAGGTTATAGGTGACAAGCTCCCTGTTCAAAAAATATTGCCAGGACTTGATGAGGAAGGAAAATTATATTGTAACCTGAAATAGTCACAGAAACAAGAACTCGACAACTACGAAATCGATCAATTTCAGAGTATCTCATCAAGTGGAAGAAATTACCTGTTGAAGATTCCACATGGGAGGATTAAATCAATTTTATATAGAATCATCCAGAACTACTCAAGCGTTAAGGACAACACTATTTAGAAGGAGAGGGGCATGTTAGGTCCCTATAATACTAGTGTATTCCCTAATTGTTGTGCCCATTTTGTCCCCATATTGTTATTATTGTGCCCCATATTAGCCCACTACTATTATTGTTGTGCCCTTACATTATTATTGTTATGTCGTCTTTAACTATATTGTGACCCCTTAGACTCCTATATATAGAAAGGAGGTCTTGTCATTTGTATCATCTAAGGATTGTTCAGTTGTGTAATGTAAAGAAGGTTGCCCCCTTGAAGAGGCTGAGTTTGAAGTCGTTGCTCTTTCTTTTCTTCTATTTTGTGAGCTGGTTGCATAACAAGCTATCTCCTAGAGGTCACACCAAGGGTCAGTTCCAGTAGATTCCACAACTGAGGCATAATATGTGGAAACATCTAAAGCAACAAAGGAAATTGTGTGGCTCAGGAAAATTCTAGAAGATTTGCAGGAGAAACAACTGCATTCAACTCCTGTTATGATTGATGAAACTTTTACAATAAAGTTGGTCAAGAACCAAAAGTTCCACGATCGAACGAAGCACATCAATACAAAATATAATATGATTCAACATCATGTTGAGGCCAGGTTAATCCACCCATGCCATTGTTCCACAAATGAGAAGATTGAAAACATCTTCACCAAAGTGCTTGGACGACAAAAGTTTGAAAGATTCATAATGATGCTTGGACTCACCAATATCCCTTCATATTAAGGGGGGGAATGTTGACACCTAATTTTTGGGATTAGGTAAATCCATGTAAATATTGTAAATAGAAAATAAGGAGAATTACAAGATGGAGAGACATTGGGAGATGAAACCCACAAGTCTCTCTCTCCATGTATATATCTATGATCCATCTTAATGTAATACCAAAATTTGATTTGAGGAGTTATCTCTTGGCATGACAATAATATTGTAAGTGGTTGACCCGCATTATAGAAAATGGACCACAATTAGTTATAAACGGCCCATAGTTAATAAATAAAGTGGTTAACCACTATTATGCAAGGGACCACTAGTAGTTAGGGTTTTGGATGTCATAAAGCTATAAATAGTCTTAGATAGAAAGGGAAGAATAATTGAGTCTTATTGTAATTGAGATTTGCTCTGTTTGAGGTTTCCCCCTCGAAGAGGCAAGTGTACATTGTATTCTGCTTTTTAATAATAAAATATCTTTGCATCTCGTCTCAATTCATGTGATATTTATGTGTTTTTGACTATATTATTTCATATTCCTGACATTCTAGTTTTCTCGCAGGTCAAGTGCAAAACAATTTCATCATGTGTGGCTCTACCATGTCATGAGTGACATGTTAGTAGCCACGTCTGTTTACAATCATTACCATGTCACACTTTGGGTGGGTTCATCCTAGGTGGCCCACGTGACCACCATATGTTTTGTTGGAATCCAGATGTGAGTTTTTCCAAAATATCATCCATGCTATTGTCACATTGTAAACACATGGAAACCTTTGCACCCATCTCACCATTGTACAATGCCATGCTAGTTGACATTTGGTAGTGTCCTTGCCCACATGTCACCTCTGTGTAAGACCACATATTTAGTTGGACATGTCAAATTGCTTGACTCATCTGGATCTAGGAATTTCCATAAAATCCTTTTGTAATTTTTTTAGGTATTCGATCTTCCAGATTTCCACTTTTTTGAATTTAGGATTTTCAAAACTTTCGGATTTAAGGTTTGGTTTTTCTTTTGTTGTGTTTTTCTCATTTCTTCTGAATTTTGCTACGATGAACAAGTCAAATATCGAGACTTTAAGATTCCCTATTAACATGGTACATCGACATGCCATGATGACATGCCCATCATCAAACTCTATCTAAACTACGACATCACCAGTGACACATCAACAACCATGTTTGTTGATGTGTCATGTACCATGTCACACTTCAAGTGGGTTCATCATATGTGGCTCTGCCATGTCACTTATGATATGTCAAAAATCACATATGTTGCCATGTTATGTACCACTTCACTCTTCGAGTGAGTTCATCCTACGTGGCTCGACATGTCCACTGCATATCCTTCCTTATTGGGCATTGAGATGTAAGTATTTCTGACACACATAGTTAAAGTAATTGTAAATTTATTGACTTCCTAATTTTATTAGAGGATAGGAAATAATCCTATTTTTTGAAGGAAAGTTAATTATTAGATTCTATTAAGAGCCAGGTTCATACATCTATATTTTGTTAGTAGTGGAAGTATAGACATCCTTAATTTCTAAAAAGTGGATTTTATGGAAAAACTTGGATCCAAATATGAAGTAGGAGTTAACATTGGCCTTTTTTGTGATGTGGCAGGGTGATGTGTGACACATATGTGTTATGAAGGCCAAGACTAAATGACATGGCATGCTAACATGGTATGCTGATGTGGCATGCATAAAATGTATTCTAATGTGGCATTGTAGTATAAAAGAGTTGTTGTGGTGGTTAATGTGGTGAGGATGACATGGGGCCTGAGATTCCGAAAACCAATTTAATGGAAAAAGGGGCATTTTAAAGAAAACAAAGATTTAGATGTTGGCAGAAGCCAGACCAAAATTTGTTAGTTGGTATTATTTTGGGGCGTTTCTGTCTTTTGATGAAATTTATATCCAGAATTCATTAATATGGAAATCTAGCTTTTAGGAAAATGGTCTTTTAAGAATTTTCCGGATCTAGATGTAACTAAATGAAATTTATATTTGTTGTTCTTGTCAGGGTGTTCCCATCTTCTACTGAAATTTAGATCCAAGATTTGTTAATCTAGAAATCCAACTTTTTCAAAAATGGTATTTAAATATTTTTTGGATCCAGATAGAATTGGGTATGTGATGTGCCTATCCTACTAAGATGGTGCAATGTGGTGATGACATGTGGGCATAGGACCACCACATGTTATCCACGTGTTATATGGCATGGCATAATGCAACAGTGACACATGAACATAGGGCTATCATGTGTCAATTATTCAACTATTGACATGGCATATAACAATGAAACTTCTCAAGGCCATAACTTTGTCTCCAAAGCTTAGATTTCGATGAAATTTATATCCTTGAAAAACTCTCAATAAGCATAAGACAATGGTGATATTAGAGAAGAATTTTAAAGTGATTGAATTGTGAAAATTTCAAAAGAAAAAAGTATGTGTATAATCAAGACAATGAATCATTAATTCTAAATCATATTTGGGTATAGATGTTCTCTCTAAAAAAATATTATCATTTTCAATTTGAAAAAAAACAAAATAAAACTTTATTCAAATTATTTACTTACTATAAATTCTCTACCTTTTTTCTATCCTTTTTCCTTAACTTAACTAATCAATAAAAAACAAAAGAGATGATTATTGTAGCCTCAACGTATAACAAAATATTTTTCCTATTTACAAAAATATAATAACAATAATAATTTAGTTACATTTAAAAAAATGATTTAACTTTACATTTAAGCTTTTCTAAATTTGTAATATTAATATCCACAACACTATTTCATTAAATTAAATTTGTAATATTAATATGCACAACACTAATTCATTACGTTAACATTTCCATTCACCCACTTAAAAACTATAATATAAGATATTTATTTTTTAATAGTAAATGCAAAACTTAATATTAATATTCACAACACTATTTTATTACATTAACATTTCCATTCACCCACTTAAAAATTATAATATAAAATATTTATTTTTCAATAGTAAATCCAAAACTTAAGATATCATCTTAATATATTGGCAATATTTGTACCCTGTTTTTAAATATTAATTTTAGTTTTGTGCTAGCATAAAAAGTGCAAGATTCGATTTTTTTTTTATTGTATCAATTCTAAAAACTTGTACAAAGAAAATAATTGAATTCCTACCCCATGTTCCACAATAAAGCTTGGAGTGAGGTTGCTATCAACGTTAACGTCAATGTCTCCATAACATTCTTTACAAAACCTTTTCTTTATTTTAAAGAGTATTTCCTAACAATAATGTCCAATTGCCCTAAGGGTATTTCTTTTGATTAAGAAGTAATCAAAAGAAAAAGGTGGTTACTTCTCCCTTTGGGCAAAGAATATTTTGATGCCCTAAAGTGGAAGGTCTAGCATCGTAGGCCAACTTTAAAAAATTCAGTAGATTTTCCTGGGTTCCTTGCTACCTACATTCTTTCACTATGGAAGGGGTTTTAAAGCACTAAGAATCTATTTTTCTTCCTGAAGTTGCCATGTTAACCAATCCACAACATTTTTGGTTGTTCTCTTGATTTGTTCACAATTTTAAAGTTATTTTTTTGGGTTAATTATTTTTATAAGGAGTGGTTTTATGGTTAAGATATTTTTTTTTTAAGGATCCAGCTTAAATATAAGTTGTTTTATAAGTTAGATTGAAGAATAATTTGCTTAACAACAACAAGATATTGTTATGGGGTTGTGTGAGACTTAAGTCAACCTTGAATACCCTTTATGATAATATAAATTATATAATTAGTTTCCACTCTCAACACCTAGTGAGATTTGAACCTTATACCCAGTAAAGTCTAAACCTTAAACAAACTAACTGGTTTAAACCCATTATCATTCCAACAATTTATAACATTTTTCAAATAAATTTTAAAATTATAAAAAAAAATAGGTAAATTTTAAAATGTTAATCAAACAATTTTTAACTAAATTTAAAAAAATTTAGATGTTAGTAATGAAAGTTTTCTATAATTCATTTATTTATATATTTATTATATATAACAAGAATGAGTATATTTTGTATGAAAAAGTTGTTGTCATTGCACTCGTCCGATATAAATATGTAATCTATCTAAAGAGAGATCCTAACACCTATCCAAATTTTGGAGCTTACTATATAGAAAAACATAGCAATCCTTTGCAAAAGATATTGAAAAGGTATTATTGATATAAATTCTATTAAAAAACACCTAAGATCAAGCAAACTTGTGGGAATGTTAAACACTAGCATTAGGTAAAAGCATGATGGTTGTAAGCTTTCTCCTAGTTCTCTTTTATAGCATGAAAATTCTAGCTTACACCATCATTTTCACATTTTCCTGCTATTGTTTAACAATATTATCTTCCTTGACCTCGTTAACTATTGGTTCAATAGAGAGTTTGACATTTGAAGCAATTCAAGTGGAACTTTTAACGAGATTCACAACTGCTTATTAAAGAGCAACATACTCAACTTGAAGGGATTGTATCTGCCTCATTTAATTATGCAAGATTTCTAGTATGAAAACATATTCATTATTTCTAGTTTCCTAACAAGAATGCATCCTACTAGTAATAGCCAAAATCAAATTCCTATTATTTGTAATAAAAACTTCATGTCTCCTAAGATTTTTGAATAACAATGGTTTCGCACAATGGGCATCTACCATACTGCAAGTGGTTCATTTTGTAAGCACTACATACAAATTGCAAAATTCCCCTATCATTTCCCATTGACTCCACTAACAAGCTACCATAACCATTAACCAAACCCTTTACCGATATTCACTCAAATAATTGACTATGGAGTGAGATACTTCCAATTTCAGAGTTTGTTTCACTGACCTTTTCTTTTCCAACATAGAAAGAAGGCACACAAAAATATTTAGAAGAAATAATGGTTGACTGATAATTCAAAGTCATCCATACCAAACTAGGAAGTGATTAGTGCCAAAACCACTAAGACACCAGAGAAGATCATTGAGAGAATTAAAATCCCACATAAATGAACAAGAACTCTTCTTTATATTAGAGTATCCCAATTGAAGTTAAGATGGAGTAGAGAAAGAAAGCACAAAACAATAATTCACAAAGACCACCCAACTTGCATACCTAAATCCAAATCCATCATCCCACCTACAAAAAAACCCAAGTCCAACTGTAATTGATGAACCTACTCTCACATTAACGTCAAGTATGTGAGGGTAGAGGTTAAACACTTTGAATGTAATGATCCAAGATTAAAATACCCATGGAATTTGAGGTGCCATTTGTCCCTCATGCAAAAATAATGCATAACTATGATTTGAAACTTAAGGGATGAGGCAAGATTACACCCCAGTTTTAATTCTTAGAGCTCCACGATCTAGATAAGAGGCCATGTTAGCTAGATGAATTGCCCATTTTTTATGTTCCCTTAGGATGTGATAATATTTGACAATTTCAAACACACTAACTTCCTTTTCTATTTTCTTAATAATTCTTGTAAGTTTATCATCACTCAAAGAGGAAGTTTTGTGTATTAATTTGATAACTAATGCCAAATCTTGTTAATAATTAGACTTTTGTTGTAACTTGCAGAGATAAGCTTCAAGCCTTGGAAAAGAGCTAATGTTTCTACTTGGTGATTTGAAACTTTGCCTAAACTCTTTTCAAAGGCAATTTTTTGGTTTCCCTCGAGATCAAGAGCAATTCCCTAACCTACTACACCTTTGATAAATACAAACTTATATAAACTTGCAATGATATGCTTTTAGTAATTTCCATTAACTCTTCTTATCCCAATAAAAAATAATTATTTTTAAACCTTTTTTTTTGTTAATTCATTTTCTTCTAGTAGATCACAAATCATGCATACATATGAAATCAAGTAGCCTTATTACTATTGTGGCTTTTCATAAGGGAGACCAAACCAACAACAATGGAGGTGCTATATTATTTTTGTCTGTGAAAATGAACAAAAATAATACTACTAGTTGACCATCCCTATGCTTAGACATATGTTTGGCATTATTGTCAAAACCACTTCATACAATTTGTTGGGTAATACTGACACACCATAGTTGTAAAATATATAAGAAAATAAAATAAAATTCCTTGATAATAAACAAAAAAAGGCTATGTATGCATCATTCATCAAAAAATGTTGATAGGGTCGAATCCTGTGCTCTTGGGCCCAATGGAGAGTGACGCCCACATTGAATATGCCTCTTAATGTGGGCCAAACATGCATCTAGGTAAATCAAACATGAGCGTTAGTGTCTTTGAATCTGTTGAATGTCGTTGAGGCAAGCTATAATTTCATTGCAATCCTCATGTTTCTCTTTGAGGACGCAACCCAACAATTTTCATTTGTTAGTGAAGGGTTATGGGATGAAGATACCAATTCCTACACTCCCTAGTATGGCTAGGGTTAGGGACCCAACCAAATACTTCAACTTGAATTTCAGAGTTTGAATGGACCTACCATTATATTATTGTTAAGGCTTGAAGATGTTGGATTTCTTCCTAAACTTTAGGAGGGGTGACAAAGGTACATTTAAGCAACTGACTGGGCTTGGGACTGGGCTCTTGGTATGCTTAAAGAACCATAACCCCTATATCCATGCCTTGGGTCCATTCTCTGCCTTGGCATTGTGCCTAGAAAGGACCATTACCATGCATTGGGGATTTCCCAAGAAGGGTGCGAGACAATGGATAGACTAGGGGGAGGTCAGAGTAGAGTAAGCCATATGGGAAAAAATTGAGACTGAACTAACCAAAGGGGTGAATACAAAAGAAACTAGATAAATGAAAGTAAAGGGAGAGAGATTGGGTGAAGGAGAGAGCCATAAGGATAGAAGAAACAATATTAACCATAGAGAGATCAACCTCAACGGTGAAACTCAGATTCCTAGGCTTGAGAGAAAGAAAAACAAAATTAAATAGACAATACGTGCTAGAGGTGATGACCAATAGGAAATTTACTAACTTGTGCGTGCTTGCTCTAGTCACTGTTTGCTAATTCCTACTGCCAAACCCCTCACAGGATTTCGCTCAGTCTCATCTCTTACACCCCAAAGGCTATGAAAGGGCACCGAGTTGTCCATGCAACAACATAATGAGAACTGTGGAGGTCCAGGCTAGGAAGGCCTAGGTCCTCCTTCACAAGAGTGCCAAGTAACCAAATGTTGAGGGGGAAAAATCCTAATTGTAGCTTGGCAAAAATGATAAACTAGTAGATAATGGCAGAGTAGGCCCAAGTATGGTAAGAAGACACAAAGGTCGTGAGCATTACTATATTAATTCATTGTATTGTGATGACTCGTAGCATGTGTGAGTGCAGCGGGGAATTGGCCACACCAACCCCCTCTTTAATGCCCAGAGAGGTGGAGGAGTGGCGAACCTTCTCTCCCTCTCCGCTGGCTCTATTTCAAACACCCCCATCAAGGCTAATAATTTTTAAACTTACTAAAGTTAAATTTAATTAAATATTCCAAAAAGGCATCCAAAATTGTTGCACTCTCCTAAATGGCCTAACCCGTGGTCTTGCCTGATAATAATATCATTACATTTACACTATATAATTTGATACATATATATATATATCATATGCTTTGAAAATATATTCCAAACTACTCAACATCATAATGGCATTTAGCCATTAAAAACATTCTTATAATTTATTAGCAAAAAAGAAAAAGGAGCTTTTAAAACCCACATTATGAGTAAATCTAACTTTTAACTTGTAGAAATTATTTCAATCCTCTTTTAATCTAAACATGTGAGTGTAACATTATCTTAATATATAATCTAACATAAAATCATCTTAATATAAAACATAACATATAAGCTTTCAAGTTGTTTAAACAACATTTAACTGTAAAACACTCTATCATAAAACCTAACATAAGGGCCTTTCTATTATTTAGTCAATTTTCTTGTAACACCTAACCCAAAATTTTCTTAGAGCACCTAACCCAAAACCATGATGATGACTTATTATACACATCTCCAAGTCTAAGTGCAAATGAGATGAAGTCACTAGCCTCCTATGCAAAATTGAATGTGTGCTCATTCTAAATTTGCTATCTCATATCACAAGTTTATAATGATTTTTAATATTATTAATCTATAAATTAATATTATAGAAAATTTGTATTTGGAAGTATAAATTAAAAGGAAAAGATGTATTTGGAAGTAAAGGTTGGGACAATATAGAAACCCACATGCTAATTACATCACCATGCTTTTGGAGAGCAAAGGGCAATAAATTATTGTGAAGGGAATAATTACATCACCATGCTATTATTGTGAAGGGAATAATTACATCACCATGCTTTTGGAGAGCAAAGGGTAATAAATTATTGTGCTCTTCTTGCTTTGTAGTGAAGCACACGCTCTAATGATTTCACTAAGAAAGCGATACTTCTACCTTCACAAATTATTGTGCTCTTCTTGCTTGCAGTTGAAGCACACGCTCTAATGATTTCACGAAGAAATAATGAGGATTTGACATTGACAAATCTTAAAGCATGAGAGTGTGGTATCAAGCAAGCTCCAATTTTTGTCGCATGTCCATGAGAAGCATAATAAAAATGTGCTTTATAGAATCACATGCGAATAAAATTGTCACTTTATTTGAAGAATTCCATACATTTCCTAACACAATTTTGATTTTGTATCTTTTAAATTTTATAACAGTGCCCATCTAATCATGGGAAACTTACCCCTTTGATTCAATCATAGATTTGTGTTTGCTTCCTTCTTGAATGTTAAACAATTGTAATTTATTTTATAACAAAATAATATATTTTTAATATAATTTCTTGAATTTAAAAAATGTGTAATATATTTTTATAATATTAGTGGTTTTATTCATTTTTTTTTTAACAGAATGTCTTTTCGCAATTTGCTTTTTATACGTGTGTAAGTGTTTGTCGTTTTGTTTTGTTTTTGTTTTTTTTTTTAAATTTTAGGTGGGATTACATTATCATCATGTCTAATATATCGCCTTGATCAGAGCGAGGAATTTAACTAACAACTTCACATCAAGGAGTGCTTTAATAGAGCACCATATCACTATCTATTCAAGACTCCATGGACATGTAAGTGTGCGTCTTATTTTTCTAAATCAAACTTATTAAACTTATAAGAATTAAACTAATCTTAAAAACACTAAACTTATTTAATATTTAGTTATTTTTTATTTTAAATTTTTTATTAAAAATATAATAAATATTTTTTTTGCAAGATTTATTTAGTTTCTTATGAAAGTGCATAATAATTTTATTAAAATTTAGATATTTGAAGATGTAAAGTGAAATAATGCTAAGCCTTGTAAATACTAATTTTGAACAAGAGAGCCACTGTCGTAGCGGTAGTCCCTGCTGGGGTTGAGAGCCTGGGGCCGCTAATCCAAATAAATTGTTGAGCTACAACCCAACTGCAGTGCTTTCCCAGATTTTTTGAAGAGAGTGTTTCTAGCTAGAGGATGCACTGTGCTGGTTGTAGGAAATACAAGTGCTGGAATCTGTAAGGGAATGAAACCTAAAGTATTTATTGATATCAACAATATTCTAGAGCTACAGGTTATCAACGGACTAGATTTTGCGATTGAGGTTGGAGCATTAGCAACAATTGCCAAGCTTATCGAAGCTTTAGAGGATAGAAAAAACATTGATATTGGTGTATCAGATCAAGGTAAGGTGAGTTGTAACAAAAGAATAGTATTGAAGGGAATTTCCGATCACTTGAAAAAGGTTGCTTCTGGATTTCCATACAATATTAGAACTTAAAACTACCAAACTTAAATTCAACTTAGTCTTGGAAAAAAAGAATTCAATATTAGAACTTAAAACTACCAAACTTAAATTCAACTTAGACCTGGAAAAAAAGAATTCAACTTAGTCCGAAAAAAGAATAAACATAATAAAAACTCAAAATTCATAAAATAAAAATAGAGAAACAACGAATCGAATAATAAATTAAATCAAACCTCCCTAATGCCTATGAATTGGAATTGCGTTTCACCAAATTGATATTCTATGTGTTCATAACTAAGTTGCGCATTATAACGAATAAAATGTTATTTAAAAATTCTAGGTTGATGATCTGATGTAATCAAAAGTGTTCATAACCAAGTTGCACATTATATGTAAGTGACAAAAGTGCTTTGTCTAACCAAAATTATAAACTACTAACTTCATGCGCCATGTGGACCCCACATGAAGGCCACCCGCCTTATTACTCAGTTCCACAAAATGACCATGCAAGACATGGAGGATGCCACATGATTACCTGGAGTCTCTTTGTTGAGCTTGATTACCTCGATTTTGATTCCATGGGGATCTCTCATTCCACTGGCTTGTTTGATCATATCCGGACTTTGTTTTTACAAGTATTGTCGTATCAGTTTATGCATCTTTTCCTGCTTTTGCATTTGTTGGGTTGCATCTCTGTTTTCAACATAATGAATGCTTTTATTTTATGTGTATTCTATGTTGCTTTAATTCTATGTGGGCACCATGTGATGAATCTCTTCCACTTGATGATTTTATAGAAATCAGTCTGCTCTTTCTCAGCATGAGAAATGTGGGTTTTGTTATGCCATAGCTTGCAAAGTATGCTTGTTGCAATGAAACCGATCTATCAGATATTACCGAAGTTTAAAATTGGTCTTCAAGGCTAGGTTTTTTCTAATCTCAGTTGAGTAGAGCGTGTTTGGAAAAAGGGCAGTTAGTCCAGAACATGAGATTATGCATTTCACGTCTTTCATAAAACAAAATTGGTTTCAATTCTATGATAAACTCGGGCTATCCATGAATTCTCGTTTGTGAGAAAACTTATTTGATGTTATGCGGCATGGAGATGACCCCCTTGGACATTCCAGTAGTCCTAGATGAATAAAGCAGCATGGGGATCGTTGGCGCTACTCCAGCTTAGCAGCTACTCCAGTAAAGTTGAGGAATGCACTGCTAACCACCCGACGCACAATGGGTTCCGCATCTGAACAAATAGTATTGTAATAGCCCACTTGAAGGTTGTCGCTTACTGCAGCCCCAGCTAAAGCACAAAATAATACAGCAAAGAGGGTCACCTTATGGCACAGAGTCTTTGCAAGCCCATGCAAAAGCTGTAATGGATGTAGAGATGTATGATTGCAAAGGACACTTGGAGTGCATGCAGAGATGTCACATACAAAGTAGTAATAAATCACCACGTTTTGCTATGGGCCCACAAATTTACCATTTGTCTAACTCTTTGGGCCCACTACCCTACAACTTGTCTCGCATGTGATAGCTCGGTATTAATTGAATGACACTATTTTTAATGCTAGCAACAATACATGAATCTTGTAATTTTTTTTATATATATAGCGTGCTATTTCCTATTGTTCTGTTGTAAGATTTCTTAGATTTGTTCTTTGGAAATTTCTTGTACACCTTCAGGAAATCTGCTCGATTAAATTGTAGTACTACCTCTGTTAGTTTCATTTGATGTTAAAGGTGTTCTTGGTTAGTTTAATTACGTGGATTTGCTGTCTTAAGCTCTTGTTTGCCTCTTAATAATGGGTTCGCTTCAGTCCGGTCTCTTGTAAAATATGAGTCGAACGCGACATAAATCTCTGAATCCTACTTGTCTTTTATGGCTTCGATTTGCATAGAGGGAGGGATTCTCCTGGGCTGAGAGTTCACTCAAGGTGCGCTCTATCCACTAGGCCACCCCTTCGTTCTAAGGAACATCACGACTCCTCTTCTTTTTTTTTTCTTGTTTTGCTCAGGCTTGCAATGTTCAGGGTTCCTGACTTTTATATGTTCATGTCTACCTATAATACTTCCGCCCAGGGTTTCATCCCAGCTTCTACGTTAGGATGCTTATGTGTTTTGTACAGGCCCCTCTTGAAGGTCTCAACCCTTATATGTTAATACCATCCACACGGATCTGCCTGCGTAGCCCCTGCTTTGACTCAGATAAAATCCACATAAAGGCCCTCATAATTTCTCTGGCAATAAAACTTTCTAGGAGAATGAAGATTACAAAGGCCTATTATTACTACAACAATGTTTTCTTGTAATAGTTTATGTTTTATCAAACTCCGTTATTCATACGGATAACGAGTTCCATAACTAGATTTGAGTTATGGAACTCTTTTAATTCTACAGTCCTTGTAATTTTTGTTAAGACATAATTTAGAGTATTTCTTATTTCTCTGCAACCAACTAATTTTTCTGATAGATTATAAATTCGCAAGCTATTATCACATTACACAGATACTATACCTCCTAATAGAATAAGAATACAACATCCTTGTATTTCTGCAAACAGTGAATTCTCTGATAGGTTATAACTACCAGTTTATCACTTTTCTACAGGAAACGTAATTTCTGACAGAATTATAAATACAAAATCCTTCCTGTTCCTACCACAGTGAACCTTTCTTAGTTTAGAATTACCATATTAATTTATTTCTACAGATACTGTTTCTACCACAGTGAACCTTTCATAGTGTAAAATTACCAATTAATTTATTTCTACAGACACTGTATTTTTCTATTGAGTTATGAAAATTACTAAAACCTTATATCTCTTCAGACACTTAGATTTCAGATATGCTATAAATTGAAGAAAAGACTCACTGTAACTTTCACAAAACAAAATTGGTTTCAATTCTGTGATAAACTCGTGCTATCCATGAATTCTCATTTGTGAGAAAACTTATTTGATGCTGTGCGTCGTCTTTGTTTTTGCAAGAGCTTTGTGGCAGATCACGATGGAAACGCTGATGATATTTTGATGTGGAGAATCTCATTCGACCAGACTGTCCCTCATATTTTGAAGCTTTTCTCCAGGTGAGTTATTCGCAACTTTATCTTGTAAAAGTTTTTCTGCTGGTGAAGTGCAGTGCTTTGTACTATGACATTGCTTCCCTCTGTTCCCACTTGGAGGATGAGCACCCTTTTGAATATAAAGCTGTTGTAAGTGTTTTTTCATAATTCTGTTTTGTTTACTTCAAACCAGAGATTTATTTTTCAGGAATATTGCAAATCATTGCCAAAAAAAATACCAGAAAGAAAAATCATTGCCAAAGAATCGTTTCCAGAGAAGAATAGAAATCGTTGCTTAAACAACTACTATGCCACTGGTTTTCTTACCTTGCTTACCTTGTTTTCTGTGGTGCAGGTGCAAATGAAAGGAGTCTCCATTTCTGCCACCCCTCCATTGCTGCCAATCCTGCCATTGCAGACTTTGGCGAGGTTTTCAAAATGAATTTAACCAGTCTGCTAAAGATTACAAGTACATCTTCAAAACTTCGATGCAGATTAGTTCAAGAAAGTCTTCCACATAATTTTTGAAGCACGCTTCCATGTGTTTGCTTTAGAATAAATTTATCCAGTCTTCTGAAGGTCAGAACTTCAATGCATTAAGACACTTGGAAGAAGCCATGGTAGTTGTAGAAAAATCCGTGGCAGCTGTACATGTAGCATCAGCGGTGATGGTTACCTGATGTGCGTTTCTTACTAGTTATCCAAAGTTTTGCATACAGGCGAAAGTAACTTTGGATATCACAAAATAGACAAAGAAGAAATGCAATCAGAACTTTGGATAAAAACGCTTTGTACATCTAAAGTTGCCTTGGGAAACATGAAGTTTCCAATAAGAGGTCGATTTGGAAACTTTGCTTAAAATTTTGGTGCGGCCAAATTGCCAGCGAAAACTTTGGTTAAATATTTGTACCCAAGCAAAATGTTTGGTCAAACGAGTGTTTAAATGTCAGTCGATGCCGTATCGAACGCTATAGTCCCTGCTATCCCAGAGGCAGGGACTAATAAGATTGATGCTCCTTTGCAATGTCTATTAAATGACAAGTTTCCATCACCAGGTATATTTCCTCTACATTGCTATCAATCTCGTTTTACTATGTAGAGTATTCTCACAATAATGATTGGGTTTATAGATATGCCCAACATTGTTATCAAAACCATTTTACTAGGTAGAGTATTTTGCAAACAATGCTTGGGTTACTATGTAGGATATTTTGGTAGCAATGCTTGGGTTTATATGTATCCTTTCCAAAATTAAAAACATTAAATTATAATAATTTAATAATCTAAATTATTACCATTACGATTATGGTTATATGGAGGGGACTTTAGGGTTGTGGTTCTATGGAGGGCATTTGGATTTTTATTTTATCATAACTGAGCTTAACATTTTTGGTGTTTATGGTGTATCTGTAATTTTAATACGATTTGAAAAATTCGAATTAGCATTTACATTTCGAGTATGACTTGGAAAATTTACATTAATATTTATATTTTCAAACACATTAATTATTAGAATATATATATACATATATAATTGATTTCGGATTCTATTATCTCAAAATGATTTCATACAAAACTATATATTATTATTTAAACTAAGCCTTGTTAGAGTTTTCCATAAGGGAAACTAATACAATTGACAATGGACAATAGTCTATGTCTATTAAAATGTAAAATAAACTTAACTACTAAAAATAAAAGACATGAGCCAAAAAAATGAATGAGACATCAAGTATTTGATGAAGCAACTAGGTCCAGATATTTGGCATTGGTACTTGTTGGGCTGGAGGTTTTAGGCTACATTGGAGATGGTTTTCTATGTGTGCTAACCGAACATCTATGATGATGAGACAAGAGTGATAGGGGCATTGAACTCAATGAATTTAAATAAGAAAGGAGACGATGTCGTTGCATTCCTCATGCCTTTCCTTTAGGACCCTGCCCAAGAGTTCGTTCATTTGCAAATGGAGGGTAATGGAGTTAGGATATTAGTTCCATATTCCCCTAGTAAGCCTAAGACCAGGAACCAATTGACTACTTCAGGTTGGATTTCAGAATCAAAGTAAGCTTAGTGGTCATTAGCGGTCAAGTCTTCAAGTTGGAAAATTTCTTCTTGAATTTTTGGAGGAGTAGATAAGTGGAAAATAGATGCAATATTCTATGCTTGGGATTAAGCTCATGGCCAACCTGAAGATCCTTTACTACCAAAAAATTGGTTACAATGCACCCTCTGGAGGGGCATGGTATGCTGGGTCACAACAGGCCAGAGTGGGGATGACCCCTAGAAGACAAAGAAATCAAGAAGACCATAAGACAAAATACAAAGCAAGAAGGATGCTTGATAAAGACTGAGCTGCTAGGGAGGTCTAGAGAGGAATCTAGCTAGTTGAAACAAAGGGTTAACATAGAGGGAGAGACTCTATGTAGGGTTTGACAACCTTAGGAAACCAAAAACACCAATACCAGGGCACACAACCAAGACACTATGTAGACTATGAACTGAAAGCCATAATGTAAAAGCTATTAAATTAAAATATTTAAAGGAGCTGCAGAGGTTGGAAATATAAAAAAATACTGAGCAACGATCATCCCACTAGGCTTGGAAATGCTTTAGGTTGAGGACAAGCCTTCATCGGTCACCTCCCCCCTCGCTCAAGCTTCTGCTATAACTACCATCAACGTCCTAGGGATCAACTCCATGGTTGTTGTCATCCTACTACTCTCATGAATGCTCGACACCAGGTGCATGCACTGAATACCAACATCCTTAGAGTTAATACTACCATGTAATACATCTCTCACATAACTATTTCCATAGGAGAGAGATCTCCCCTAAACTAGAGATGAATCACAAGAATTTTGGCATGACATGTGGTCATGATAGGTGGAGTTAAGCTCCACAAAACATGCACTGCGGAGTAAATATCCCACCTGCAGCAGGGGAATGTCATAGGAAGAACATAAGAACATATAAAGATGAAAATACCTAACTAGGAAATCATTGACATATAATAGGCTAGCTGCCATATGATTGTGAAAGGAATGAACACCAATTAACATGTGTGATTGCATGGGGTGGGATAGCCATGCCATCCCCCCCTCTTAAATGCGATGAGAGGTAGTAGGGTAGTGGGTTCCCCACCCCCCTTCCTCCATTCAAATGAATTCCAACACCCCGATCGAGGATTTTTTCATGATTGAGGATAATTTGAAGTTGTTCCTTCCAATTAGACCACACCTCATCTAACCATGTAGCTTCCATGTAAATGTTTTGTTCTTGGCAACCCACATTAGCTAGGATATCAACTACTTTGTTTCCAGAGTGTCGAAAATGGGAGGTAATTATTGAAGGAATTCATTGGATTAAGATTTGAATGTGGGATATGAGGATCTCTAGTCACCAAATTTTACATAACTTTTCCAATGGATTCCCATTTAAGATTCTCCTGATTATTGCGATAACCAACTAGGAATTTCCATCAACTTGTAGTTTTGATTATCCTTCATTTTTAGCAAGACGTTGACCTTTCTATAGAGCAAGGAAATATTCCACATTATTTCTATTTATTCTAAAATTTCTAGTATAAAGAATTAGTGCACATCCTTCGTAGTCACAAAATATTTTTCCATATCCTGATTGAGTAGGGTTCCCTTTAGAAGTGCAATCAAAATTCAACTTCACAAATTGATGCAATCTTGGCTAATAGATGACCAAGAATACTTTCATATGCCACAACTCCCTTCAATCCACCCGGATTACCTCCCAAGATCTAAACCTATCAAAGCCCAGCAACAATCTGATCATGCCCTTTTTGTAAAGAAAAGACCCCAATTTCCATGCATGATAATATTTGGAGCCAAGCCTGTGGGGTTTCAATTCAAAGCCCAAAGAAATTCTCCAAAATACTAATGTGAATTCCCTTTTCCCTATATATAGCGGCACTCTTCCTTTATTTCTACCAACAAAAACCTCTGAAATATGTCCCTTCTGGATTTAAACCTCTCTCCTAACAAAGCTTCGAATTTTAATCATGTCACAACTTCCTTTTTCTTCCAGGAGGCTTCACCTCTTCTACACTTCAACACTTTTGCATAAGAATGAAATACCCCTTCTTATGGTTTTTATGCTTATCTCCTCTATTTCCTATTACCTCATGCCCACAGAACCCAACTATAATAATTCCTCTGTGCACCCCGACACTAAACCTTTGAAACTTTCGAATGACCAAAGAATCTCATGTGCCTCCTTACACATGGTAAAGCATCCTTTTTGAGCTTGCATTATATCTAAAATTTTCCCTTCCCATTCTGATCTCAATCTCCTTAACTATCACTCTGAGAAATCACAACGCAGAATAAAATTACAATCGATCCAATTGGGGCAAAAGGTCCACACACAAGATTCACATAATTTCATTTCCGAATTAAATACACGTACACACATCTTATAAGAGGCACTTGTTGGGTTGTGTTATATTCTTTCCACATAGTTGACATGGGGTTTGAAGGGCACTCGTAACCCCACTTTATGGGGTTTGGGGCAGCGCCCTGGAAAATTTTGGTTTTGGACCCTATGTTAGGTTGGGCGGACCCACCTATGGTTTTGTGCATGATTTTCGCACATGTTTTTTGGATGCGATGGTTTTCGGTCCATGGTATTGGATGCGATGGTTTTCTGTCCATGGTATTGGATACTTCGGCATGTATAAATATGTATTGTAACATTGAAAGAAACATAATGAAAAATCAAGCTAGTAGTCCCGTTTTGCGATCCAGGGAAAATCTATGTGTATATGTGTTTTATGTGTTATGATCTCACATTGTTTATTTTCTGTGTTTTGGAATTCGTATGCAGGTAATTTCTGTACGGGGTTAAAACCTACTTTTGGTATCAGAGTTGTTTTGGCTTCAAGGGGATGCCTTTGTTGCTAAGGGGTTTCGCTCGAGCCTGTGGTAGACCCTGTTCAGTGGGAGATCTGCGAGATCGATTCTAGTGGTGAAAGAAGACGGCGAGCAGTGGAAGGATAGAGATCGAGAAATTTAATGGTTAGAGTTTTGAGTTGTGGAAACTCAAGATGGAGGATCTGTTGGTGGATAAAGACTAGTGGATTGCGGTAGATCCGAGTACTAAACCAACAAGAGTGTCCGATGAAGAATGGAAGAATTTGGATCGGAAGGCAAAGAGCACAATACGATTGTGTGTCTCAAATTCAATATTGATGAATGTATCAGGGGAAGCTACGACGAAGGCTTTGTGGGACAAGTTAGGGATTTTGTACCAATCTAAGTCTCTGGTGAATAAACTGTTCTTGCAGAAAAAGTTGTATAACCTGAGGATGAAAGATGGAGACTTGGTGACAGAGCATCTGAATTCATTTAATACTATGGTAAGTTAGTTAGCATCTGTTGATATTAAAATTTCAGATGAAGATAAGTGCATCAGTTTGTTGTGTTCTCTACCAGATTCGTGGGATACTCTGGTTATTGCAATAGGTAGCAATGCAACTGCCTTGCATTTTGATGAAATAGTCTCATCCTTGCTGACGGAGGAGATGAGACGGAAAAATATGGACAACCCGAATGGTGATGCCTTGTCTGTACGAGGACGGTCCCAGAACAGAAACAAAAATAAGTCATCGAGTGGGAGATTTAAATCTAGAGGGAGATCTAAATCTCCAAGAAAACCTGTGAAGGTGGTGTGTTGGAAATGTGGAAAGGAAGGGCACTTCAAAAGGGGCTGTAAATCTAAATCTCCTGATAAAGGAAAGGGATCTGATGATGCTCCTTCTACAGAGGTGAAAACCACCTCAGATGAAGGTGGGAATGTGTACTTGGCTTCTTCAAGTACACATGTAGATCATGAGGCATGGTTGATTAACTCAAGTGCATCCTTTCACTTCACTCCCCATAGAGAGTGGTTCTACAAGTATGAGAAATATGATGGTGGTGATGTATTCTTGGGAGATGACAGGAAGGCTAGAATCATTGGTCGTGGAAAAGTAAAGTTGAAGTTACAAGGTGGAAGGGTTAGAACAATTCTGGGTGTTCTACATATTCCTGCATTGGCCAGAAATCTGATTTTTGTAAGCAAGCTGGATGATGCATGCGTAAAAACAGTGTTCGAGAAGGATACCTGTAAGATGGTTCGGGGAGCACTGGTATTGATGTGGGGAGTTCGGATTGGAACTCTATAGAAGCTGCAAGGTAGTACTGTTGTTGATGGGTGCAACAGTTCTGTGGTTCCTGAAAGTGGAGCAGAAAATTTAGTGGTCTCTGGAGAGAGGACCATGTTGTGGCATCAAAGGCTTGGACATATTGGATAGAAGGGCCTTCGAATACTTCATGGTAAAGGTATGGTAGAAGGTATGAGTAATATCTCTCTGGATTTTGATTTCTATGAAAATTGTGTATATGGGAAGCAGAATCGGGTGAGTTTCCCCTCTGGAAGTAAGAGGGTGAAACAGATATTAGAGCTTGTTCACAATGATGTGTTTGGACCTGTGAAGGTTCCATCACTTGGTAAGTCTGTGTACTATGTATCATTTATAGATGACTTCTCAAGGAATACATGGATATATTTCCTTAAGAAGAAATCTAAAGTCTTTGACAAGTTTAAAGAATTCAAGGCTCTCGTGGAAAACCAAACAGAAAAGAAGATAAAGGTGCTGAGGACAGATAATGGTGGAGAGTTTTGCAGTAATGAATTTGAAGAATTATGTAAGAAGTGTGGTATAGCACGACAAAAGACTACTTCATATACACCTCAGCAAAATGGAGTTGCAGAAAGAATGAATAAGACGTTGATGGAAAGGGCAAGAAGCATGCTCAGTGGTGCCAGGTTAGGACAAGAATTCTGGGTAGAGGTGGTGGATACTGCATGTTACCTGGTCAATAGGTCACCTTCATCAGCGTTGGATGATAAGACTCCACAAGAGGTATGGACTGATAAGAAACCCTCTCTTTCACATCTAAGGGTATTTGGATGTGATGCATATGTACATGTTCCAAAGGAGAAACGAACCAAGTTGGATAGTAAATCTGAAAAGTGCATCTTTATTGGGTATAAGGATGGTTTAAAGGGTTATAAGATTTGGAACCTAGTAACAAGGAAGGTAGTGTACAACCGAGATGTGGTGTTCAAAGAGGTGAAAGATATTATTAAACATGAAGTTAAACCAAAGGAACCAGAGAAGATAGAGTTTGAGCTAAAGGAGTAAGAATTAGACTCTACAACAGAGGAGGAATCAGAAGATGAAGAGCCACCCACAAAATCCGGCTATAAGAAGATCAGTTCGAGAAAGAAGGCAGCCAGAAAGGTATAGTCCATCTGCTTTCTGTTTAAATTTTGATTTATCCATTACTGATGACGATCCCAAAACTGTGAAGGAAGCAGTAGATTCAGAGGATGGAAAACTCTGGAAAGAGACCATGGTTGATGAAATGGCATCTTTGCACAAAAATGAGGCTTGGGATCTGGTGGAGTTGTCGGCTGGAAGGAAACCCATTGGCGGCAAATGGTTGTTCAAGAAGAAGACAAATGCAGAAGGAAAGGTGGAGAAATACAAAGCTCTGTTGGTGGCAAAAGGTTATTCCCAGGTGCCGGGAATTGATTTTGGTGATATTTTTTTCTCTTGTTGCCAAGGTAATTTCTATTAGATTACTTTTATCTGTTGCTGCTGCTTTCGATTTTTAGGTAGGACAGATGGATGTGAAGACAACATTTCTTCACATGGATCTGGAAGAGGAGATCTACATGAAGCAACCTAAAGGCTTTGCGGTGAAGGCTAAGAAAGAATTGGTATGCAAGTTAAAGAAGTCTCTGTATGGGTTAAAACAATCACCAAGGATGTGGTATCAGAAATTTGATACATTTATACGGGGACTTGGCTTCACCAAAAGCAAAGCAGATCATTGTGTGTATTTTAAATTAATTGGTGACCATGTTATTTATTTGGTCTTGTATGTGGATGATATGTTGCTGGTTGGAAATGTCAAAGAAATTATCCAGGATTTGAAGACCCAATTTTCCTCCAAATTCGACATGAAAGATATTTGTGCTGCAAACTATATTTTAGGCATGGAAATTAAAAGAGATCGAGAAAAGAGGAAGCTCTGGTTAAACCAGAGGAAGTATGTTGAGACAATACTGCAAAGGTTTAATATGCAGGATAGTAAACCGGTGAAGGTTTCTATTCCTGTATGTGTAAAGTTATTTGCTGAACAGTGTCCCAAGACACACGAAGAGGAAGAGGATATGTCTCGTGTTCCATATGCGAGTGCAGTCGGTATTTTGATGTATGCAATGGTCTGTACTAGACCAGACATTGCACATGCAGTGGGAGTATTGAGCAGGTTTATGTCAAAACCAGGGAAGGAGCATTGGACAACAATGAAGAGGGTTTTCAGGTATTTGCGTGGCACTAGTAATTATGGTTTGTGCTACCAAGGAAGACCAGGATTGGATAGAGTTTTGGATATCCGTGGCTTTGTTGATGTAATCTCCGTACGCATAAGTCGCCAGAAATGAATATCAACCATTGGATCAAAGATAACACAGATCAACGGTGGACTTGTAATTGCGACAAAAGGCAGACTCGATAGGGATTCTAGGGCAGATTTAATATTATTTTAAGTTCAATATAAAGCCATTTGTCGGGTTTTTCTATGTATTTGGGGTTTTCCATTATAAACCCAAATACAAAGGAAACCGCGACTTGCGACTTGCGATAGCGATATAAAAGCGGACCCGATGGAATTGTAGGGCAGATTCAATGATTTTTGAAGTCCGATAGAAAGAGTTTTTGCGGGGTTTTTAGTGTATTTCTCTGTGTAAATAGAGAAACATATTCTCGGGGATTTCAACTGTGCCAGTGGTCCTTTTTGTTTAAAAACAGGTGGCCACCATACTTGAAGGCGTTTTACAATGATTATTTAACACTCAGAGGGGATTTGAATGGACAGAGGCTAGGAGCCAGAGAGCCCGAAGGGGGAGATGAATAGACAAGCACCGATAGGCTTAAAAGCCATACAATGGTAGAGACATGAGATAAGGAGTTGCTGAGACAAAGAAAAATCAGAAGGTAGAGCCACGAGATAGAGTCGAGAGCCAGAGCCAGAGTCAAGAGCCAGAGCCAGAGCTAAGAGCCAGAGCCAGAGCGCAGAGCCAAAAAGCTGAGAGCTTCAGAGCCAGGGATGAGATGGTATTCTAAGCCCATTGTTTCTTTGTAAAATAGTGGAGTTGAGTGTGGAGCTTGTAAAAGAACTATTGCCATAATCCCAGAGAGCCTAGTTGAGTTGACTAGAGCTCAAGGAGACATAGCCCAAGAGTTTTGGGTGAACTCCATATTAAACTTGTTGTCTTATGTGTGATGCTCATTTGCTGCATTGTTTCATTGTTATATGTTTTATATCAGTTTAAGAAAATCAATTTACAACACATAAACAATTTTAAAACAAACATAAGCGTATACCTATATTTTCAAGCACTTATTAATTCCGCAATTGGTTAATCATAAAGACTTGGGAATACTTAATCTCTTTTAGTGGGAGAGGTTCTTGTAAGCTCACAAGAAGCCTTTAGTGCCCCAACTTCAGATCAAGCCACATGGTCGAACAAATGGATGACTTAGGGATTTGGGACTAGTCCACACACTTGGAGCCAATTCTCTGACATGATCTCAGATTAGGACAACTGAATTTGAGTCGCCCTGAAGATATGCAGCCCTCAATGGAATCATCTTTTCCTAGTCATCTGTCATTATCATGCATGAACTAAGAGAGGAAGATGGAATAAAAAATTCTATATAAACAGGCCATGTGGGAGCCAAAATATGAGACATTGTTATGCTGGCCAAATTGCTATTAGAGAAAATCACCATTCCATTGTTGAAGCCAAAGAAGGGAAGAGAACTAGTATGTTGGTCATATTGCTTCTAAGAAATCCATCATCTTAGTGAGATAAGAGGAATCCACCATTGGAGAGTCTTCACACTTCTTTGAGAGAGAGGAGAAACTTGAAAAGATATTGAGGAAAAGAACCCCCCTTGATGATGATTTTTGAGTACTATAGCTCAAAGAATTCTCTTCAAGTGTCTAAGATTCATCTATTGTATTCATCCTTTACCACTAGCAGTCAATAAAGGGAGTTTTTTTCCATTATTTTTTTGACTTGTTTTCTCCATTGAGCATTGTTTGTGTATTTACCTCTTTGTTTTAGTTTATGTTTATGTATGCATTGTTTCCACTATTTACAATGTTGTGCTTATCTAAGTCTGTCCACTAACAACACCAATTATGCCTATGATCCTTTGTAGGGAACAATCAGTTGTTAAGGAGGTGCCTTTGGTACACCATTTCCATAAAAACACTACCACAAGAATGGTGACCGTACTATTGTCTTTTCATTAATCTAAATATTGTGTTTGTAGGACCTTCTCTCTGCATGTCCATTTTGTAAGGTGCTCAACACCTCTCTGGAATTTTTGCAGGACCTCAGGGACCTGTTCTGGACCCACAGAATTGAAATTTTCATTTTCTTTGCTCGCCCGCACGACTTTTTCTCTGACAGACACACACATGTGTCTATGTGTGCCTAAACCTACATGGTCACTAGAAAGCAAAAAGAGAGCCCTGTATTTTCTCTTTTCTGAGGTGATTGGTAGCCTTTAGTGAATTACCTCCACCTCTGCATTTTGCATTTTCTGTTTAGTATGTCTGGTTGCTTTACTAACCTTAATTGGTGGAGCAATTAGAGTATTATACATTTTTATTTGAAATACACACATAGCTTAATTAGGGAGAGAAGTAAGTGGCCAAATTCCACATATGTTTTTCAAACTATTTTACTAAAGTTTCCTACAAATCACATAGCTTAATTAGTAAAGGAGTAAGTGGCTCATCATCCACAAATCTTACTACTAATGAAGGCATTCATTTTTTCATTTTTGGTACTAGAAGCAAGTTTTATTATAGAAAGTAAGTAATCTATGCTTGCTTTGTGTCCCTTAGACAAACCTGGGTTTGCATATGAACAAATTATTAAAGCATTTTCATTTACATCTCCCTTGTTGAAATTCACATAGTTTAATAGGAAAAGAGTAAGTGGCCCATGATCCACAATATATTTATTTTTCAATGCAAGGAACAATCAATACTTAGTGTAATTAGAAGGATATTGTAAAGGAACAACACATATCCACATCTTACCACACTTTGTATGCTCATTTGCATCACACACTAAGCTTCCATAAGCTTTGTACTAGAAGGCATCCAATTTTCGGAACTTTGTGTACTTAGTTTATTTTGGCTTACAAAATCACTCCATAAGTGAATTAATAATCCTTAAAACAACCATAACTTGACCCAACTAAGTTTCCCCACAGGGGCCACAAAAAAAAAATTATAGTTCAGGTTAGGACTATTGGGGGTAAGCATCCCATAAGACACCATGGTCATGTTACACCTTTGAAACATAGTTGTTGAATTTTTAGGGAGCTTAAAATCCTTCAATCATCCCATGGAAAAGAATACCCGAGCATGGTAGAGACCCAATTCAGAGGGGGTTTGTTGGGATAGGGTCCCTAGGATCAGTTTTTGGGTTAGTTAACCCAAATTTTGTATAAGTTTTTGTAAAAGATGTAAAGTCTCCACGGAATGTGGATGAAGAGCACACAAGTAGATAGGAGTCAAAGGGGTATTAGCCCCTTGTTTGGGTAAGTAAATAGGTCAGTTTTGAGACTCACCCATGGTCCGTGGACCATGGTATTGTATTGAATAAAGCTATATATAGTTGAGTCGTAGTGAGTCAAGAGGAAGCTAATGGTAGTGAAGGGCAAGTAAATCAAGATAGAGATTGTTTTGGACAATTGCTAAGGCAGGAAGGCTCTACTTCCTGTACTTGGGAAAAAGGGGAAGGTTCCTGCAGCTGAGTGTGTAGGAGGCCTTGGTAAGTCAGTAACTGAGTGCTCGGACCCCTGCAGCTGAGTGTGTTGGAGGCCTTGGTAAGTCAGCAGCTAAGTGCACGAACCCCTGCAGCTGAGTGCACAGGGTGAAAGAGTCTGTAATCTGAACGTTGAAGATGAATAAAGACTAATTTTGAATAATTATCTTGCAATATGAGCATTATTGTTGATTCTATTTATGTTATGATATGTCGCTTTATAATATGTTTTCTATGGAATAATGAATAAATGTTGCACGAAACTACTGAATATATCTTATTTGTGCATGATTTAAGTAATTATCCATTTTCGCGAAGATAAGGGTTATTTTTGTTATGATTTCTGATGAATTAGATAGATCTACATAAGGCGGATCTAAGATTATTTATTAATGCACAAAAGGCGGATCTAGGATGAATTAGATAGATCTACATAAGGTGGATCTAGGATTATTTCTGTTTAGAGTCCGCAAAGACTGACCACAGACCTTCATGAAGGTCTAGAAACCATTTCATTAAAGTTACAACATCAAGCCATAGAAGGATACCAATCTGCGCGAAGGCAGATTTGAGTTATAAGAGTTTAAGAACCACTTATCACATGTCCCTGGATGCAGAAACCTAGTTCTAGCATCCCCCACTACTGCTTTTGGTGAGACTGTAACCTTCACTATGCAGGTTGTTGCTGAAAGGGCCAGCAGTCAGGGTTTTGTTGGTTGGCGCGAACAACTCTGAACCTGGGTCAGGCTCCCTTAAGCCAATAAATGGTTTCATTATCAGGATCTATCTGAGAGATGTGTGATAAATGGTTTCCTACGAAGAAGGAGCTTGATAGGTGGATTGATAAAAAATCGCACGCATTCACAACTCAGGAGAACAGGAGCCCTAAATTATCCAAGGAACAGTGGTTGCAGATATTTTTGTACATATATGATACCGATGCGTTCTCTAGTTTCTTCCCCGAAGAACCATACGAGTGGTTGTCTAAATTGGCTGATAGTCAAGGGACGTGGAGGCTCGAAGGCCCTATAATGTGGACTCCTGAACTAGTGCAATGTCTGGAAGCATCAGAAATCAATACCACGTGGCTTGTGGACCACTACATTGATAACACATTGGGAAGTTTTGTGACTTATTTCACAATCAATAGAAATATTAGTTATAGCAAGGCAGAACAAAGGATCTTTAAAGGATTGAGGGGTAAGTATTTGAAATCATTGAAGACTTGGATTAAAATGTTGTTATGTGAAAAGAGGGTTATGCAGTTACCTTGATGTTTGGGGCTACACGAAGCAGGATATTCTTTAGAAGAAATGGAGGATCCAGGTCAGAATATAGTCCATTCATTGAACCCCATCAAGGGACAATGAAGGGTCGGTGTTGACTACACCGTGAAGTGCAGTTCAGTTAATTACGCAAGGTATTCTAAGGATACCTCATCCATCCACTCCACCTCCACCCCACCCCCACCTTCGCCTCATACACCTACGCCTTCAACCCCTCCACCTCCATTTCCACCATTCAACATGGAAAATGCAATGAAGATGTCAATTTTTAAGGGAACAATGAGCGAAGATCCCGAACAGTTTTGGTTTTTCGTATGAGCTTTTTGGACGGAACAACAAATCATGGACGATAATATTAAGAAAGCGCAGTTTGTTACAACCTTACAGGATTGCACATTAACATGGTATATCAAGTATTGCACTGATAACCCCAACGTGATGTTGGCAGATACCCAACTAACTTTGAACAAGGAGTTTAGTAAGCCTAAGTCATAGGTGCAGTCAGTAATTGAATTTAAGGAAATCTGACAAAAGATAGATGAGACACCTTGGGACTTTGATCAGAGGTTGAAGTGCCTGATCAGGCAGGCTAATATGATAATCTCATATTCCTAGCATCACAACTGGTTTATAGCATCTCTCTTGCCACATTTAAGAATACCTCTATCGCAGTAGAAGATAGCAACGCAAGCAGAAGCCTTGGAGATCGCGATGAGGTTTGATGCATCGCCTATACAGGATACGAACCTGGGAGTGCAACAAATTCATTCACAGCTGGAAGCCTGCACTTGGAGTTGTAGATCTTGAAGAAAGGAAAGGAAGCTCAGCCGGAGGTGTGCGCCGAGGTCTGGTGTCTGAAATGTAAGAGTCGTGGACATGACAAGGATCATTGCTCTGTCTCTAAGAGCTATATTATAGGGGGAGGGAATGTTCCCCTAAAACCAGAGAAAAATGTTTGGATGAGCGCGGGAGCTACATTATGGTGCGTTATCTGTCAGGTTACAGGGAAACATGCTACTGATAACTGTAATTTATTGTAGAAGTTTGTACAGACCACTCAGCAGTTGTTTTGCAATTTCTGTGAATCTGTAGGAAATTATGAATGCAATTGTAGGAGTTATGAGTTGATGATGGATAGAACCCCTACCTTTAAGATTCCAGTAGAAAACCGGCCTCAAGATCAAGGCACAGGAGCAGCGCACAGAGGATTCCAAGGTCGAGGACGAGGAAGAGGCATTGGACCAGGTCAATAGTGTGGGTAGATAATCTTCTATAACTGTGGCGAAGCAGGTCACTTTGCGCGAACTTGTACAAATCCCACTCATCCATCGTGTCAGTATTATCGAAAGTTTAACCATGTCATAGAGGAATGTCCGATCATTATGGAAAAGATGCAAGAAAAGAAGGCGCATCCCCAGCAGCCTACATAGAACATTCAAATGATGAGGGTTGAGCCCCACGAGGAAGATCAAAGCATAAATATCGTGTTGAGAAGTGGTATGACAGCTGGTGCAGATAAAGGAAAGAAGATTGAGTAATACGGATGGGTGCACAAGGCTACTGAGAAGGAAGTAGATTTTGATCTTAATCACGCTAAAGAGACCTTCATGGAAGCAAAGAAGAACTTCGTCAAGGCTTCCACCTCTGGAAGTCATGAGAAAATTCTAGAAACTAGTACGACACAAGAAGTAGATCCTTCAATACTTGCTACCTTCCTGAAGATTTGTATGAAGCTTTTGTGTGACCAGAAAGCAATAGAAGGGTTGCAAGAGTTAATATACAAGTGCACTAATAAGGAAAAGACTCCTATTGAACAACACACAATAAGAAATATTGGTAAGCATAAGACACACATGGGGCGCGAGATGAGGCTAACTGTGCAGATAGGAGAATATGAAATGGACCAGGCCATCTTGGATATGGGGTCCGATGTGAATGTCCTACCTAAGAAGACATGGGAAAGGATGGGGAGACCTGTGTTGTAGTGGTCTCCTATTCAGTTGCACATGGAAAATCAATAGAAGAGTATTCCAATGGGGTGCTTATATGGTGCGACAATGGACATTGAGGGTGCGAGCACGCTAGCTGACTTTGAGGTCATTGAAATAGCGGATGATAGTAACCCATATCCAGCGCTACAAGGAATTGACTGGGCTAATGATATGAATGAAGTAATTAACTTGAAGTGTGCGAGATTTCATTTGAGAAGAAGTCACTCAGGGTTATGGTGCCACTAGACCCTGCAGAAATCACACGTTATACTGAACCTATTCACGACTATGTAGAAAGTGATGATGATATGGAATAGATATACAAGATAACAATGTGAGATGAGGATTGGATCAATCCTACAACCGATGGAAGAATCGCGTGGGAGATGGATAACTCCTGTGCCTCATATTCATATGAAGAGTTTGAACACTGGCAGCATCGATTGCATGAAGTATCTACTCTCCGCTGCAATATGATGACCAATTCGTTGAGGTGTGTGTTGATTGAGGTAAGAAACCTTATGCATTATGACGGTTTGACTGATGTGGAACTATTTTTAGATGAATTTGAAAGGGAAGTACCAGAAGAGCATCGATTCTAGGCACTAGAATTGGTGTTGCACGCTACGCCTACCCGTTGGTGGGGTACACATAAGGAGAACTTTGCTGGATGGAAATAATACATGAGAATGATGAAGTTAAGGTTTTGCTATGCTAATACTAGAATGAAAAAAAAGTATAGTGGGAAAGATGATCCGTGCGATCATTTGGTAGGATGGACTAAGGTATGGGGAACATAACCACAACCAAAATGGGTGCATATTTTCTGTCATACATTAGATAAAATCTCGATGAACTGGTATCTGGAGACAGAGCTTCGCCATGGCAAAACTGAATGAGACATTTTAAGGGAGAGTTTTGTGTTAAATTTAAGCTTCGAGGATGGGTTTGAGAGAATTGATCAAGCACTCCAGGGGATAAAAGTAGATATATTCAAAACGCCGAAGGAACCGGTAGAATTTCCTCAGCCAAATTGGAGCACATAGTTGTGCCATGCGTTGGAATGTTATAATGTGATTGTTGAATAAGAAGAGGATGATCTGTGGAATATTACCATTCCAGAAACAAAAGGACAACGTGAGGTCAAAGGACCAAAGGTGGCGAACCCGGATATATCTGAGCCATTGAAAACTTGACAAGTAAACAATGGATCTAAAGAAGAACCTAAGTTCGCGAATATAGGAGATTATTGGGATCAAGATATGGTTGATAAGGTAGCTGAGTTGCTGCGCGAGTACCAAGATTTATTCGCAATGAATTTTTCAGATCTGAAAGGGATCATCAAAGATTTAGGTGTTATGAAGATTACTTTGAAGCTGAATGTGAAGCCTATTAAGCATAGGCCTTATCGGCTGAATCCAAAATATAAGGAGAAGGTGTGCTAGGAGCTGGATAAGATGATGGAGGTCGGTATTATTGAGCCAATAGAAGAATCAGATTGGGTAAGCCCAATGGTGGTCTAAGAAAAGAAACAAAAATCCACATATGTGTAGATCTGTGGAAGCTGAATGATGCCTGTGTGCATGATCCGTTTCCAACAACATTTATTGGTGAAGTATTAGAGAATGTTGGCAAACAGGAGGCATATTCGTTTATTGATGGTTTTTTGGGATATCATCAAATAAAGATCGCATCGGAAGATTGGAGCCAGACAATCTTCGCGACGGAGTGGGGTTGCATCAAATATATAGTTGTGCCATTCAGATTGAAGAACACACCTGCAATATTTTCCCAGGTAGTGATCGCGACATTCAAAGAGTTCATTCATAAATTTTTGGAGGTGTATTTTGATGATTGGCCTGTGTTTGGGTGGGTGAAGTGCCATGTTGTGAGTCTACACCTAATGGTGGATACATGTCGAAGGTATCAGATCGCGTTGAACTTGAAGAAATGCATATTTTGTGTTCCCTTTGGGATTTAGCTTAGCCATGTCATATATAAGAAGGGATTGATGGTGGACCCTACGAATATCATCGTAATTGTGAATTTAGAAGCTCCTATGAATGTGAAACAACTGTGTGCAACATTGGGACACACTGGGCATTACAGGAAGTATATCAAGGCTTATGCCTAGATAACCAAGCTGATGGAGAAATTGTTAAAGAAATATGTGATGTTTTGCTGGGATGAAGATTATCAGCATAGCTTGGATGTCTTGAAGGAAAATATGGTGACAATGCTTATTTTGGTGTTTCCGGACTGGAAGAAGGAGTTCCATGTGCATGTAGATGCATCTTGTATTGCGCTAGGAGTTGTATTAACAGAGGCAGGTGAAGGAGAGATTGATCATCCAATAGCTTTCACGAGCAGAAAGTTATCCAAAGCTGAGAAGAATTACTCCACTACAGAGCGCGAAGGGTTGGCGATGATCTACGCGCTGCAGAAGTTTAGGCATTATTTATTGGGAGGACACTTTAAAATGTATACAGATCACTCCGTGCTGAAGTACCTGGTCAATAAGCCTGTGTTGGTGGGGAAGATATGCCGATGGTTACTATTGTTTCAGGAGTATGAATTTGAAGTGATTGTGAAGTCGGGAAGACTGAATGCAGGTCCAGACCATCTATCACATATTGAAATAGGTGAAGAACCAAGTAGTTTGGAGGAAGGAATGTTGGATGCACAACTCTTTGCAGTGTCGCAAATGATCATTTTTCCAATATCATTCACTTTTTAACAACGAGCACAACGCCGAAAGGTTATTCCACTCAACAAAAGGAGTTAGTAGTTTGCCCTGCAGATTTTTCAGTGATTGTAAGTCATTTGTATAAGAAGGGAATAGATGAAGCTTTTAACAAGATTTTGGAGCATGCATTGATGAAGATCTGCAATGCGCAAAAGAATGACTGGGACATGTGCGTACCTGATTTTTTATAGGCTTATAGGATGACCTCCAAGAAGTTGACAGGTCAAATGTAGTTTATGTTGGTCTATGGAATTGTGTAGTAATTCCTATGGAGTATATTGTCCCAAGTTTATGAATTGCAGCATTGATAGAAATGGTGGATCGCGAGACCTTGGAGGAACAACTCGCGTAGATCATGGAGTTAGAAGAAGATCGCTTCCTTGCAGGATTTCACCAGTAGGTGCAAAAGGAACGCCAAAAGGCATGGCATGATCGGCATATTAAGCTACACACGTTTAAGGTAGATGATTTAGTGATGTCGTATGACATCAAGTTCACGAAATTTCCAGGAAAGTTTCAAATGCACTGGTTGAACGAGATCCAAAGCTTTGTGCTTAGCGAGCATACAATCTATCCTCTCTCTTTTTATGCCTTGTAGTTGGAGGCTCCTTCTAGCTTGTTTGAATCTCCCTTCATTGTAGTTTACATAGTTCCTATAGATAATAGGCTTCTCTCCTTACATAATCCTTTTTCTTAATGACGTTCCTTTGATCCCCTTTTCTTCAATAGATTTTCAAGTTGTCATTTTCTTCCTTCTTCACCTTAGCTCTGATACCATGTTAGAAAATCAGAAAGGCACAAAAAAAATCGTATGTTGATAATTACTTGTGATATATTTGTGCTCTTATTATCTTTCTTATGTTCTTCTTTTATTTGTGTTTCATCAAGCAATCATCAAAACAAAACATGAAGATCAACGACACCAAATGTAGGCTCTCAGTCAGGGCTAAAACCCCTACATAGGGGAAAATCCAATCAAACCCTTCCATTAATAAATCAAATTGAGATAGACCAAGACCTTAGACCCAAAATACCTTCCTCCTCCATCAAGTCAGCCTTTCAAGATGATTCAACAAACTTCATTAGTCCCTTCTTGTTTAATAGCTATAACTCGACAACAATTTAGAACTTCGACCCCCAGCAACTTCAGAATTTCAACCCCCAACAATAATCCAACACTTCAACCCTATCTACTTCAGAAATTCGGCACTCTAGCTTCAATACTTCAACTTGTCCTGCAACGTCAATTTCATATAATTATATATGAATTCTTGTAATCATATGTGAATTCCTGTAATTGTGAATTCCTGCAATCACACCCGAGTTCCTGTAGTCATGAATTCATGTAATCACACCTGAATTTTTGTAGTCGTGAATTATTGTAATCACACTTGAATTCCTCTAGTCACGAATTCATGTAATCACAACTGAATTCCTATAATCGAACTTGAGTGTCTTATCCTCCAAATGATGTTGAATTGTTTCCTTTATATAGTATATTTTGCCCCTCAATTAGGTTGAATTGTCCAGGTTGAGGCCGACTTGGTGGAGGATGCCTAAATTATCTATTTTACATAAAAATAAATTTATTTCTTGACAAATGAACCCCAAGAAAGGTCTTTTACATTATGACAAAGACAATGACACTTGACATAAACCCTAGAAGCCTACAATGGAAGCTTTGATCTATAAACAATTGACCCAAGCATGAAACTCGTGCTTTAAGTCAATTTCTTTTTATAATAAAATTTATTTTTCTTCCTTTTTGACAAATACATTACATCGTGACTCAAATACAATTATGAAGACTGACACTAGTTACATTTTTCAACAAGAAAATCATTAATACACAAGGTAATCCATATGAAATAATAATTATTTATTATGAGAATATATATTTGAGTCATGATTCATTGAGTACAATACCCGTGTATATAGGGGTGGGTGGTAAGTCATGTCTTTGGTAAGAGAGATGACTTATCATTATTATAGATTAAAGATTATATAATGATGGTTATATGATTATTATTACATTATCATTATTTATTACATAATAATCACTATATCATACCCATAGTTATAATATACCTTAAGTATATTATAAACTTCTTCATAATATTGCACCTAATCCATACTCAAATAACTACACAAGTAGACTTCCCCACCAACTTCTACACGGATTCAATGATTTGATTTCTCAATCAATGGAGGCAAGTGACTCATTTAAAGCACATGATGCAAAGAGATGATATCTTAAGTTGAAATAAACCATATGCCCTTTTATTTTCCCCTCTTATGGTATATGAGGCCATTATTGTAACTCATAAGCATCCATTAGTCAAGCTTTGACTAGAGTTAGAAATATTTGTGATGTATTTCACATTTTATACCATGAAGTCATTATAACTCAAATAGGATTATTTATGATGCATTTCACATTTTATAACATGAAGTCATTATAACTCAAATTCCCTATGCTAAGAGCCTTAAGCCATTCCTTGGAGGAATTATACAAGTATAATAAAATCTCAAAATATGAGATATAGAATTATGACCATAATTTTTAGTGAATTTTCTATGGATTCACGAAGAAGAATAAGAATCTTTAGTACAAGATGTTGTCCATTGTTTCTAAAAATATTTGAAGCCTATTAATATATGTATCTAGTAAATAGAATGGAAAATAGCAATAGCCACAAAGAAGCTTTGTGTAAGGAGTCAAAACATGCTTTCAGGGTGTTCACATGTCCTTCTCTCATCTCTATGTAAAATTCTTGTGTAAGTAAACATGTGTTGTAATATTATATTGGTTTTGATACGCCAAATAAATATGTCATGCCATGGGAGTAAAATTATTCATGTATACATGGTAAGTGGTGATCACAAAACTCTAGTTGGAATATTGTATTGCCTTTGATACACTCAGTAAATATCTCATAGCATGGGAGTAAAGTTCTCTATGTATAAATGGTAGTAGCATGGGAGTAAATTTATCTAAGTATATTTGGTAGGTTGTGATCACAAAGTTGTAATCATGCTTGGATTTTTGACAATGGTTAATATAGTGTAGGTAGCATGGTGGTAACAGTGTGTCGTCTTCCTCTCCACTTGAGTTTGAATCGCATGCTATGACATGTTTCACTATGTAATGTGATTATCTACATGCTATGACATGCTTTCCTATGCAACAAGTAGATGTTGAAAAAAAAGATGGGTTGGAGCTAGTCTTTGTCGTATAGCAATTAGATGTTCTTTGGAATAACAAGAAAAAAAAAAAAAAAAAGATGGGTTGGAGCTAGTCTTGGTGGTATAGCAAATAGATGTTGTTTGTGGACGTAGCTAGTACCAGATTGGTACAGTGAACCACATAAAATAAAAGATGGGTTGGAGCTAACCTTGGTGGTATGTGAAGGAGCAAGATCATAGAATAATAAGCTTCATGATATAGATTCTCATGTATGTAGATTTTTATCTTTATTTATTATTTTTTCATTAAATTTAGTTAATAATAAGATTGAAAAAAAGAACATTAAGATTTAAAAGTGAAAAAGTATACATTAAAAGAAATCGGTATAGACTTGAAAAAGAATATATTACAATTGAAAAGTGAAAAAACATACATTTAAAAAAAAGTTGTAAGCATCTAAAAAAATTGAAAAATGGACATTAATACTCATGAAAAAATACTGTAAACATTTAAATCAGACTAGAAATTTTAAAAATAAGTAAAAAAAAAAAAGAAAGAAAGAAAAGAAAACAGAATGGTTTAAATAGTTTAAATATGTATCTTTTCTATATTTAAAATATAATAATAATTTGTCTCTATTTTATTTCCTTCTTGGTAAAGTTTTTTAATTTTAGACTTTTATATAGCATATATTATTTTTAATGAAAAATTAAAATAAAATAAACAAATTGGAAAATTAAGGCCTCGTAATAGCTTCGATATTATCTTTGATGAACTTGAGTTACATCACATGCCACATACCTCGATGGGTTTTCACAGGCTTTTAGATGCACATTTTTGGACTTATACATGAAAATGAATTTTGAAATCTAAGAGCTTGTCATGGCATAGAGATTGGAGAAATACATAGTACATTCTGTAGGTGTACAGGAGCGTAATGAATATCTAAATAATGGGACTCTTTGACTGGCTCTGATAATTATGCCCCAATCATCATCCTAACAAACTCTTCGTAGTTAACCTGCCCATCTCCATCAGTATCGGCTTCCTTTATCATCAGCTCAACCTCTTCTTCAGTCAATTTCTCCCCCAAGTTTATCATTACATGTCGAAGCTGAAAAATACATACACCCACTCAGTAATTTATTCAGCCACATGCTCTGCAATGCCTATATCTCCATATAAATAAGTAAATTAGGCTCATAACAGCACTAATCAAACTAACCTCAGCAGCAGAAATGTAGCCATTCTGGTCCTTGTCAAATACTTTAAATGCTTCTCTCAATTCTTCATCTGAATCCAAATCCTGAGAAGAGAAAAAATTCAAAAAAAGACTTCAAAATTTGTTCATTTTAATTGAATAGGTTCTCTAAACCAAAATTCACCAATATTAAAAGTTATGCTGTTATTCTATTGCAGATTCAAGAATAGTTCAGAATTTGACAAACAAGAACAAAGTTCACCAATATTAAAAGTTATGTCACTATTTTATTGCAGATTCAGGAATAGTACAGAATGTGACAAACCAGAACAAATTTAACTTCACAAAAGATCTACTATACCTTGATTTTGTGTGCCATGAGATCCAAAAATTCCCCGAAGTCTATGGTTCCATTCCCATCAGTATCTACTTCATTTATCATGTCTTGTATCTCTGCTTCTGTTGGGTTCTGGCCAAGAGAACGAATTACTGTCGCCAGCTCCTTGGTTGTTATGCTGCCTGCAAAAACAAAAACAATAGCAATATTGAATAGATGGATCGAAAGAAGTTAGGTGTTCTACTTCTCTTGATGGATGGGAGATGTAAGCGCACATTAAAAATTCAGTTTACAAGTTCAGTTTTTCCATCCTCATAGATAGTATCCAAAATAAAGATAAATCTATTCAGGGGAAAGAGACATCATACATATTACAAATCCCTTTCTCTTTTGGTTGAATGGATACATTGTATTATAAAATGGCTAGAAACAAGCCCAGCCATGCAATGCAAGTTGGGTAGTATCTTTCCACCAGCAATATGTACTTCATAACAAATATTGTATCGGTAGAGTTAGATTTAAATATGGTGTATTATTTGGGGTTTTTCAGGTAGTTGGGTTATTTTTTTATAAAAAATTTAACTTTAGGTGTTTTAGTTTTGTTTTTTATGGTAGAAATGGATTCAGCACCATCAAAAATTTATGAGACAGTCAAAATCTTGAAAATTAATAATTATAATCTGGATCTTGAAAATTAACAACTGTAACCCAAATTTACAAAAATTCCACCAGATTTGATCAAAATCCTAGCCACAATGTCCATTATTTTTAGAGAGAAATATATGCCTAGTTAGACTATACTTATTATTTGCTCTTTGCTGGTCAAACACCATTAATTCTTAGCAAGCTGTGCTTAAACAACTTTCCACCTCTTGATGATGAACCATAGTGACCAATATCCACACAGCAGCATTTAATACTACCATGGTGACCATATCCACTAAGCAGCATTTAATACTACCATATGCGATATATAGATCATTAGATTCTAATTGATTTAAATGTGATACTCTGTATACCATGAATTGAGAAGTGGATAAACTATGGTGGCCAATATCACTAAGCAGCATTTAATATTACTATATGCGATATATAGATCATTATATTCTAATTACTTTAAAATCTGACAATCAATATACCATGAGTAGCAGGAGCAACATAGATATTAGTCATATATGAGCCATGGCCTGGGATAAGAGGTATTTATTTAACCTTCTTTCCATCATGTTTTTGGCACGAATTTGGAAAGAATTCACAGTCCTAAGAAGTATAAATTAATGAAAGTCTGAATCAATCCAAACAGCCAAATTTGAGATTAAGAAACCACAAGAAAGAAAACCAAAAACAGGGCTATATGAGTGCCAGTTATACAACACCCACAGACCAAAGGCATTTAAAATGTTCAGGACAAGGAAATAGTTACCATCTCCATCTCGGTCAAACAGGCTGAAAGCCTCCCTGAACTCTGCGACTTGGTCTTCTGTCAAAGGACTGGCCATGAATCTCAGCTCAGAAATTATCAGAGCTTTGAACAATAGTTTCAAGGCTTCCACAATCAGATCAATGAGTGCCGTAGATCACCCAGAAGCCGAAGATAGAATAAAACTGCAACTATTTTCGAATTTTCAAAGAAGCTCGTGCGAGTTTCCAGAGCTAATCAGAAAAAACATCAATGGGGGTGGGAATTTATTTCTGCAAACAAAACAACGGTCACACGGTTTGAGGAGAGAATCTTTTAGGTTTAATGGCCACACGGTTCTCGCCATCCACGACCGACCCATGAGACACGTTTTTGTCCAGAACCCTAGATATCCTTTCACGCGTTTTCAGTGAGCGGGCAATATGAAAATGTCAGGCTTTCAAGGGACGGCCCCTTTGACCAATGGAATAGTGACAAGGTAGGGTTTGTGGTTGATTAAATTTGTCTTAGGGTTTCTTGGGTCTTGTTAATCAAGTAGGAATTTTATTGGGTTTTGTAAATTAAGTAGGAACTTTATTGGGTCTTGTAAATTAGGGTGGTAACCATGTTAGAGTTTTGGAACATGCCAACTCCTTGCCTAGAAGCCATACTCTGGCACTCCATTTCATATGGGGACAACCCCATTTCATGTGGGGGAATCTAGTTGCATGTTTTAATTAGGCTAGGCTTTGCCAGAGAGATTGGATCATGGTAAGGCGTGTGTAATGCCTTGTCTACCGGGGCAAAAAGACCTTGCCTAGCTGTCCAACTTGACTCTACCTTGGTGCATTTCCCTGGAGATTAGAGCACCACACTAACACATATCTATCCATCTAACTTTCCTTTATATTTAGATACTTGGAGCTTATATGCAACATAAAAATATATGTATATGTAGTTTAACCTCTTTTTGTTGATTCAAAGGCTTCCTACAATTGAAATTTGATTGGCTTGTTATTTTTTTAATTTAATTATTTATTAAATTTATGTAAAATATATATGTTTATCTAGCCTAGAGGATGAGTTCTAACAAGTTGATAATGATGTTGGATATTTTGTAGTGCATTGTAAGTAAGTGCCTTGTTAGTATATGTAATTTAACCTCAAGTGCCTTGTTAGGTATATTTAATTTAACCTTATTTGGTTGGTTCACCTGCTTTTTTTATTGAATTTACATATGTTTTTTTATTGACTTTCCATTAGTTTATCATTTTTTTGAAATTTAAATATTCATTATTTGTACATAAAATATATATTTTTGTGTACCTTAAGTGCCTTGCTAGGTATATGTAATTTACCCTTGTTAGGTATATTTAATTTAACCTGAAAGGCCTTGTTAAGTATATTTAATTTAACCTCATTTTGTTGATTTACATGCTTTTTCTATTGAATTTACATATGTTTCTTTTTTATTAACTTTCCATTAATTTATTTTTTTAGAAATTTAAATATTCATTATTTGTACACAAAATATATATTTTTGTGTACCCTAAGGATAAACTCAGTTGTTAATAATGATGTTATGTATATGTTATTTAATCTCATTCTTTTGATTGAAAAGTTTTTATATTTAGATTGATTTTATTATTTTATTCTCTTCATTTAAATGTTTCATATTTATATTGATTTATTATTATTTTTTATTTGATTGGCATGGGTTTTAAATCTTGAATCACACTATTTACATAATACTTTAAATTGTTAATGATGATGTAAAATATTTTATTAGTTTTATGTAAATACAAGTATTGAATTTTGAATCTCAATATTTACATAATATTTTAAATGGTTAATAACGATGTGGATTATTTTGTTAGTTTTATGTAAATACAAGTATATGCTTGAGTAAAATGTAACTTAAACATGTCAACTTACTAAATTTGAATCTATTGAAGAGGATAAAATTATTTCACTCAACCACCCAAGCTAAATTTAATTAATAAAGGAAGCATATTTATATGAAAAAATATCTTTTAAATTTATCCTTAAGTGTGGAAGCATATATGTAGTGCTTATTAATTTGATTTTTCAAGGTCGTGGAGGCGACGTAGCGGTAAAGTCGGCCTCGTCATGACAAACCGGTCTTGTGTTCGATCCTGAGCAAGGCCGTAGCTCGCCATGCGAGTAGTTAGTCTAAACCAAGCCAAGCCCACTACCTTTTGAAAAAAACTATACCGAACCAAAATAAGGGAGCCGAGGCGATGCTACTCCTGCTAGGGTTCCTGCGTAAACCCTGCTGCCCTACTCCATTGTGCTCACAAGTGGACAGCAGGATGAAAAATGCAGATGTTAAAGAGACATACGAAAACACAGATGGCAGCCAAGAACTGGGAGTTGGTGGCGCACAGAGTGATAGGATGGATAGTGAGATTAGAGTAGAGCCTTATCCTGATGTTATTGCATCAGAAGTTTTGAAGCAGGATGCTGCATTTGAAGATCAACAACCCTTAGAATTTCCATTGGCTACTCTTCTTCAACGCTCTGGTAGCTGTCAATTACCTCCATAAGTCATGCTACAGGTCTTATGCATAAGCTGACTATTGTTATATGCACAAGTCCTCCATAGAGCTCTGCGCTCCTTGAAATTTCGATTGCTCACAATACAAATGCAGCTTACATTGCCCTTTGATAAACCAAAACTATAAAATGCAAACAAATCAAATAAGTAATCCACGTTACCAAAACGACCCGATGACATAGATCTGTTGAGATTGCGTGAGATTCATCCGTCTTCTCGCCCCTCGACGGTTTTGGCCTTTTTGTTACAGGTTCACGCTCATGCTAGAACAACCGCCTTACAAATAACTTGCAGGCTCACGGCTTTGGATGCAGCCTTGATGCAGCCTCACACAAGTCTAACATAGCTCTGATACCACATGATAAAAATGCAATTAACTCAGAAAAATATATAAATCACATATAAAAACCCAGACACAAAATATAGCGGAAAAAGGCTGAAGCCTCATGCTTCTCTCTCACTTTCATACATTACAAAATTGAATATAGTGTTACAAATAAATAGATGAGAGATAGTGTTCTCAAGATAGTGCGTGCTATCTTAGACACCTTTGGTTGAGATAATTTCTCCTTTGGTTGAGATAATTTCTCACCAGACACACCAATATAGGAGTTACCTAAACTAACTCCTATCTTAGAGGAACAACCCAAGAGTTAGGCACAAATTCCTAACTTGGAATATTTAATTAATTTATTAATTTTGGATTTATTATTGTTTTATGAGAGAGGCTAACAACTGCTATCCTGATTGTGCTTCTCCGCTGACTCTTTCTCCATGAATCCGCCCTCCGGAGGGGTGGGCGCGGCCCCCCCTCCCCCCATCGGTCCCTCTTCTGACAATTCTGCAAGCGCAGACACTCAGGCCAGTCCCTGCTCCACCCCACTGGCCGCTCATGACATCGATCCTGCCATCGACAACGCTGGTGACTTTGCTGCAGGTTCCGCGGCTGCCAAAGACAAAGGCATTGACCAGAATGCCTCGACGTCACAGCCAAAGGCATCCTCTGCTACATGCATCCCCAAGTCTGCATAAAGAATCAAAATAGATCTCCCCAGTCACCGAATCAACAGCCAAATCCAATGCATGAGGGATCATGCACTCATAGGCAAGTTCCTCAGATTCTAGCCAAATAAAAAGGCCTTGCAAGGATGGATCGCCTCCAAATGGAAACCTAAAGGACAAGTTACCTTGCAGCTCGGTCCCAAGGGCTTCTTCACTACTACTTTCAATTGTATGGAGGACAAAACTCGTATCTTTGAGGGAGGCTCGTACTTCTTCAACTCTGCAGGCATGTACCTTCGTGACTGGATTGAGAGGTTCAATCCAAACAAAGAAGATTTCAACTGGACTCTAGTATGGATCCGTATGTACTCACTTCCCCTAGAATACTGGAACGAGGAGACCTTAAAGGACATAGGCAATAGCCTGGGGGTTTTTATCAAAGTCGCTGAGGAAACTAAATTCCGAAGATACACCTCCTATGCCAGGATCTGTGTACACATGCATCTGGCCAAAGCACTCGCGGACTCGGTAAGTCTATTTCATGACGATTTTGAATGGGTCCAAACAATAGACTATGAGCATGTTCCTTTTCATTGTAGGAAATGCCATGAACATGGCCATCTTTTCAGGGATTGCCCACTGAATCTTCAGTCTAAAGCCCCTGTCACTGAGATGAGCAAAGATGCTGAGGGATTCACAAAGGTCTCCAGTAGAAGAAAGCATGCCAAGAAATCTCCAGTCGCCCCAGATAATCTCAAGAAACCTGAAACTCGGAACAGTTTCGAAATCCTGACTTCTCAAAATAACATGGAGGATCACCTTTTAATCCCTCCTTCAGATCCATCTCCTTCTTCACCCCCCCTCCTCCAAAATCTTCAGCTCCGCTCTCAGCCTCCGATCTCACCAGCATCCCTGCCTCTACCTCCTCTGATAAAAAAGATCTAGATATAGCCCTACAGTCTTCCAACATGGAGATAGATGCAGCTCTAGCTCTCAGAATCCATCAAAAGTCAAACGAGGAAGAACAGAACATACCGATACACATGGATGAGGAACCAGAAAGTGTAGATCTGGGAGGTCTGGACATTCTCAGCCTGGAAGCAACGTGTCAACAGAAAGAATTCAGTGCTATACCCCCCCGGGAAATCGAAAGACTTGAAGTAGTTTTAGCCAGAGCACAGCATAACAAATGTCTTGGTATTCAGGCAGGCAGTCCTTGGGATGGAAAAAAATACTGAAAGACACGAAGAAACGCGGGCGCAAAACGGATCTGCAGAGGACCATTATTATTGGAGAAATGTTGGTGGAATCTGGTAGATTTCCCAAGCTGACCAAGTTTTTCAAATCTCTTCCCCATTGTTCCTCATGAAGCTCATCTCATGGAACGTGAGAGGGCTTAATAGCAAAATGTTAAAAAATATGATCCAGCAAGAAAAGCCTACATTAGTCTTTCTACAAGAAACAAAATGCAATAGCACTGCACTGGAAAATATTCTAAATAAAGCCTGGTCGAGAAGCCACTCAGTCTCAATGGATGCTTCAGGGGCTTCAGGAGGGCTAGCAATCGTGTGGAACCCTCAAGTTCTCTCCCTTCAAGATTTTCATGCCTCACACTTCTTTATTCAGACAACCTTCCACCTAATCAGGACCAATATCCATGGTCATCTCTCTAATGTGTATTTCCCACAAGATTTACCAAAAAGTTTGGATCTGCTGAACACACTCACAGCTCTCAACTCGGATAGGAGCTTTCCCCTTTGGATTTGTGGCGGTGACTTCAACATCATCACAGCTTTGGAGGAAAAATTAGGAGGAAGATCAAGGCTGGAAGGTGACAGCATCGGCTTCAAAGACTTCATCCACAGAAATCAGTTAATGGACCTTCAGACTTCTAATGGTATGTATACATGGACCAATAAAAGAAGGGGACCATAGCATATAGCTTCTAGGCTAGATCGATTCCTTATGTCGAATAATTCCATTCACCTGGGTGGGGACTTTCATGCTTCCATCATGCCTCAAGTGGGCTCTGATCATTGGCCCATAATGCTACAGTGGTCGCGTCTGGGCTCTAAGTGCAATAGACCTTTTTGCTTCGAATCCTTTTGGTTTTCTCATCCTAACTTCAAAGAAGTAGTTATCGATGCCTGGAAATCCTTCACTCCCCCTACAGGAGCCAAGATGTTCCAGTTTCAACAAAAGTTAAAATACCTTAAACAAGTTCTCAAATCATGGAATCGCACTCAGTTTGGTAACATTTTTTATCATCGGAAAGTGCTGGAGCAACAAATGAATACACTACAACAGTGTATTATCTCTGAGGGAAGAACGGAAGACTATGCGCAACAGGAGCAGGTCCTCTTGACCCAGATTGAAGCACGAAGGCAACAAGAAGAGACCCTGTGGCGACAAAAATCCAGGATCAGATGGCTTAAGGATGGGGAGAAAAATACCAAATTCTTTCACAGGTCTACCATTCAAAGGAGAATGCATAATAACATCGCCTTCATTAATAATCAGCAAGGGGAGCGTCTGGAGGTGCATGAAGAAGTGGAACAGGAATTCAAAGAGTACTTTCAGGACATTCTTCGGGAGCCCCCGGGCTGCAGAAATCAAGCTATTCGATCTATTACGCAGCACATTCCTAAAATCATCACCGCAGACCACAACATTATGCTTCTCCAGCCTATCTCTATGCAGGAAGTGGAGGACGCAATGGCCCAACTCAAGGATGGCAAAGCGCCTAGCCCTGATGGCTTCACAGCCAACTTCTTTCATGCTTTCTGGGAGCATATCAAAACAGAGGTCTGGGAGCTCGTGGAAGAATCACGATCGATGCACTGGATCCTTCCTTCCCTAAACACGACCTTTATAGCACTCGTTCCTAAAGTGGAAGAATCCAATACACCTGATAAATATAGGCCTATTCCACTCTGCAATGTAATCTACAAACTCATATCTAAAGTCTTGGCGAACAAGCTCAAACCTCTTCTCCCTCTCCTCATTTCGCCAGAGCAGATAGGCTATGTAGAAGGGCGTCAGATTCTAGACGGTATCATTCTCTCACATGAAGTGATCCGCTCCCTCAAGATTCTAAAAATGCCAAGTATGATTCTCAAGTTAGATCTTTCTAAAGCCTTCGATAAGCTCAGCTGGACCTATATTAATCATATATTACTTGCATTCAGCTTCAATGCTACCTGGACTCGATGGATTATGAATCTCATTTCCTCCCCCTCTTTCTCCATTCTTCTTAATGGTTCTCCTTCCCCACCCTTTCGTCCTTCCCGGGGTATCCGTCAAGGTGATCCTCTCTCCTCGTTCCTTTTTTTTCTCATGGTCGAAGGACTTAGTCGCCTTCTTCATTCTGCTATCAATTCACACTCTTTAAAGGGCATTTCTCTGCATGGTCAACCCCCCATCTCTCACCAACAGTTTGTCGATGATAATATGATTTTCGGCCATCCGTCAGTTCAAGAGGCCTCTGCCTTCAAGTCCCTGCTCAATCTCTTCTCAGAAACTTCTGGCACCACTATCAATGCCTCCAAATCCCAACTCTTCTTCTTCCATACTCCCATTCTCACTTAGAGAAATATAGCCAGGATTTTGGGCTTTCCAATAGCCATGCTTCCTTCGAAATATCTTGGAGCTCCCCTATTTGATTCAGCCATCAAACATGCTTCCTGGAGAACCCTCCTTGACAATTTAGAAACGAGGCTCTCCTCTTGGACCTACCGCTCACTCAACATTGCAAGCAGGCTTATCCTCATCAAATCCGTTCTCCAACCCTTGCCTCTGTACTTATTTTCAATCCTGGCTGCCCCAAAATGGGTTCTTAAAAATATCCGCAATATTCAAAGAAACTTTCTTTGGGGTTCCTCGGGCCACAACAGAAAATGGGCTCTGGTCAAATGGATGGAGGTTTGTCTTCCGAAGTCAGCTGGTGGGCTTGGTCTGAGGGATCCCCTCCACAGCAACAACACCATGGGCGCTCGCATCTGGTGGAACTGGATCTCAAAACCGCACACTCCCTGGGCACGTCTCTGGCAGGCCAAATATGCTCCAAGCAGTCCAATGGAGGATCTCATCCGCATCAGTACGACCACCCCTGGCTCGCTGATTTGGAATGCGACCAAGCAACATAGTGCCTTTATTCAAGCGCACAGCTTCTGGGAAATCCACTCGGGTACCACTGCAAGATTTTGGGAGAACTCTTGGCAACAAATTCCCAAACTCGCCTCTCTCTTTCACAAACCTAAGTGGCAAGCAACTATGCAACAAAATGATCAAATCCATGTCCATCAATTTTGGCAGCAGCAATCCCCTCAAGGTTTTCAACTTTGGAGAACAACTAACACCTGGCAGACTAACTGGCAGGAGGAAACTTATGAAGAGATCGATCAAGAGCTCAAACTCAGGAAAATTAAACTCTCTGATCAGAAGGACAAAGTGCGATGGGGATATACACCCAAAGGTATGTTCACTACCAAGGAAGCATACCATCTTCTCTATCAACCCACGCAGATCATAAAGGATCAGCTATGGGATCAGGTCTGGCAACCAAGTATCTGGCCTAAGGTCTCCACTTTCCTTTGGCTACTAAGCAAACAACGGATCCTCACTTGGGATAATCTACAAAAGCGAGGATTTATTGGGCCTTCCAGATGTCCCAACTGCAATCTTCACACAGAGACCATCTTGCATCTCTTGGACACCTACCCATTAGCAGATCAACTTTGGGAGAGAACAACACAATGTAATAGAAGAACGGGCAGACGTGTGGGAGATATTTTAAACACCATCAGGAACTGGCCTCGGCATCCTTTCCAAAGTCTTCTACTCAATTCCCTCTGGAACCTCTTACCGGGCTTTGTCTACTGGATCATCTGGAAGGAAAGAAATAACAGAATCTTTAAAAATCACAGTACGCCCCTTGACACTCTTTGGCTACTTCTCAAGCAAAACCTTCAAGAAACTCTAGCTCTAAGACACTGGCAAGACTCAGATTTGCCAGTTTCACCCCAGGAATGCCTCATTCTGGCCAATTGGAACCTGGATCTCACTTTCTTAGCTCATATCAAGCCCAGCTCCTCCATCCGCTCTGAGTCTCCCCAATTCTGGTCTCCTCCTGCCATCCACCCTTACAAACTGAACTTTGACGGAGCTGCTAAGGGCAATCCTGGGCCGGCTGGATATGGTGGTATCTTCAGAGATGCTGTAGGCTCTGTTCTGCACATATATCACGGTTCGCTTGGAAGAGACACCAACAACGCTGCCGAACTTGAAGGCTTATGGAAGGGCATTTGTATAGCAGAAATAAACAATTTTTTCCCTCTAGAGGTGGAAGGGGATTCTCAAATATTAATAGAGGCTGCTATTCGGATTCATTCAGGCTCTTCAGTAGCAAAGATCGCTTTGAGCTGGTGGCTCCTAAGTAGATTGGAACAAATTGAAGAATGGCTCAGGGCTCCACGCAACATCACCTTCAAGCACATTCGGCGAACAACTAATAAGGTAGCAGATAGACTGGCAAATCAAGGAGTCGATCAACAGCTCCCATTCTTCTCTAGCCCTTTGAATAGTTCCAATGATATACAACTCAAACGAGACTGCACTCTCCTGGTGCAACAAGATCTATCTCTCCCGGATCCGGGTGTTTAATGGTCTGATCGGTACGTGGGCGGCTAAATGGGTTGGCGCGTGGCTTATTACCACCGCCACTCGGCCTAGCGCAATTACAGTCTTTAATTCCTCTGCTCTCAACTTCAATGCTGCATTAATGCAGCCTGTCCCTCCTTACCAGCCTGTTCATTCTTCTATCATGACGCCCCTATCTGGATTCATTTGCGCTCCTCCTCTGTGCTCGCGTCACTCCCTTGTTGTCGTAGAGCCGCGCTCTCGAACCAGCCCAGGGAAACATTGGGCTCTGGATCACTGGGTGGATTTATTGTTGGGCCTTCAGGTTTCTCACAACCCTTTCTGCAATTTCAATAGCAGCTCATCCTCTGTCCCTCCCATTGCCCCTGTGGGTGCTGAAGCTAAGCTACTTTTTGTCCCCTTCTGCCTCCACAGTATTGCAACCAGTTCTGAACCTCCTGCTCTTCCCACTATGCCCAGATTGCGCCAGAGAATGAGTTGCAGGAGGGGAAGTTCCCAGGGGCAAGTTATCCGCCAAGCCTCCTCCTCCACAACGGATTCCTCGTCATTCTCCTTGGACTTCTGCTCTGACCGATATCCTGTTACCAAGAGTGGTCATGGACGGGGTCGTGGGCAACTTAATTCGGTAGCGCTCTCTCTCAATTCTCCACCTAATACAGCTCATCTTTAGTTCCCTTGTACTCTCAGTAATGTCTCCTTCTTAGCCTTTGTCACCATTGAGCTTCGAGAGGTTACTTCTAGTTAGGTTGCCATGACCTCTAGGGTGACTCTGGAGATGAGGGCGGAAGATAGGCATGGCACTGCTCAGATTGATAACAAGCAGAGTAAGGCTCCGGGTCCAAGTAAGTGCATTGCTACCCAGGTCATGGATAATCAGGCTGGTCCAAGCGTCCCTACTGGTGGCAGTTCTTCAAGCAAAGAGGGCCATCCCTCTGAGGACGAAGACCTCTACAATTATGGGTGCCGCATCATTGAAGAGCATCCCTCCACCTCTCATGAAGCTTAATCAGGTCTGCGTTCAATGGTTTTTGTTTCTCCGTGGCTCGAAGGTGCTCAATTCCCTCCTGTTTTATCGCCATGATATGCTAAACAGTTCTCATGCTCAGTCCTTTGTTCCAAAGTCAAATAGTTGGTTTCCCCTGCGTGGGCGGCATTTTTCTGGCTATGTGTTTTGGTCTCGATTTCAGTCACAGTTGTTTTTGAGGTCTGACTTCAGTTTTGATTTGGGCAGCGCTTCTCTGTTTTCTTGCCTGAGCCCAGTCATCTTGTTTTGGTTGTTGAATTACCTCTGGTCAGTCTTCAGTTTCAGTTACGATAATGGTGTTTTTCTGTTTCTATGTACTAGTCATGGTCATGTTCCTAGAAGCCCTTCTGGTCGGTCTTCAACAAGTCTTTTTGGACAGTGTTCGGCTTTGCAATGTGAGCATGCCGCATCTCTGGGCTAGACTTCTCGAGGTCATGGCCTCTCTGTAAATTTATTTTGTATCAATATAGGAGTAGACAAATTCAAAATAAATAAATAAACAATATAAATAAATAAAAATAAAAATAAAATAAAATAAAATAAAAATAAAAAAATAAAAAAATAAAATAAAATAAAATAAAAAATAAAAATAAATAAAAAATAAATAAAAAATAAAATAAAATAAAAATAAAAATAAAAATAAAAAAATTGATTTTTCTATTTTTAATAAATTCTTTGAATTTTTTTATTTAAATCAATATTTCTAAACAATTATATAGATATTTAATTAAATTAGTACCTTCCTTTCATTATATATATATATATTCTCAAGTGAATCAAGACCCCTTTCATTACTTAATAATTTCTTTGGTTACCAACTTAATCGTGCATACTTTAGCTTGATCTTGTGACACCCTTAAGTACATCATGCCCACACTCTTATTTCAAGGGTTACATATTCATTGTGTATATTCAAAATATGCATATACAAAGTGTATATTTTTTAACCCACCTTGATTAAATCAAGGTCCTCTATATTGGAGCCATTTAATCTTGTAATAAACGTCCTTATGGTTATCAAAGTCTAATAATATATATGAAGTTAGAGCTCTCATCGATATTGGAACTTTGATGGAGTCAATTCGGTATAGCTTGGGTGGTTAACAGGATAAGTTGTTATTTTCCCCAACTACGTTAAAATCTCACTTGCCATAGGTTTGCCTCTTGATGTAAAATTGGGACTGTTGGCAAGGAGCTAGTAATCCTACTCTTGCTTAAGTGCTTGAGGGTGGGATGAGATGTTAAAAAAACAATTTGCACGTGAACAAGTGGTCTAATAAGAAGTAAGATAACTTTTCCCCTGTCCCTCTAGGTCCAATTCTCGCCAAGATTTGCTCCATTTGGAAAACAAAGGGTGTCTTTAAGCCCACTTGTGAACACATGTAAGGTACTAACCATCTTACTTTAGTTTAAGTGCTTGAGGGTAAGCTAAAATGTTCCTTTTTTTGGGTCAAATTATAGGTCTAGCTCAAATGTTTGAGAGGAAGGATTGTCATCCTCTATATGCAGATTCAAATATCGCATGTAACATATTTACTCTTCATAAGCTAATTATTGATTAAGGCTTTTCATGTGCCATGAGGAATATCTCACCCTTGTGTGCTTTAGGGTGGGTGAGGAGTTCGATGTAAAAAAAAATGTAATTTTGAGTTGAATTTTCCATAAGATTTTGACTTGATTTAGAATTAGATAAAACCCCTAGTAAAGGTATCATTCCGCTACACATGGAATTTGTATCATAGTGAAACTCTATTCATGTTTGATTTTTTGAAGAATTTTTATCAAATTTGTAGGTGGAAATGATGTCCTTTGTTAAAAGATTAGTTTACTCCCCTCCCTATTGTTTAGTAATTCCCTTAATTGCCTCATCAATCATGCACTTGATTGTATCATCAATAACTCGATTAACTTCATGTCCCCCTTAAATCAAGTCTCTCCACCTTAAGACTTAAATATTCATCATGTACATATAAAATATGAATATATACATTATGTATGTATCAACACTTTAAACCTAAAAATTAGTTAAATTAGTTGTAACCAATAGTAATAAACTTTTAACTAATTATATGTATTTAATTCAAATCTCCTTAAATAAAATAAAATGTTCCAATCTGTATCCATAAAAATTTATTAAAAATATTATTCATTAATATAACAAATATTCCTCAAATTCTTTCATTAAAAAAAAACAAAAAAACAACCAAAAAAAACAAAACCATATTTCAAAACTCATAATTAAATCAAAACATCTCCTCACATAAAAACTCCCCTCCCCTCAACCACACACACTACACTAGCTTAATTTACTCAAACACAATTGATATTGTGATCCTCAATTAACCAGATAAACCTTTGCTTAGATATTAACAAATAGCCATGTGGTCTACTCATTAAATGCCAGACCCTACATAACCACTGTTACAATCCACATACATGCCAAAATCGACCCACCAATAAGTTAATGATTTCATTGAGGGGAAACGTAGAATAATGTCACAACTCACATCCATGAAGTTAATGATTTCATTGAGGGGAAACGTAGAATAATGTCACAACTCACATCCATGAAGTTAATGATTTCATTGAGGAGAAATGTAGAATAATGTCACAACTCACATCCAATGTTGAGTGGATCCAATTTAGTTGTGGTTGGCCTATAATGTATTTTTAACATGTCATCACAATGTTTTGTCATATTATAATTAGGTGTTTTTAACTTGTAATCATAATATTTTTTCATATTAAAGTGAAAATATGATATCTAAATACTACAAATCAAGTGTCTCTTTCACCTTATAGACTTTTTTACTTATATTTCTATTTATCTTTAAAAGTAGGTAAACTAGATTGAAATTGGATTGGATTGGATAATTTTTATCAAAATTATATTTTTAAATAATAAAATTAAGAATTTTTTAAAGATAAAGTTATTAATTAAATGGATTTAATACTTGTTTATTTTTATATTATATTTTTAATATAATATTTAATAAATTGTAAATTATTAATATTTAATATTTATAAATTTATTATTTAAAATATTTTTTATTAAATTTAAAATTTAAAATATTAATTTTTAAATTTTTAAATAGTAAAAATTATTTAATTATATATATATATATAGATATATTTAATTAACAAAATATCTATACTTATTAAATATTTTAATTTATTAAAATTTGAATAAATTCGTGTTATAATAAGTAGAGTTTAAATAAAGTTTAAATAAAGTTTGGTGAGAGGTATGTTTTGAAGTTTAGAATTGTAAACGGAATATTACATTTTTTAATTTAAATTAAATTGTTGTTTAATCTTTTTATTTATTTAAATTAGTTTGAAATTAAAATTTTATTATATATATATATATATATATATATATATATATTTTTTTTTTGTTGAATGCACTTATATCACATTAAAATCTATTTATTTGATAATTTATATTAAATGTTTTAGTATGAAGATAATTTTATTTGTATATGATAAATCAAATTTTTATATTTAAATTTAATATTTTTGTGCTTTTCAAAGTGAAAGAGGAAAGTTCTAAATAATTTGTTCAATCTTTTTTTTTGAATTTGCACCTTTTTAATTAGATTTAATTAATTTAGTTTAATTTTTTAGTCAAATTTATTGACATAAAGTATAAAGTAGATTACAATGTAAATGTGTGATTTGTAGAAGATATATTGAATAGTATTGGTGGGTTTATTTTCATTATGTTATTAATTTGATTTATGTGAACTTTTTTGTTTAAAAATGAGATATTTATAGTTTACTTGTTTCACTAACACATATTCTTTGTATAATTAACTATAGATCTTTCTTTTCAGTTTTATGTAGAGAACTCCATCATTGGGGTGGTTAGTAAGCCTTTATTCTTGATGATGCAATTTTGAGTGCAAAACTACACTACAACACTATTTAATAGTGGCGAGTTGGCCTATACTATAATTTAACACATATCCTCTATATAATTAACTATAGATCTCTCTTTGTAGTTTTATGTAGAGAACTCCATCTTTGGGGTGGTTGCTAAGCCTTTATTCTTGATGCAAGTTTGAGTTCAAAACTACACTACAACACTATTTAATAGTGGTGAGTTGGCATATTCTATAATTTAACTTGGAGACATCAAGATAATGCAAAAAATAAATAGAATTCTACAATTTAAAACTATGTTGATAAGATATTGTTTTTGGTGCACCTTATTTGCATGTGCAAATCCAAATAATATGAATCTATTAAGGAGATCAAGACTAAGATACCATCATGGTTCTATGTAACAGACTCAATCCCTTACGTGTTATTGAGAAGAAAGGGCCTTAAATTTCATTTGAATTAAAGCTCACTCAAAAGCTTAATTTTGAGCTCCCAATAACATTCCAGTCATCGAGAACTTTTCAATGATCTTAATTTTACTAAATTTAGAATCTAGGGTACAAATTTATGGCCCCCTCTCTCTATAACATGCCATGTCATATATCTAGGGGGGATAATATGGGGTACAAAGGGAGGTACCCAAGGTAATAATGTAATAATGGGATGGGCCATAGTAATAAATAAGGTGGTTAACCCATATCATGTAAGGGACCACAAGTAGTTAGTAATAATGTAATGGGCCCATGGTATTAGTTCGATGGTATGAGGGAACCATGGTAATGACCCATGGTATTGTATGTATGAGGCCTATATAGAGGCTAGAGACTCCACATGGAGGGGTGTCAAAGAATATTGTATGAACAGGCACATGGCTTGTGGAGTGTTCTCCTTCCTTAAGGAGCGAATGTATGGTGTTGCCCTACCTTAAGGGTTTGATCAATAAAGAAGCATTTCTATCTATTTCTATCTGTTATTTCTTGGGTTTATTTCTATTATCATATGTTTCTGGGTTAGATCTATAACAAGTGGTATCAGAGCTATAGAAGGGGATAATATGGAGTACAAAGGGAGGTACCCAAGGGAATGGGCCATAGTAATAAATAAGGTGGTTAACCCGTATCATGTAAGGGACCATAAGTAGTTAGTAATAATGTAATGGGCCCATGGTATTAGTTCGATGGTATGAGGGAACCATGGTAATGACCCATGGTATTGTATGTATGAGGCCTATATAGAGGCTAGAGACTCCACATGGAGAGATGTCAAGGAATATTGTATGAACAGGCATATGGCTTGTGGAGTGTTCTCCTTCCTTAAGGAGTGAATGTATGGTTTTGCCCTACCTTAAGGGTTTGATCAATAAAGAAGAATTTATATCTATTTCTATCTGTTATTTCTTGCGTTTATTTCTATTATCATATATTTCTGGGTTAGATCTATAACAAGTGGTATCATAGCTATAACAAGTGGTATCAGAGCTATAACATACCCTATTTTTAAAAATCAAAATTTTATCAATTTAACCAAATATATGACAAGGAATGACAATTAAAAATACTTCTTATGTAATTTTAGGATCATGCAATATTGTTCTATTTACATTCCAACCCTTCAATTCACTCCAAGAAGATGGGCTATTAAATTTCCCCTTATTTAAATTACTTTAAACTTCTTTTCCAAGATCACCTTCATATTCTACTAGACGAAAGTTTTCTGATGATATAAATTTCATGAAAAACCAAGCTCTGGACACAAGGTTATAGCCCTCTGAAGATTCATTGTATATAGCCACATTGACATTAGCAGCTGACACATGGCAATGCATCTAACATTTTTCCATGTCCCAAGGCACGTGGTTGACACATGGAATTCCTTGACCTACATGTCACCATTGCATTGTGTCAATTGCATATGGTAGACACGTCACATGACTATCCATATCTAAATGCCATAAAATCATTAAAAGGATTATTCTATGAAAGGCTACATCTTTGAATTAACATAATACATATTTAGTTTTAGTCAAATAGTGGGAAAACCTATTAGAGTGGCAATATATAGATCAGACATGGGAAAAAAACTATGGAGCATTTATTCAAAAAGTTATATTTTCAGTTGAAAAATTCCAGATCCAACTTCCGATAAACAATAAGAATTATTAGATGTTAATGACAACTAGAAAAAGCCAATTTGGATTATGTCAAAGACATCTATGTTCAAAAAAATCTTTAAAGGAACACTTTGTCCAAAAGTTGGATTTTGAATTTGTCAGATCATGATGGAAACAATTTATGGGAACAACAATTAACAAAATCTAATCCATAGTTTATCAAATGCATATGGATTTGGGAAAATTTCCTTAGTAACCATTTTCTCCAAAAGTTAGATTTTTAGATTTCAGATCCCACCTTATCAAATCCACATCACATCACCACATAAGAAACATATCATCTTCATCCTCATTACCATGCCACTCAAACATACCACATCAACATGCCATGTCAACATGGTACTCCATCCTTATATTTATCCATGCTATGCATCAACATGCCACTCCATCCTGATATGTCTTCATGACATGCCATCTACATAGCTCCACGTGTCTCCAGATGTTTTTTCCAGTTGGGATCTATATTTTGGTTTTTCATAAATTGTTAATTTTTATAATTTCAAGGTTTGTCAGTAGATGATCTTTGATTATTCACTTTTTGTTAATAGATGTTTCCATTAATTGGCCACTAGGGAACTATGCCACCAGGAGAAATAAGACATGAAATTTTCATATGATGTCAGTCTAATGGATGGATGGAATTCGGTAGAACCCACCCTATTAAATGAAATCTTGTTAACTAGATGCTTGGCTAACCAGGCCATCAAAACTCCATACCATCGAAGATTTACAAAAGTTTTTCTTTGCCCTTAGGCTCTCCTAGTTGATAGATCCTAGATGACAGACATGTTTAAGGTTCTATGAACTATTAGAACGATTAACTTAAAATTAGGTCACTTTACATAAATTTAATAAGAATTATCTTTGTTAGACCAAATCCTAGTTATGTTAATCTATTATGATCATTTTCTATTAATATTTATTAACATTTCTATCCATCATCTAATAGGACGTCGGGAAACAAAGTTTGTTTCAAAAACTTAAGGCCAATTTTGTGAGACTAGGATCAAAGCTCTTTCACGGCTAAGCTCCCAATCATAGTCCCACTGGTTCATATGACTAGGACCCAAGGATAAAAATATTTGATCCCTATATTTTCCAAATTTATTTATAGAGTCCAAGGAACTACGTGTGTGTGAGAGAGAGAGAGAGAGAGAGAGAGAAATTCATAGACTTTATGATCTGAACTTAAACAGGAACGCAATAAATTATAGATATAACCATAAATACAGAGATGCAGCAAAAAAAACACTTCATTTCATTAATATCATAATATTGAAACATTCTTACAAACATAATGGAAATAAACTAGATTGGGCAATGGTAGCTTATCTCTAACAAGATATGTGGTGGCTACATGCCTCTGAACTATGTTACAATGAGGGTCAAGGGCCTATTTACTATTGGACAACAAGAGAAAACCATAAACAACCAAAACCCTAACCCCGGGAGATGTAACGCCAAAAGTTTGTGGGCCTCGTTGGGGTTAGTTGGGCAGCCAACTTCCTGGGGTCGTAACTTACTCATATTATCTTCGTTTGGCGCATACGATACCTTGTTGGAAATGTCTCCTTGTGTACTACAGGATTTGTGGTAGGCCCCTTGATTCTAACTTACAAAAGAATGCAACAACTTACAGATATATTCATAAACAAAGAGATGCAACATAAAAACACTTCATTTCATTAATAGAAAAATATTGAACTATGCTTACAAACAGAATGGAAATAAGATAGCTTGGGCGATGGTAGCTTATCTCTAAGAAGAGATGTGTCATCTACATGCCTCTAAAATGAGTTACAATGAGGCTCAAGGGCCTTTTTATTATTTAACAATAAGAGAAAACCCTAAACAACCAAAACTCTAACCTGAGGAGATGCAACACCAAGAGTTTATGGGCCTCGTTGGGGTTAGTTGGGTAGCCAACTTCTCGTGGTTGTAACTTGGTCATATTATTTTTGTTTGACGCGTATGATACCTAATTGGAAATATCTCTGCAAGGTACAGTTGTTGAGATGATTTCCTTGTCAACCATCGAACAAATTTTGCCCAAAGAAAACATCATTTAGGTCCTCAAAATGGCACCGGAAGTTCAGGACCCGAAAAAACTACCAAAAATAGTAAATTGTGCTACAATTAAGGAAACAGATGAAATTGAATGGGGTGTCTAGGTGGAATAGGCAGGTGGCCACCATTATCCACCTGGATCATTCCTTCCCCCTTAAGAAGCAATGGTCCTCATTGCGTGCAAAGCCTCCATGAGGTGAGGAAATTAATGTTGAACCCGGTCCCTGGTAAACCATTCCCCTGGTGAAGGAGTTTCTCTGCTTTGACAACTTGATATAGTTGTATCCTTTGTTATTGATTGTTCTTGATCTGTGTTTCCATGATCTGATTAGTTGTGGCATGTTCCATGCAGTCCAGGTTGAGCTCTGTTGGTGTGAGTTGTTATGCAGTGTCATATGTGTCCAACAATGGTGTAAAGTATGGCCAAAGGTGATCTACATTGAAAATTGGGTGCAGAAAAGGAACAGTGGGATGTTGAGCTCGAATGCATTGTCACCGACCACCTTGGTGATGGTGTGTGGCCTATATCAGAGCAAGTGAAGCTTTCGATGGGGTCCAGCAAGGTGCTCCTTCTGCAAATGTAGCCAAAATATTTCGCCCACCTAGAACTTGTGCAACACTCGATGTTGATCATGGCATTGCTTGTACTTAGCATTGGCTTTGTCTAATATATCATGGACTTGTTGGCGAATGTGTTGAATGCGCTCAATGAAGCTTTTAGCCATTTCAGCTTCGAACTACACGTGAGCTGAATCTACTTGAGTGGTTGCAAATGGTATGGCCACATCAATGGGGCATAATGGCTGAAATCCCAACCCTACCTGAAAGGGGTTGTGGCATGTTGAGTTGTAGAGAGCTCTATTGTAGTTTTGTTGGACATAGTGGATACTTTCATCCCATGTGCATGGATGCTTCGAGTTGTACATATGCAAAATGTGTACGATCATCCTATTAACAACCTTTGTTTGGCCATCAATTTGGGGATGGAAAGTCATGGACTTAGTAAGTTTTGTATCCAACATCGACCAGAGACTTAACCAAAATGCACTAAGGAATCCATTGTCCCGATTTGAGATAATGGACTGTGAGATCCCAAAGTGTACCCACACTCACTCGAAGAAGAGCTTAGCAGTTGACTCTGTTGTGATACTCTTCTTGCAGGTCGTCATGATGGCCATCTTAGAGAATTTGTCGATGACCACGAAAACATAATTTTTGTCGTGCATAGTAGAAGGAAGGCCCAATATATAATCCATGTAGATGAATTTCCAAGCCTGACTAGGAATAGGTTGAGGAGTATACAGGCCTTGCTTCTTAATGGTTGGTTTTGCAATGGCGCAAGCGGTGCAGGATCTAATGTACTTCCCAATGTCCTGACAAAGTTTTGGCCAATAAAAATAGTTCTGCAATACCGCCAATGTTTCCTCTACTCCGAAATGTTCAGCGACCCGACTGTAGTGTGCCTTCCAAATAATCTTGGCACACTCACTTGAAGTAACACATATGTGTGCCAATTCATATAACAATGCATCCTGAAGGTGAAATTTTGGAACTTTCTTTCCTTCCAGGCGTGTTTGGTATATGTTTTTGAATTCTAGATCGCTCTTGTAAATATGCAGCCACCCTGATGTCTCATGCCCATAGGATTCAAGCACAGTGATTAGCGCCATGACTGGTGGTCAGTTGAGGCAATCAGGGATATTATTGGTGCTTCCCTTCTTATACTTAATGTTCAAATGGAACTGTTGCAGATAGGTGGACCATTTCTGATGGCGATCGTTCTATAACTTCCCTTGTGTCTGTATGAACTGTAGAGGTAAGTGGTTTGTGTGGATGATCGTTTCCTTCCCCATAATGTAATGCTTCCATTAGTGGCAAGCCTACACAATGGAATACATTTCTTTGTCATTAGTAGGGTACTTTCAGAGTGTGTCTGAAAGTGTCTCACTGTGGTAAGCCATTGGATGCCCATGTTGAGTAAGAATCGCACCAATATCATAGTTGGAACCATCTGTCTCAATCTAAAATTGTTGTTGTAGGTCTGGTAATGTGAGCATTGGTGCAGAACAGAGGTGATTATTCAAATCGAAAAATGCTTGTTGTTGGTTTTTTGACCAAAAGAACTTTTCTTTCGATCTTCCCTTAGTGACTTGACTTAAAGGCCAAATGATATGAGAAAAACCTAACATGAACCTACGGTACAAATTGGCAAGACCCAAAAAACTACGGAGCTCTGTTAGAGTGGTTGGGGCTGACCAATCCTGAATGACTTGTGTCTTGGATGGGTCCACATGTACACCCTTCTCATCAATGATGTACCCTAGATATTGAACCTAGGTCAGGCCAAAGTTGCATTTCTCTAAATTAGCACATAGCTTGTGTTGTCGAAGGGTTTGAAGGACCTGTCGAATATCGTGGAGGTGCTCTTCCAAACTTTGGCTGAAGATCAAGATGTCATTTAAATACACCACCACAAATGCATTGGTGAAGGGCCGCAAGATGTCGTCCATCAGTCTCATGAAGGTTGCAGGGGCATCCTTCAATCTGAATGGCACAACCAACCATTCAAAAAGGCCCTCCTTGGATTTGAAGGCAATCTTCCACACATCGGAGGGTTCGATAGGCACCTAGTTATAACATGATTTCAAGTCAATCTTGTTGAAATATTTGGCCCCCTTGAGCTAGTCTAGAAGGTCATCAATCTGCAATATTGGGTACATATTCCAAACAGTGATCTTGTTCAACACCTGATAGTCAATACAGAGCCTCCAAGTCCAATCCTTCTTTTGTACCAATACAATCAAGCTCCCACAAGGTGATGAGTTTGGCCTAATGTGCCCTTTCTACATTAGTTCCTGAATCTTCCTCTTGATCTCATCTTTCTCTAGAACAAAGCGTAGATAGATTGGTCCATTGGGCAGTGGTGCGCCCGGGGTCAGATCTATGGAGTGCTTGATGTGACAGTACAGAGGTACCCTTGTGGGTGAGGTGAAAATATCCCTATACTCCTCCATGATCTTTTCCATCTGTTGTTGTTGTGTAGAGGAGCCCTGCCTGGAAGTCATGGCCACAACCTTCTTCTTGCCTTGAAGGCGAATCATAAGGAAAACAAATTTCTTGGTCTGGGAAATTGTCTTACTGCATTGCTTTGCAATGATCAAAGAGATGGAAGTAGGCGGGGCTACCTCTAGTATCCTGTACAACTTATTAGCCAAATTAATAATCGCAGAGCAAGGTCTAGAGTAATATACATCATGTCACTTCCACAATTATGGTTTTTCTAACAATACATTAGAAAATTCAAGAGGAGAAATGTCACAAAGTACCTCATCCTGAAGGGCTTGGTGATGTAGGGAAGGCAGAACTATTGGTTGACGCAAAGATCTCGTCCTTGGCGAAGCCACCCAATGGTGTACGACTGTGGATGTGTTATAGTCTTTAGGCCCAACATCTTCATGACTTCTATTGAAATGAGGTTATTTTGGATCCCATTGTTGACAATGAACTACAACGGAGAACCCTTCACCCACATAAGTGAGTGGAAGAGGCGTTCCCCCTCCTCTGGATATTCAGGCTCAATTTTATGGATCTTTGCGGTGGCCACGATGGCACTGGGCTTCTGCATCAATGATCTACTTCCCTTTGTGATTCCGCTTATCAGGCTTTGATTCAGAGTTAGAACTTGCATCTGATTCGGAAGCCTTCAGCTCAGCCACCAGTGACTTCTTGGCCCGACACTCACTTGTATTGTGAGTGGAGCTCTTATGGAACTCATACCATTTTATTGTGTCCTTCTTCGTCTTCTTAGAGTTGTTCTTTTCTTGCGGCTTCAGTCGGTTGTCCTAGGTAACCCCACCTTGGCTTGGTCCCTTGTTTTGCGGTTTGGGGGCACCTTTTCCTTGCTTTGGATTCACAAATCCAAAGTCCCATTTCTTTTGTTTAAACTTCTACTCAATCTTTTTAGTGTACCGATGCACCATGTCGAGCGAGGAAATGTCTAGGAACTCCATCTCGTCTTGGATGTACTTGTGTAAACAATCACGGTACTTGAGCACCAAATTTCACTCAATATCCTTGATACCCAGCTTCGTGCGAAGGGTATGGAAATTATTTGTGAACTCTGACACATCTTGGTCCCTTCCCTGCCATAGCATGGTCCACTTTATGTATTTATCTTCATAGATCCTTGCAGGGTAATATTGTTCCTTGATGGTGTCTTGGAAAGAATTCCATGTGGGTGCACCTAAAAATAGCGAGGGTTCACTATCATCCTTTTGTTCACATTAGCTTTCCCACCAGTCCTTGACGTGTGGGGCGGCTTTGAGAAGTGCAAAAGTAATATTTTCTCGATTGGAAAAGTCATGAACTGAAAAATATCCTTCCAATGGATTTAACCATTTATCTACGACATATGCATCTATTAGGCCTTCGAATATGGGAATATTGAAGTTAACATGTACCTTAAAAGGAGTGGTGCCTCTAAAGTGGTTGTTGGATGAAGATGCATCGACATGGGTAGTCATCGAAGGATCTAGGCAAAGTTATCCATCACCGCGTCCCTCTGTCGCTTGAGGGCTTCCTCGAGCAACATTTTGAAAGGATCTCCTACCCCCTCATCTTTCTTTTCTTCCGCCACGGGAGGTCATCAGGTTTTGCAAGGTTGATGTTGCAATGGTTCAACTAGATCTTGCACTAAATCCTTATACCCTGACCTTGTTGGGGACATGCAAAGAAAAATAGAGAAAGAGCAGACCACTCTGATACCACTCATCCAAAATTAAACAGGAACACAAAAACTTACAGATTTATTCATAAACACATAGATGCAGCAGAAAAAAACTTCATTTCATTAATAGAAAAATATTGAACAATGCTTACAAACAGAATGGAAATAAGATAGCTCGAGCGATGGTAGCTTATCTCTGAGAAGAGATGTGGTGGCTACATGCCTCTGAACTGAGTTACAATGAGGCTCAAGGGCCTTTTTATTATTGAACAATAAGATAAAACCATAAACAACCAAAACCCTAACCCGAGGAGATGTAACACCAAGAGTTTATGGGCCCCATTGGGGTTAGTTGGGCAACCAACTTCCCAGGGTCGCAACTTGGTCATATTATCTTCATTTGACGTGTATGATACCTCATTGGAAATATTTCTCCAAATACCACAGCTATTGATGTGATTTTCCATATCAAAGCAGGTGAAGCTTACAGTGGGGTCTAGCGAGACGTTGTTTGTACTTAGCATTGGCTTTGCCCAATATATCATGGACCTATTGGCGGATGTGTTGAATTCACTCATTGAAGTTGTTAGCCATGTCAACTTCGGGCTAGGCGTGAGCCAAATATGCATGAGTGGCTACAAATGGTATGGCCACATTAATGGGACATAATGGTTGAAATCCAAATCCTACCTAAAAGGGGTTGTGGCCCGTTGAGCTATGGAGAGCTCTATTGTAGTTGTGTTGGAAATAGGGGATACTTTCATACTATGTGCATGGATGCTTTAATTTGTACATGCACAGAATGTGTATGATCATCCTATTGATAGCCTTTGTTTGGCCATCAATTTGGGGATGGAAAGTCATGGATTTTGTAAGTTTTGTATCCAACATCGACCAGAGACTTGACCAAAATGAACTAAGGAACTTGTTGTCCTGATCTAAGATAATGGACTATGGGATCCCAAAGTGTACCCACACTCACTCAAAGAAGAGCTTAGTAGTGGCCTCTACTATGATATTCTTCTTACAGGCCGTCATGATGGCCATCTTAAAGAATACGTTGAAGACCACAAAAACACAGTCATTGTCTTACTTAGTAGAAGGAAGGCCTGACACTTAATCCATGGAGATAGATTCCCAAGGTCGATAAGGAGTAGGTATAGGAGTATATAGGTCTTTCTTCTTGATAGTTGGTTTGGAAATGGTGCAAGTAGTGCAGGATCTAATGTACTTCCCAAAATCCTAACGAAGTTTGGGCCAATAAAAATACTTCTGAAATACCGCCATTATTTTCTCTACTCTGAAATGTCCAACGACCTTACCATAATGCGCCTCCCAAATCATATTGGCACACTTGCTTGAAAGAAAACAGTTGTGTCCCAAGTGGCACAACAGTGCATCTTTAAGGTGAAAATTTGGAACTTGCTTCCCTTCCAAGAGTGTCTGGTATGTGCTGTCGAATTCTAGATCACTCTGGTAAAGATGTGGCCACCCCGAAGTCTCGTTCCCATAGGAGTCGAGCACAGTGATCAGTACCTTGACTAGTGGTCGACTGAGGTAGTCTACAACATTATTGGTGTTGCCCTTCTTGTACTTAATGTTCAAATGTAACTGTTGCAGATAGGTGGACCATTTTTCATGGCGATCGTTCTACAACTTCCCTTGTGTTTGTATGAACTGTAGGAATCGGTGGTCTATGTGGATGATTGTTTCCTTCCCCAAAATGTAATGCTTCCATTGATGACATGCCTGCATAATAGAATACATTTCTTTGTCATAAGTGGTATACTTTCAGACTATGTTTGAAAGTGTCTCATTGTGGTAAGCCACTGGATGACCCTGCTGAGAAAGAACTGCACCAATAGCATAATCGAAGGTGTTTGTCTCAATCTCAAATGGTTGTTGCAGGTCTGGTAATGTTTGCACTGGTGAAAAGCAGAGATGATGCTTCAACTCAGCAAATGCCTCCTATTGGGTGTCGGACCAAAAAAAATTTGCTTTCGCTCTACCCTTGGTGACTTTACTTAAAGGCTAATTGATATGAGAGAACCCCAACACGAACCTGCGGTAGAAATTGGCAAGACCTAGAAAGTGCAGAGCTCCGTTAGAGTGGTTGGGGTTGGCCAATCCCGAATGACTTGTATCTTGGTCTGGTCCACATGTACACCCTTCTCATCAATGATATACCCTAGATATTGAACTTAAGTCATGACAAAAGTGCATTTCTCCAAATTGGCAAACAACTTGTGTTGTCGCAAGGTTTGAAGGACTTATCAAATATGATGGAGTTTATCTTCCCAACTCCAGCTAAAGATCAAGATTTCATCGAAATAAACCACAAATGCATTGGTGAAGGGTCACAATATGTCATCCATCAATCTCATAAAGGTTGTGGGGGCATTCTTCAACCCAAAAGGAAATACTAACCATTCAAAAAGGCCCTCCTTGGATTTGAAGGCAGTCTTCCAATGGTCCAGAATTTCATCAATCCATGAGATTGGGTACCTATTCCAGAAAGTGATCTTGTTCAATGCTTGATAGTCAACACAGAGTCTCCAGGTCCTGTCCTTCTTCTGTATCGATATAATCGGGCTCCCACTAGGTGATGATCTTGGCCTGATGTGCCCTTTCTACAACAGCTCCTGAATCTACCTCTTGATTTCATTATTCTCCATAATAGAGCGTCGATAGATCATTCCATTAGGTAGGAGCGCACCTGAGGTCAGATCGATGGAGTGCTTGACTTGACAGTGCATAGGTACCCCTATAGGTGAGGCAAAAATGTCCATGTACTCCTCCATGACCTTGTCCATCTACTTCTGTTATGCAATGGAGCCATGTCTGGAAGTCATGGCCATGACCTTCTTCTTTCCCAGAGGGCATATCATAAGGAAAAAAAAATTCCTGGTCTGGGAAATAATCTTACATTTCTATGCAATGATCAAAGAGATAGTGGTAGGTGGGGCTACCTATGGTATCATGTACATCTTATTTCCCAAATAAATAATCACAGAGCGAGGTTTAGACTCACATACAACATTTCGCTTCCACAAGTATGGTTGTCCTAATAATACAACACAAACTTCAAGAGAAGAAACATCACACATTACCTCATTTGTGAAGGGCTTGATGCTGTAGGGAAGGTGGCACTGTTGGTTGATGCAGAGATCTCATCCTTGGTGAAGCCACATGATGGTGTATGGTTGTGGATGTGTTATCATCAGTAGGCCCAACCACTTCACGACCTCTATTGAAATGAGTTTCTTTTGGCTCTCATTGTCGACAATAAACTACGGCCAAGAACCCTTCACCCACTTCTATGAGTGGAAGAGGCATTCCCCCTCCTCTAGATCTTCAAGCTCACTCTTCTAGATCTTGGTGGTTGCAAAGATAACACTGGGCTTCATGTCAATGATTTTCTACCCTTTGTCATTACCCTTGTCGGGTTCTAACTAAGAGTCAGAACCTACGTCTGATTCAGAAGCCTTCAGCTCTGCCACTAGTAATTGTTTGGCTCGACACTCACTTATGTTGTGAGTGGAGCTCTTATGGAACTCACACCATTTTGTTGTGTCCTTCTTTGGCTTCTTGGTGTTGTTATCTTCTTGTAGCTTTGGCGATTATCCTAGGTTGCCCTACCTTGGATTTGGCCTTTGCTATGTGGTTAAGGGGTGCTTTTTCCTTGCTTCAGATTCACAGATCCAAAGTCTCACTTATTCTGTTTAAACTTATGCTTGATCTTGATAGTGTATTGGTATGTCATGCCGAGTGAGGAGATATCCATGAACTCCATCTCACCCTGGATGTACTTGTGTATATAGTCGCAGTACTTGAGTACCAAATTCCGTTCACAATACTTGATACCAAACTTCATGCAGAGGGTATGGAAAACATTTGTGAACTCTAGCACATCTTGCGCCTTTCCTGTCGTATCATGGCCCGCTCTATGTATTTATCTTCATAGCTCCCGATAGGGTAATATTGTTCCTTGATGGTGCCTCAGAAAGAATCCAAACTAGGTGCAGCTGAAAACAGTGAAGGTTCACTCTCGTCCTTTTGTTCACAATAGGTTTCCCACCAGTCTTTGACATGTGGGGCAGCTTTTAGAAGTGAAAAACTAATATTTTCCTGATTGGAAAAGTCATGAACTGAAAAATATCCTTCCAAAATATTAAACCATTTATCTACAGTGTTTGCATCTATCTAGCCCTCAAATATGGGAATGTAAAAGTTAACTTGTACCTTAAAAGGAGTGGTGCCTCTAGAGTGGCTGCTAGATGAAGATGTGTCACTTGTGGGTAATCGTCGAAGGATCTAGGCAAAGTTATCCATCATCGCGTTCCTCTGTCACTCGAGGGCTTCCTCAAGCAATATTTTGAAAGGATATCCTACCCCCTCATCTTTATTTTATTCTGTCATGGGAGGTCATCAAGGTTTACGAGGCTGGCCTTGCAAAGGTTTAATTAGATCTATCCCTAACTTCTTATACCCTAACCTCATTGGGGACATGCAAAGAAAAACAGAGAACGAGAAGACCGCTCTGATACCACTGATCCGAAATTAAATAGGAATGAAATAAATTATAGATATAACCATAAATATAGAGATGCAGCAGAAATAACACTTCATTTCATTAATATCAAAATACTAAAATATGCTTACAAACAGAATGGAAATAAACTAGCTTGGGCAATGGTAGCTTATCTCTGAAAAGAGATATGGCGACTACGTGCATCTGAACTATGTTACAATGAGGCTCAAGGGCCTATTTATTATTAGACAATAAGAGAAAACCCTAAACAACCAAAACCCTAACCCCAAAAGATGTAACGCCAAGAGTTTGTGGACCCCTTGGGGTTAGTTGGGTAGCCAACTTCCCCGGGTCGTAACTTGGTCATATTATCTTTGTTTTGTGCATACGATACCTTATTCGAAATGTCTCCCTATGTATGACAGGATTTGCAGCAGGCTCATAGACCACTTTAGGCCTATAATGGACCTCAAAAAAATTCCATTTAGAGGGTCAAAACTTCTCCAGAAGTTTAGGACCTGAAAAACTGTTAAAAATAGTAAATGTTGAAATAAACAAGGAAATAGATGAAACCGACTGGAGATTTAGGTGGAATAGGTGGGTGGCCACCAATATCCACCTAGATCACTTTAGTGTGCAGTAAACCAAATCCATAGAAGAAATTATATAATTTAATATTGTTATTCATGCCAATGTTCCTTATATCTTACTAATATACAAAAAAGATTCATTTATGGACAAAAGTCTTGCATTAGATATTTATCTTCTACCACACCAAAAAAAAAAAAAATTAATCTTTAATTATTTTACCATTAAATAAACATTCTACAATAATACACTTTTCAAGAGTTGGAAAACGAGTGCTCTGCATGATATGCATACAACCTAGGTTTGATAGCCTGCAAAACATTGACAACCCTGAGGGCTCAGCCTGGAGACACATGGCTTGCAGATTGATAGAGGTGATGAAAACCCCAGAGAGAAGGGGGGGGTGGGGGGGAAGAGATCCCCTCCTACCGAAATGTAACATCTGGTGAATCAAGCAGGAAATATTGATATTAGCCCAGTGCCCCTGAAGTCGTCGGCCCTAATAATCGTCCTGTCCTCGAAACCTGATGGCAGGCAAGAAGTAGAGGGCATTATTTTCCATGTGAAACGGATAAACCTCAATTTGTAATTACACTAAACAAGTTGGAGAAATATCGCAGTTATATGAAGGATCATGCGATGATATGCAAATTCATCGGATTCTGGCAGATGGAGAAATACTTGATAAAGTGGATCTAGCAGAAATGGCAGCTAAAAGGTCATATAGAACTCAAACTGGGAGCCAGAGGATTTTTCATGATAATATTCTCAAACCTACAAGATAAGGAAAGCGTTTCTGAAAATGGACCATATTTTTACCACAATGTAGGGTTATTCATGAGATAATGGGAGGAATCATATAACCCAGATAAGGAACAATTTCTGGCAGCCCCGGTTTGGGTCCGACTCTTCGAACTCCCAATGGATTTCTGGGATCTGGATATACTAGAATTTATTGGTAATTCAATAGGAATATTTGTAAAAATAAAAAAATCCACACGTAGGGGGCCATACACCTCCTATGCTTGAACTTGCATTTATATGAATATCTCGGAGCCCATCCTTGACTTGGTCGAATTGGAATACCAAGAAGAAATATGGAAGAAAACCTTGGATTATGAGCACATTTTGTTTCACTGTTGCAAGTGTCATGAGTATGGTCACCTCTACAAAGCATACCCATTGAACCAGAAGGCCTGACATACCTAAAGGAGGAGCAAAAGAACCCACCACAAGAGGCAAACGAGGGGTTAAAAGAGGTCATGCATAAGAAGAAGACCACGAGAATGTAGTAGAATACACGAAACCATAACCAAAAGAAAAGAGAAAATAAGAATACATATGAGGTGCTACAAGAGGAAGGAGAAACCTCAAACAAGATAGAAATAATGGAGAATCAGGACAGAGAAAAGGAGAACAATCCTGCTAAATCTATGACCACCCCAAAGAGAAAAGCCCAAATAGATCTGACAGAAAAAGAAGAACAGGAACCAGTAGATCTAACCGCAATGGAAACTGATGTAGCCAGGGACGGGTTGAGCACAGAGGAAGTATTACTGAAAAGACTATTGAATGAGTGGAGGCACCATGATGAAATATTCATTTCAGAGGATCAAAAGAAATTGTATAAAGAAACCTTCCAGCAATATATGGCTAACCAAGGATAGAGACAAGGAGATATAGCAAAGCAGCTAAGCATGCAACAAGAAACTTCTCAGGAACAACACAGTTGAAGTAAAGGAGGGAAGAAAAGGGAAGGAGAAATATACAAGAGTCAATATAAATAATGGGAGAGATGTTGGTAAACATGGGAAGGGTAATATCGCTCTCAGCAGTATTCTAACAACTCAATAAAGTTACCCAATTTTAATGATCTCATGGAATGTAAGGGGCCTTAATAGCCCAGGTAAACAGAGATACCTACAAGATCGATTGAAAAGGGAGAAACCTCAAGTAGTACTCCTCCAGGAAAGAAAGGCAGCAGGAGAGAAAATAGAGGAAATGCTGAGGAAAATGAAACCTAGATACAAAGCAGTAGCACTAGATGCAAAAGTAAGTGTAGGTGGAATCGCTATATTGTGGAACCCCGTAGAGGGGATGGTATATTACTGGATATGAATGCCAAGAATTTTGAATAGAAGATTTCGAAACATAGGGACCAAAGAATGGATTCTCATCTCGGCAATATATGGGCCTCACAGTCCCAGAGAGAAAGAAATCTTCATCCAAAGCATTAGGAAACTACGCCAAATGCATATAGAAAAACTATCATTGATAGGAGGGGACTTCAACCTAATAATTTCACTAGCAGAGAAAAAAGGAAGAATAAGAAGAGAAGAACTAGAAATGGAATAGTTCAGGGACTTGCAAACGAAGTTGCAACTAGTAGATATTCCAACCATCAAACGTACTCATACCTGGAACAACCGTAGAGGAGGAACCCGCCAAATATCATCCAAGTTGAATCTGTTCTTGGAAACAGAAGATCAATCCTGCCATGCATGGGATCCGACCACTGGTTAATCCGATTGGAAGTAGACCTAAAACAAGGGCAGCACAAGCAGCCATTCCAATTCGAAGCCTTTTGGCTACAAGACCCTGCCTTCCTAGATAAAATTAAGGAATGGTGGATATCGAGCACAGAACAGGGGAGGAATAAAATGCATACATTCCAGCTACGCCTGAAAGAGCTCAAGGGAAAGATAAAGAAATGGAACAAAGAGGAATTTGGTAACATCTAGCAAGATCAAGAACTACTTCAATCTAGGATGCAACAAGTCCAACAACAGATGATAACAAACGGCCACTCAGGATCCCTAGTGGAGGAAGAAGGAAAACTTCTAACCAGGATCGAGGAAAGAAGGAAGCAAGAAGAGATCTTGTGGAAACAAAAGTCAAGAGTCCAATGGCTCTGGGAGGGAGAAAGAAACACCTACTTCTTCCACAAAGTTATGATACAACATAGATAGTACAATCGAATATTCTCATTCATAGATGTGGGAGGAAACCGACTGGTTCAAAATGATGAGATGGAAAATTTGTTGGTGAATCACTTCCAAAACATCATGTTAGAACTGAATCCTAACAGGTCAGAAGCCATAGACCAGACAACCAAGCGCATACCCCAATTGGTAAGTAGGGATTAGAGCTTGGCCCTCATGAGAGCTGTCACTTTGGAAGAAGTTGAGGAGGTGGTCAAAGGACTGGAAAAAAATAAAGCACCGAGACCGGATGGTTTTACGGCAGAATTTTTCCAAGAAACCTGGCCCATTCTAGGAAAAGACATCCTGGAAGTAGTAGAAGAATCTAGAAGAAAAAAAAAGGTACATCCTACCCTAAACTCAAATTTCATAGCCCTTATTCCTAAATTTGATCACTCTGAAGAGCCCCATGGGTTTAGACCTATAGCATTGTGCAATGTAATCTATAAAATCCTCTCAACTATAATGGTAAATCAGCTTAAACCAATCCTTTTGGCCTTAATCTCCCAAGAACAAACTAGTTTTATCAAAGGTCGCCAAATTTTGGATGCCATAGTCACAGCTCAAGAGGTCATCCACTCCCTTAAGAATCTGAAATCCAAAGGAATGATGATCAAGTTAGATTTGTCGAATGCCTACGACCATTTAAGCTGAATCTACCTTCTGAGTATACTTAAAGCCTTTGGCTTTGATCCCTAATGGATAAACTGATCTCTTCTTTCATATCGACCCCCTGTGTTTTCCATCCTTCTGAATGGAGCACCCTCTAAGGCTTTCAATGCAACGAGGGGGCTAAGACAAGGTGACCCGATTTCCCCTTTCTTGTTCATCAGCAAAATATCTAGGAAGATATGTCAAAGCTAAGTCCAAGAAGTTCAATTCAAAGGCATGCGTATGTGGGGAAATGACCTTCCTTTAACTCATCAACAATTTGTTGATTACATTATGATGTTCTGTCAAGATACCCTCATGGAAGTAAGGTCTCTCTTGGCTATCCTTCAAGATTTCATGAGTGCCTCTAGAACCTAGATCAATAAAGATAAGTATGATATCTTTTTCTTCAACATATTTTCTCAATCCCAAGCCTTCCTAACAAGAATAATTGGATTTCAAATAGGAACCCTACCCTCGAAATACCTGGGGATCCCCTTAAGCCTTAATCCACTCAGAGTGGCAAATTGAAAGGCTCTCCTAGATCAGATTCAAGGTCGCCTTCAAAACTAGACCTTTCGATCCATTAACATGGCTATCAGAGTCACCCTTCTAAAGGAAGTATTGCAATCCATTCCTATTTACCAACTTCCAAGTCTAGTTGTTCCCAAAATTGTATGCAATGACATGACAAATATCTTTTAAAAATTCCTATGGAAAGGGCTGCAAATAGCAAAGAAATGGGCTCTCCTCTCCTGGAACTGGCTAACGAATCCCAGAAAAGCAGAGGGTCTTGGCCTTCAGGACCCTTACACTCTGAACCAAGTAATGGGGGCCAAGCTTTGGTGGCGATGGATATAGGGAGGTAATGAATTATGGAAATAAATATGGAGAAGAACATATGGAATGCATAGGATGACAGAAGGAAGATTGAGAAGCCAGATAAATACAAGGGGATCGACTATATGGAACTTAGTAGTAGAAAATAAAGATTTGATAAGAAACTATAGATTCTGGGAGATCAGGGGAAGGGATAAGTCCAAGTTCTGGCAAGATGCCTGGCAACAGAGAGAAAAACTCTTTATTTGACAGGACCTAGCAGAAATTTTCCTGTACACAAATCGACCAGCAAACTAGACTGTGAATAAATTCTGGGAAGTAGATTCAATATCAACATGGAGAAAGTGGAAAAGGAGGCAACACTAGCCAGAAGCACCATATTCTCCCCAATGGACAACATATGACAAAGAGATCAACTCCAGAAGAATAATGATAACAGAAGGAACATACATCATAAGGTGGGGATATAGAATCAAGGGCATGTTTAAAATATAAGAAGGCTACTACCAGAAAGCAGAACACCAGCAAAAACAAGGTTTACCCATATGGGAACGAATATGGAAGGATAAACTATGGCCGAAAGTAGCGCTTTTCCTCTGGGTGGTCCTCCATGGCTGAGCTCTTGCATGCGACCAACTTCAGAAAAGAGGGGTG